>CM044175.1:16004938-16371024 GCA_024222315.1 Thymus quinquecostatus | reverse complement strand
CTAAAACAAGCTAACACTCAAAGGAGAATGAAGCAAGTGTGGGTACCTAAGAAAGCTAACCTGCAAGGACCCAAACTGATTTGGGTACCAAAATTGGCTTTACTGCAGGTGAGCACCGTGGATCCCATGCCCAGCAAAGGTCAAGCTACATGGTACTTGGACAGTGGATGTTCAAGACATATGATGGGCATGAAGTCTCCACTCCAAGACTTCACAGAGAAGAGGGGTCCACAAGTAACTTTTGGTGATAACTCTCAAGGAACCACCAAAGGCTATGGCGTGCTGAAAATTGGGAAGCTGAGCATAGAGAATGTCTCCTAAGTTGAAGGTCTCAAACACAACTTGCTATCCATATCACAGTTCTGTGACAAAGGATATAATGTGGAGTTCATCTCCAACAAGTGTGTTGTGAGAAACAAGCTCACCTCCCAAATAGCTCTGACTGGAGAAAGAAAGAGGAATGTGTACGTTGCTAAATGGGAGAGTTGCAAAGAAGATACATGTTTGGTCGCTAGAAGTGCAACTGAGATAGGCTGGCTTTGGCATCGACGCTTGAGCCACCTCAATTTCAAAACGATCAACCGCATAGCTCGTAAAGGCTTGGTGCAGGGCATACCAAACGAGGTCTATATCAAAGATCACACATGCTCACCTTGCCAACGAGAAAAACAGACAAGGAAGCACTTCGCAAGCTTAGAGGAAGCATCTTCCAAGCGAGTGCTGGAGCTACTACACATGGATCTGTTTGGACCAGTCACTCCCGTGAGCATCAATGGAAGAAAATACACTCTTGTGGTAGTCGATGACTATTCTTGCTACACTTGGGTTGTATTTCTCTTTAGCAAAAAGGAGACGCTGTCCAAACTGCCTCAACTGCTCTAGCGCCTCGCTGTGGAGAAGAACTAAGCGATTGCTACCATTCGCTCGACAAAGGCACAGAGTTTCTCAACTCTACGATTGAAGCATACTGCACGGAGCATGGGATAGCACACCAAACATCTGCAGCTCGCACACCTCAGCAAAACGGAGTTGCTGAAAGAAGAAACAGAATCATCAAAGAAGCCGTACGCACAATGATCGCAGATTCGAAGCTTCTGATGAAATACTGGGCTGAAGCGGCCAACACCGCATGCTACACTCAGAACCGGATGCTTCTCAACAAACGCTTCGATAAGACACCATATGAAATATGGACAGGGAGAATTCCTAACATTTCTTATTTCCATATATTTGGTTGTCGGGTCTTCATTCACAACAATGGGAAGTCATAGTTGAAAGCTTTTGAAAGCAAAGCAGATGAAGTAATATTCTTAGGATATTCTATAGGGGTGGGAATTCGGTTCCAAATATTCGGTTATAACCGAACCGGACCGGTAACCGATCGGTTATCGGTTAACCGATAACCGAAAATCGGTTATCGGTTCGGTTATCGGTTATAAGTTTTCAAGAATTTCGGTTATCGGTTATAACCGATAACCGATCGGTTATAACCGATAACCGATATTTAATTAAATTATTTTAAAATTATTAATTTTATAATTTTTAAATTTCCTAATTTAATTATAATTCTAAAATTTTAATTTCCTAATTTCTAATCCATTTGTCCGGCTCGCTCGCATCGCATTTCCTAATTACAATCTTCAATGATTAGCACATTTATATTCGTATTTTTTTTAATTAGTGTATGTTGAGTGAGTAGAAAGATGTATTGGATATATCTTCAATATTTAAGAGACAAAATTCCTTTCTCTAAACTACAATCTACAATTTTAATTTTCAAGAAAATTGTAGCACAAGAACCGATTTTGCTTATCGTAAGTATTAAATACCGCAAAAAATAAATTATACAGAATATTTAAAAATTAGATGAAAAATCGGTTATTTTCGGTTAACCGCTAACCGAACCGAAAAAAAGAGTTCGGTTAGCGGTTAACCGAACTTGAGTTCGGTTCGGTTATCGGTTAGGGGTTTAGTCGGATTTTCGGTTCGGTTAACCGAACTTGTCGGTTCGGTTAACCGAACCGAACCGTATTCCCAGCCCTAATATTCTACATCTAGCAAAGCTTACAGAGTATTCAACTGCAAAACCCTAATTGTGGAAGAATCACCCCATGTTGTATTTGATGAATCTTCTTTAAGTATTTCACAGGAACATGTACAAGTGAATGACAAGATTTCAAGCGAGAAGCTCATCAATCCACTGACATGGGACATGCTTGAAGATGAAGAAGAAGTGAAAGAATCAAATGATCAAGAAGATGAAGTTGCACCCAAATCAAAGGAAGAGATTGCAGGCCAAGCACCCATTCCGGTCGCTTCAGAAGATGAAGCAAGTGACCGGCTTGAAGAAGAAGCAGACGCTGGAGGATCCAAGCATGCGTGGCTCAAAGATCATTCACCTAGCCAAATTCTTGGAGATCCTTCCAAAGGCGTGGGGACCAGAAGCCAAGTGATTGGAGAAAACGCTATGTTTAGCTGCTTTCTATCCAATATAGAGCCATCAAGCGTGGAGGAAGCTCTAGCAGATTCGAATTGGGTGATCGCCATGCAAGAAGAGCTCAATCAATTCATCAGAAACGACGTATGGTATCTTGTGGATCGCCCTAAATTTTAGCATGTGATTGGCACCAAATGGGTGTTCAAGAACAAAATGGACGAGGACCACAACGTCGTGAGGAACAAAGCTCGACTCGTCGCCAAGGGCTATTGTCAAGAGGAAGGGATCGATTTCGATGAGACCTTCACTCCAGTGGCCAGGCTTGAAGCCATTAGACTTTTTCTTGCCTATGCAGCGGCTAAGAAATTTAAGGTTTATCAGATGGACGTCAAGAGTGCGTTTCTCAATGGAGAGCTCAAAGAAGAAGTCTATGTGGAGCAGCCACTTGGATTTGAGCAAGGAGATAAGGTGTATCGATTGAAGAAAGCCCTCTGTGGATTGAAGCAAGTTCCTAGAGCATGATATGATACCTTATCCCAGTTTCTAGTGGATAATGGATTCTGTAAGGGAAAGATAGATCAAACTCTCTTCACCATCAATGATGGAGAAGACATGCTATGGGTTCAGATCTACGTCAACGACTTCATATTTGGTTCGCCAAACCGGTCGCTTAGCGAGAAGTTTGGAGAGCTTATGAAGACCAAGTACGAGATGTCGATGATAGGCTTGATGAGTTGCTTCCTAGGTCTTCAAGTGAAGCAGCAAGATAATGGGATTTTCATCAATCAAGCGAAGTATACTCGAGATATGTTTGCCAAGTTTGGTGTTCAAAATGCTAAAGCTGTGAAGATTCCGATGAACACCAACTGGAAGATGGAGCCAGAACTAGAAGGGAAGTCCGTGAATGCTACAGACTACCGAGCTTTGATCGGATCCCTTCTCTATCTCACTGCAAGCAGGCCGGATATCGCGTTTGCAGTTGGAGTATGTGCTCGCTTCCAGAGCAATCCCAAGCTTAGCCACTTTGAAGCTGCCAAGCGAATCCTTCGCTATCTCAAAGGCACTGTCAATATGGGCTTGTGGTATCCTGCTGAAGATAATTTGGAGCTCACAGGATACTCAGACGCTGACTATGGAGGTTGCCGAGTTGATAGGAAATCGACGTCGGGCACGTGTCAGTTCTTGGGAAGCAAGCTTATCTCGTGGTTCTCGAAGAAGCAGACTGTTTCACTAAAAAGTGTTCGCAATAGAACGAAATCTATCCTAACACTTAGTAAGTAAAACCCAATGTCGAATCTCGAAGGAAAACTTTGCAGGGCAATTAATTATGTAGTAAATCCTAAACTAGCCTAAAACTAAGAAAGCAAGTACAAAGAATTTGGTTTGGTTTTGTTTTAATCCCCGGCAACGGCGCCAAAATTTGTTTCACTAAAAAGTGTTCGCAATAGAACGAAATCTGTCCTAGCACTTAGTAAGTAAAAACCCAATGTCGAATCTCGAAGGAAAACTTTGCAGGGCAATTAATTATGTAGTAAAACCTCCTAATCTAGCCTAAATCTAAGAAAGCAAGTAAAAAGAATTGTTGGGTTTTTGGTTTTTAAATCCTAGGCAAGAAAATAAATCAAAGCAATAAATAAAAGCAAGTAAATAACTAATCTAGAAAGCAAATAAATAAATCGAACTAATTAATCTAAAGAATTAAACTAGAAGAAAGCGATTAAACTACCTAGGCATGGAATTGAAAAGAAAGCAATAACGAAAGCAACGAAGAAAACGAATCTAGACATAATAATTAAATCTAATTAAGCGAATAAATCTAACTACGAAAACTTGAAATCGAAGGAATTGAAAACTAAGAAAAACGAATCTAATCTAAGAACTTGAAAACGAACGAACGATATTAAACTAAGCAATTAAGAACTAAATCTAAGGAACTAGGGAGCAATTAAATCAAATAAAAGAAAGCAATAAAGAACTTATGAGATTAAACGAAGAACGAAGAACTAAGTAAAAACTTGAATTAATTGAAGAACGAAGTAGCGATCCGGATCGAACAAAGGAAAACTAAACTAGAATGTAATGTGCTGAAAACTAGAGCTAAAACTAAGGTAAAAGGGTGTAAAAGGTTGTAGAATTCGTGTACAAGGGGTAGTATTTATAATAGGTATGAAAACCTAGTTATAGAAGGAAAGGAAAGCTGGCCGGAACGTTGGACGGTCGTCCAACGTACGTTGGACGCTCGTCCAATGTAGCACTCGCATTGGTGTTGCGCGCCTTTCTTGTTTCGATCGTATCTTCCTCGTCCGAACTCCAAATTGACCTCCGTTTTCGCCTACATGCTCCTATCGAACCCCTCTTCGATATAATGCTTCTTTCTTCTCATTTTCTTCTCATTTCCATCCTTTTTATCCTACAATACCAAAGACTCCAAAACAACCAAATCATAGCAAAAGACAAACGAAAGAGACACAAAATATAGCGAAAACGGACTCGAAAACACTACGAAAATCCTAACATTTAAACACCAATCAAACTCCCCCACACTTAGACCTTTGTTCGTCCCGAACAATAACAAAAACGAAATAAGCAATAGACTCAAGCATTGTGAACTATATAGGCCTCAAAACTTTTCGAAAACAAACTCTCATGATCATGATCAAAACTATGCACACAACCTTAGCATCAATCAACACAATCTACTCAACTAGTTCAAAATATGCTAATCCATCAAAGAACACTCTCCAACATGTGAAATTTCATATATGAAAGTGAACACTCAACTCTCTCAAAGAAAAGATGTATAGATAATGCACATCATAGGGTTCACTCAATATCAATGCAATGCAACATGTTTACCATAGGCTTGCCTTCAATCTCAACATCTCCACCTAATGTAATACTTACAAACTAGGATCAAAAATGTCTTTATATAAGCTTGTAATGTAGGGACATTGGTTAAGGTAGGGAATATATAGGCTAAGTGACTCAAAATGCTCTAAATCATCAACCTGTTTTTCAACTCCAACCAAAGTATGGATTTTTACTCCATCTTCTACCATCCAACACACCAAATACAAACTCAAAGATGCTAAAATATCAACTATATAAATCAAAGCTAACTATCCCCTTATGCTTATATTCTTATTCTCTCTTTCTTTTTTTTTCTAGAGCTCCACTAATAAACGTTCTTTCTAATGTTGAACAAAGGCTCTATTTTTTTTTCTCATCTTTTTTTTTTCTTTTCCTTTTTTTTTTCTAAGCTCATAGGGATAGCTAACTACATAAATCAAGCATCTAAAACTCCTTTCTCCTCCTTCTTCACCACAACCAAATTTTTCTATTCAACTCCTTCCATATCACCAACCACAAATACTAAGGATACCCATAACCATCCAAACCTCCTATCATCCGGTTTTACAAAGAACGGCTAACAAAGGCTCAAAAGGGGTAAAAAAAGGTTTATGAACAAGGTTAGTGTATAGGGATCATATGGCTAAAGAAAGATGGCCTAAGATCATCTCCTAGTTCGTAAATATACTAAGGTCTTGATGGAGAAACAAGGCAAGTTCTAGAAATAATGAAGCATGCATGATCACTCAATCAAAGAATAGGCATAAATATGCACAAATGGCTCAACTCTCACTGGTTCAAACTAACTAGAAGTTCTAGAAACAATGAAGTATGCATGATCACTCAATCAAAGAATAGGCACAAATATGCACAAATGGCTTAACTCTCACTAGTTCAAACTAACTAGTTCCCGACATCATAGCATACTTCAAATTCAATGAATAAAATGTGTCGCTTCGCCAAGGTTCCATGCATAATAAAGATCATGAATTTTTCTCCAAAAATCAACCAAAATTTTCTATCATCGGCCAAATCCACAATACTATCATCATATGCCCATTTGACTCAATTAACTCCTAAGACTCAACAAAATTAAACACATCATGCCAAATTTTCAAAGACCCCCCCACACTTAGAATCAAGCAATGACCTCATTGCAAGAAAATAAAATAGAGAAGGGATAGAAGAAACTTATCGCAAGATGACGACCCACACATTTGAAATCCCGAGAAATTCCAAGTAGTACCTACAAAACAAACACAAAACACAATACCAAAGCGTAAAATTGCACAAAATAAAGAAAAAGAAATAAAAGACTCAAAACAAAAATTAAAAGACACAACAATGCTATGGGTTGAAGAAACCTTGGAACCGTGGATCTTTCCAACGGGGATCATTGGGATCCGGAGGCGGCTGAGTTGGGGGCCCGTAATGCGTTGGACGCTCGTCCAACGTAGTTGGACGCTCGTCCAGAGCAACGTTCGCTGGAAAAAACAATTGGGGCTGCTTTACGTTGGATGCTCGTCCAACGTGCGTTGGACGCCCGTCCAACGCGACCCTCGCGAAATTTTGCTCGAATTCTCCCTTTTTCTCCCTCTCGAGGCCTTCCGTGCCATTGCCATCCTTAGGAACTATTCCCTGCACGAATATCAAAAAGAAAAACAAACGAAAAATAACAAAAATAAAAAGAAAATAATTCCTACTCTACAAAAAATAAAATCGAGAAAGTGGGTTGCCTCCCACCAAGCGCTTATTTAACGTCATTAGCTTGACGAAGGATACGATCAACCAAAGCCAGTAGCACCAAGCGACGTTTGGATGCTCTTTGCAACACACACACACTTCCTTCTCGAACAATCCCGAAGATCGAGCACGTGGTCATCATCAACTCTCGACTCCCCCACACTTAGCTCGAACTCCTCCTCAAACATCATCGAGTTAAACTCTGCAAGAAAAGATGTTACATAATTGGTGAGGCTAGAAAGAAAAGAGTTAACGACAACTTCCACTTTCGATGCATGTTTCGAGTTTTCCTCTTCCACTTCATCAACCTCCTCCAAATTCCCAAGATATTGCTCGATTATATCCTCTTCCTCATCCACACAACTAAAGAACTCGTCATTTTCAATGGACTCCTCATCTTCAAAGAATTCTTCTAGAGCCTCTCCCTTGTTAAAAATCTCACAAATATTTTCCTCAACACAAGGGTTAGCAAGCTTAACGTAAGAGCATAAATGAAAAGAAGAACTAGGAATAGAAGGTGATTTTCCAAAGATCAAAAATGTTACCGAACCTCCTTCACCGGCCATGCTCAATGTGCCGGTACCTACATCAATCCGAGCTCGAGTAGTGGCCATAAATGGTCGTCCCAACAAGAGTAGATGACCGGTTGCGCTCTTAGCTCCCTTACCTTTATGAAGCACGACAAAGTCGGTAACGACTCGAATTCCACCAACGAAGACTGTAACATCTTCCACAACTCCCAATGGACTACTCACGGTGCCGTCTGCTAGCTCAATGCGCATGTCGGCAGATTGAAGGACTCTTGAGTTCATCTTCTCGAAAATAGAAAACGGCATTAAATTCACCGCGGCTCCTAGATCCATCAATCCCGAGACGGTCTCTCCGCTATCCAAGATAATGCTCAAGTCAAAACCTCCCGGATCCCCTTGTTTAGGAAATGAGTTGATAGGCTTGGGGTCCTTTGTCTCCTTCTTCACGACACTCCGAATAGGTGGAACATATGGGTTGAGCATTTGCTTCTTGTTCTTTACTCTACTCGGGAATGGAATAGGGGGGACGTATGGATCGGGCGTCTTGTGGAGAACGGGAGCATCCTTCTTATCATCCTCGGACTCCGTGCATGCGTTCTGGGCGTTGGGCGCTCGTCCAATGCAGGCTGGACGCTCGTCCAAGGGTGGCTTCGCAGTTGGCTCCTCTTCAGCGTTGGACGGTCGTCCAACGTACGTTGGACGCCCGTCCAGCGCGGGCTTCGCTGGAGAAGGAGGTGGAGCTCGTCCAGGGGCTGGCGTGAAGGTGGGCGGCCATCCAACGTTGGACGGTCGTCCAGAGACGTTGGATGCCCGTCCAACGTGATGTGCTGTATGGTTTTGGCTCGATTCCCAACGCGAATTCGGGCTCCTCCTTTGGCTAGAATGGCTTTGAGTCGACAACGAGCCACCATTGCGTTGTAACACCGTGATTGCATGAGCTTGGTGAGGTGGAACGGGAGGAACATATGGAGGGTATGGGGCTTGCACCTCGTTGGCTTGTTGTGGTTGAATCCCTTGGCTCGGAATTCGCCCCGGTTGTTGCATTAGGTGCATGGAACTAGAAATTTGGCCAATGGCCAACTCGAGCCTCTTTATGTTCGCATCAAGTGCATGGAGACGATCCTCATCGACGGGAGGCTTTTGTGGAGGTCCTTGAGGACGAGAATTTGGGTATGATGGTGGTGGTGTAGGAGTAGGTTGAGGTGGGTAATATGGAGGTGGTGGATAATAGGGATGTGAAGGGTATTGAGGAGGTGGATAATATGGTGGAGAAGGGTAGTAGGGATTTGGTGGAGGAGGATATGGGTTGTTATATGGTGAAGGGCAACGATATTGAAAATTCGTGTTCGTACCTTGCCCTTGAGGTGGTGGTCCTTGTGGCGTGTAACCTTGGGCAGCAAAGGCATCGGCTCCTCCTTCATGAGTGAATGCCCCCATGTTGTGGCAAACCTCCTTGATGTGTCCCAACTCTCCACAAATTTCGCATTGGTCCGGCTTCCTTTCCTCCTCCTTCGGGGCCGGTGCACTTTGCTTCACCTTCAAGTTTTCAAGATCCCTTAACATGTCGGCCATTTGCTTCTTCAAATCGGGACTCATCGAAATCGCACTCGCCTCCACTTTCCTCGGTCTAGCTGATTTTTGTTGAGAACTCGCAGCGAGCGTCTCGAAAATATCCTTCAACTCGTCAGCTGTCTTGACCGCTATGTTGCCTCCGGCCGAACTATCCACCATGAACTGACAAGTTTGGTTGAGGGCATCGTAGAAATATTGCCAAAGCAACTCCGATGCCATTTGATGATGGGGGCATTGTTGAAGTAGCTCTTGGAACCTCTCCCATGCTTCGTGAAACGGCTCATCGTTGTCTTGGGAGAAATTCATAATCTTCGACCGCACCTCTTGAGTCTCGCGGTTCGGGTAGTACTTGAGCATGAACTTCTCACACACCGCATTCCATGTGGTGAGAGAGTTGGCCGGGAGTGACAAATACCATGACTTTGCTCGATCTTGAGGGTGTACGGGAAGCACTTTATCTTCAAATTATCCTCCGTGAGTCCCGAGAGTGGGAAAGTTTGCACCACCGTGCAAAACTCTCGGATGAACGTCAAAGCATCCTCGTTGGGCAGCCCTAGGTAGGATGGGAGCAACGCCATGTGATGAGGTTTAAGCTCATGATTCCTGACCGCTTCCGTCAGGACAATCGCCGAAGTGGTGGCTGTGAATGTGGGGCGAGCAAAATCGCCCATAACGACTCTAGCTGCCATGGCTTCGGGCTCTGCAAATAACAAGACCAAAGAAAAGTCTTGTGAATCAATCTCCTCCTTCTCCTTCGCGGCTAAAATCGCCTTCCTTTGATGGATGTTGTCGAAGTAGGGCGCTAAATTCCTTTGAAGACTTCGGCGACCATGCATAAACAACACTTAACAAAAGGGTTAAACGCACCGAGTGGGAGAAACAAGAAAATCGAAGAAACACAAATAAAAATAAAAATAAAACAAATAAAAATACTACACAATAAATCGCCTAAAGTTTTCCCCGGCAACAGCGCCAAAATTTGTTTCACTAAAAAGTGTTCGCAATAGAACGAAATCTGTCCTAGCACTTAGTAAGTAAAAACCCAATGTCGAATCTCGAAGGAAAACTTTGCAGGGCAATTAATTATGTAGTAAAACCTCCTAATCTAGCCTAAATCTAAGAAAGCAAGTAAAAAGAATTGTTGGGTTTTTGGTTTTTAAATCCTAGGCAAGAAAATAAATCAAAGCAATAAATAAAAGCAAGTAAATAACTAATCTAGAAAGCAAATAAATAAATCGAACTAATTAATCTAAAGAATTAAACTAGAAGAAAGCGATTAAACTACCTAGGCATGGAATTGAAAAGAAAGCAATAACGAAAGCAACGAAGAAAACGAATCTAGACATAATAATTAAATCTAAAAATTAAGCGAATAAATCTAACTACGAAAACTTGAAATCGAAGGAATTGAAAACTAAGAAAAACGAATCTAATCTAAGAACTTGAAAACGAACGAACGATATTAAACTAAGCAATTAAGAACTAAATCTAAGGAACTAGGGAGCAATTAAATCAAATAAAAGAAAGCAATAAAGAACTTACGAGATTAAACGAAGAACGAAGAACTAAGTAAAAACTTGAATTAATTGAAGAACGAAGTAGCGATCCGGATCGAACAAAGGAAAACTAAACTAGAATGTAATGTGCTGAAAACTAGAGCTAAAACTAAGGTAAAAGGTTGGTAAAAGATTGTAGAATTCGTGCACAAGGGATAGTATATATAATAGGTATGAAAACCTAATTATACAAGGAAATAACAGCTGGCCGGAGCGTTGGACGGTCGTCCAACGTACGTTGGACGCTCGTCCAACGTCGCACTCGCTCTGCGCTTCTTTTCTACTCTGGACGCTCGTCCACCGTACACTGGACGGTCGTCCAACGCTGGACGATTGCGCGCCTTTCTTGTTTCGGTCGTATCTTCCTCGTCCGAACTCCAAATCGACCTCCGTTTTCGCCTACACGCTCCTATCGAACCCCTCTTCGATATAATGCTTCTTTCTTCTCATTTTCTTCTCATTTCCGTCCTTTTTATCCTACAATACCAAAGACTCCAAAATAACCAAATCATAGCAAAAGACAAACGAAAGAGACACAAAATATAACGAAAACGGACTCGAAAACACTACGAAAATCCTAACATTTAAACACCAATCACAGACAAGCGTAGCTACTTCAATGACTGAAGCCGAGTATATGGCCGCCGAAAGCTGCTGTTCTCAGATTCTATGGCTTCGTCAGCAGTTGAAAGATTATCGAGTTGAAGCGAAGGAGATTCCAATTTTCTGTGATAATAATAGTGCAATCTGCATTTCACAGAATCCAGTGCTTCACACCAGGTGCAAGCATGTGGAGATTCGACATCACTTTATTCGTGATCATGTCGAAAAGAAGGATATCAAGCTTGAGAAAATCCATACCGATCTCCAGCGAGCATATATCCTCACCAAGCCTCTAGCTGAGTCTCGCTTCAACCAGCTATGCATGGAATTAGGGTTACTAGACCCTGGTAAAGAGTGATAGTATCGGAATGCACAAGGGGAGTGGAAGCATGTCGTCATGAAACCCTTGCCTTGGATCTTCACCAATTCAAGCGAGTCGCTTCAAATCACACTTGCTTGAAGGAGGAATAAGGTGGAGAAAGGTGGAGTGTTGGAAGATGTTCCCTACCAACTAACAGGATTGTTAAGTATATGGTTAAGGGGGAACTATTGATTACTTTCGGAGTGATCTACTTCCAAAGCGAGCAAGGAAAGCTGCTACCTAGCCTAGGATTCCTTGCAAGTGGGTATAAACGCTTGCAAGTACCTTTTCTAGTAAAGGTTGTGGGGTCTTGTATCGGGCCTTCCCACGTAAAAACGGTGAAAGCTTAGGCAGGGGCTGGCACCAAGACCTTGCGTCCTCTTCCTATCTTTCCGCTGAAGAGGAGCATGTCTCCTCATCCCCCGTTCGTTGTGAATAATCACTCACTTGATACTCACTCTTAACTGAGTTGAGCTGCCGGGTGCTTATTCATTTATCCCCCTCCTTGAATAATGCATCACTCTGATTTTCCCTTTTGGGTCAAGCTAGTCGAATGCTTATTCATTCTGTAGACTATGGTGGAGCTCTTGAAGGGTACCTTTTTCTTCAAAGGTTGCAGGGCTGGTGACATGCTTCTGCGTAATACCGAGAATGGCTTGTAAGAGCTTCTCATTGTCATCCTGGTCTTTTCCCATGCCTGTGAAAAGATCTTGTAACTCATCTCCCATTCATCGTGAATAGCACTCAAGCAAGTCTCCCTTCGGGTTGTAGAAAGCTAAAGTGTCTTATTCATTCTCCCCCTCATTCTCTTCGATGGAGGACTCTCTAATCGTAGAGGAAGATGGAAGAGATGAATGCCATGAATATCTAGCTTAAAGTCTACATACGTGGTATCAGTTTCCTACGAAGCAAGACTGACTGGTAAGTGTTTCAATTCGAGTACACTAAGCCAAGCGAAGCGTGCTAGAAACCTTCGCTCGCTATGTGGAAAATACAAATAAATCTGACACAAATACATAGAGGAAAACATTCTTGTTTATCCTCGAAGTATGATAGTCAGAAACATTTTAAATTAAAGCAAAGTAATTTCAATTCTTAAGTTAGTCGCTTTAAGATGGTCAAGCGAGTGCCACGCCACTCAAGCGAACCATCGCAAGCGAGTGTGTCACAGTCACGTCAAGCGAGTGCTTTGAAAGCGAGTAAGAAGCCAAGCAGCTACTATCGCCAAGCGAGCAGGTACAATCGAGCCGTATGAGCTGTACACACTCGAGTGCCTATTTCACTTTTTGCTTTGCATTTAATGCAGAACAGTAATAGACCGAGAATCCGAGCGCGTGGAGTTCACTGTGAAATTGAAGCGCCAAAACTGCTAACGATCCAACCGTTGAATCTCAACAATCTTCAAATATGAATCGTTGGATTCCAGCCGTTCAAGCGAGCGAATCACAGCAGGCCACGTGCAGTGCTGAATCACAGTCGCCTCTCGCCGCCGCACACGTCGAAGTTACGGCGAAATTGTCGTGCCTCTCTCTACCACGTCAGCTTAAACCCTAAAGCTATATAAGGGCATGCTTGCAGACTGCAAAAGTTTATCACCCCCAAAATTGCCATTCTTGTGAAAGTTTTCTGCAACTTCTGCAAATTCACAAGTCTCAAACTCTCTATATCTTCATCTAATCTCTCTCAAATCTTCAAGTTGATGAAGAAAGTGTTCAATCAAACCATGGTGGAATTCTTGTCCAAAGCCGAAGAAAACATCAACGTCGAGCCCCATCTCGATGAAACTATCATGGAGAAAGATGGTTTCTTCCGCAGGGCCGTGACCACGGCCGGACTGTGGAAACTGGTGACTGCCAAACCAACGGAGATTCTCGCCCAGCATGTTGCTAAGTTCTTATTGAACTTGAGTGAAGGCGAGACGGTTTCTGCCATCACCGACCCAGATTCCGGAGATCTGTTGAGCGTCAATCTACGTGACGTAGCAGGAGTTTTTGAACTTCCGAAAGAAGGAGTAGATGCTCTCTCAAAACTGGAATTATCGGTGGAGGTGGAGTATGAAGAAATTGACACGGAGCAAAAGGTACATGAATATTACTTTCTCATATTCTCAAGAGATGGTAGAGGTTACATATATACAAGTCAGATCCATCAATCAAGGAATCAGAAAATTAATCTAAGGCAATTACCATCTATGAAATACATATACCAAAAATGCACAGTAATATTATAGAAAAGATATTCTAATGGAAATTCATATCACAATATGATTAGGCATTCCCGGATCCATGCTTCTTCTTCATTTAGCATTTCATCGAACAAGTGGCATGCGAAGCTAGCGATGATGCTTTTTCTCCTCAATACTCCCCCTCAAGTTGGAAGATGAAGATCATGAATCCCCAACTTGACAATGAGCCGTTTAAACTGATCTGACCCAAGACTTTTGGTAAAGACATCTGCAATTTGGTCAGAGGTAGTGATCTTCATTGGTTCAATCTCCCTAGACTCAACATAATCTCGAACGAAGTAACAGTCCATCTCGACATGTTTCGTTCTCTCATGGAAGACGGGATTATTGGCTATGTGCCTTGCAGCTTAATTATCACAATAAAGTTTTGTCGGTTGCACTTGGGGCGCCTCCAAGTCGATCATCAACCAACGCAGCCACAAAATCTCACTAATGGTGGTCGCCATTGCTCGGTACTCCGCTTCAGCAGAGGATCGGGAAACTACAGATTGCTTCTTGGTTCGCCAAGAAACTGGTGCACCCCCTAGTGAGATGAAGTAGCCAGTGCGGGATCGTCGTATCATAGGACACCCACCCCAATCCGAGTCGCAGTATGCCTCAAGTGATAATCTCCACTCGATGGTAGGAAGAGACCTTGCCCAGGTGTTCCTTTAAGGTAACGCAAAACCCTCAACGCCGCATTCATATGCGACTCCCGTGGTGAAGATAGAAATTGACTCAAAACATTAGTAGCATACTGGATATCAGGTCTGGTCACGGTGAGATAGAGAAGCCTACCAATCAAACGACGATACTGCGACACGTCCACAGTGGGACCATTCTCATCGAGATCGAGGCGAGCATTCTGCTCCATAGGGAACGAGCTTGGGCGACACCCTTCCATGCCAGAGTCTTGCAATATATCAAGTGTGTACTTGCGCTGATTTAACACCATGCCTGCAGCGGATCGAGCAACCTCAATGCCCAAAAAATACTTTAAAGGACCTAGATCCATTATACTGAACTTGCGATCAAGGTAATCCTTGATCTCTTGAATTTTAACTACATCGTTCTCTGCAAGTATAACGTCATCCACATATATAAGCGCTGCCATATAAACAGAACCTCGTTTAAAAATGAAGAGCGAATGATCAGCACGTGACTGCCTAAAACCAATGTCAATAATGGCCCTTGTAAACTTTTGATGCCAATTTCTTGATGCTTGTCGCAGACCACAGAGAGACTTTCTCAGTTTACAAACTCGTGTTTCTCCACTCTTGGCGAAACCTTGTGGAATCTTCATGTAGACATCTTCAATTAGATCACCATGTAAAAAGGCATTATTGACGTCCAACTGGTGTATAATCCAGTTTCGCTTAACCGCAACTGCCAACAAACTTCGAACGATAACAAGCTTCGCAACGGGGGCAAAAGTCTCGTGAAAATCAATACCCTCAATTTGTGTAAAGCCTTTAGCAACGAGCCACGCCTTATATCGCTCGACTTCCCCCGTTGGCTTATATTTCACCTTATAGACCCACTTCGAATCAATCGCACGTTTACCCTGCGGTAAGTGCTCCAAACACCAAGTGACGTTAGCCTCTAAAGCCTCAATCTCCCTTTTCATAGCATCCCGCCATTGAGGCAGCTTAACTGCTTGAGAGAAAAACTTTGGCTCATCATGTTTACTGATGGCCGTAAGGAAACATCTGTGAGCAGGGGAGAATTTATCATAAGAAACATAGTTAGCAAGAGGGTGTACCGTCGAGGATCCCGAGTTGGACGGGCAGCGTATGGTCTAGTGATCTTGGCAAGTGAACCTCATATTCTTGTAGATGAGATGGTTGTCGTCTGACCCTGCTACTTCGCCATGTATCTAAGGTTTCAAGTCCTCTATTTTCATTACGACTATCAATCTCACCAACAGGAGTATTCCTATTTGCCTCAACCACCAATTCAGTACTCATATTTTCCTCATCACATTCAAGAGAATTGTCCCCTGCTTTGTTCCTTCTATCTCGAGTTTCACTTACATGGGATGTGTTGGGAACCCTTTGCAGTTTGATTTTGATGATGTTTTTCGAAACCACACTTAGGCATATTTTCACTTGTTTAGGGTCAAGGCCGATAGATCGACCTGCTACCTGTTAGTGCAGGTCGATACTCTCTAAAGTTTAAATACAAGTTTGATCCACTCTGTAAGAGAAAGGTTGTTTATCGACCTGCCTCATTCGGATCGAGCTGGTATATCTAGCTGTCTATCGACCTTCCTTATCAAGCTTCCAGCCTGCCTTGACTTAGAAGATTTCAAGAGCTGGATTATCATATCAAGGCCGTTGATCCACCTTCATGGAGCAACATGACCTGATCATTGCCACGTAGTATGCCAGCAAGGACGAATCTTCCC
This sequence comes from Thymus quinquecostatus, assembly GCA_024222315.1. NCBI lineage: Eukaryota > Viridiplantae > Streptophyta > Magnoliopsida > Lamiales > Lamiaceae > Thymus > Thymus quinquecostatus. The sequence goes on along the minus strand of CM044175.1, from coordinate 16,354,741 downwards.
AATGGCTAGAAGTGAGTCACGCCCCAACGGCTAGTGCCACATCATCCAGACTCCAACGGCTAGTTTTCAAAAACTGCCTATAAATACTTCAAGCCATTATAGGATTCAAGCACGGGAAACTCAAGCTATCAATGCAAATACTCTGCCAAAATCTTTCTCAAAGTTCATATCCTTTCAAGTGTTCGAAATTCCATTAGTTTCCCAAACACTTGAAGAATAGAGATTTTAGACTCCGATAAAAACCCCCAAACGACGAAGCGATCACTGCTGCTTGTCGTTGATTCAAACAACTTCTTCTCCGACTCGTTCGAAGTTAGAAAGTTTGTTTTGTGGTTTTTACCATTATAGAGTTAGTCGAGCTCTGTAGTAAGTGAAAGGTTGTTTGTACGTTTCTGTACGAAAGGTTGTAAGGGTCACGACCCAAAACTCGTGTCTAGATTTATTCAAGTTAGAGTGTATCTAGAACTGATACTCAGTCAGTATAAATAAGAGAGAAGTTGGATCCGAAGGTAAAGGGATTCTCAGGTCGAGTCGACCTGACGTGGACGTAGGAGGGTTTCTCCGAACCACGCTAAATTGCGGTGTCTCTCTCTCTCTCTCTCTCTCTCTCTCTCTCTCTCTCTCTCTCTCTCTCTCTCTCTCTCTCTTTATTTATCGCTCTTCCTTATTTTATCAATCTGACAAGCATCAACCTGCATTTCACGAAACAACCTGCATATGCCTATCACCCTTAGATTTTCAAAGAGTTAATCAACCTCCGCTTCCGCATAAACACAGTTTGATAAATCAAGCTTGTTTTCAAACGAGCTTGATAGATCAATCTACCTCTGATAGGATCGACGTTGACAAGTCGACCTCTTTATCGACCTGATTTTCAAAAACGTCAAAAACGGTTGGTTATTGGTGTATTCCCCCCCCCCCCCCCCCCCCATACACCAATTACTCTTTTCCGGGATCAACAAGTGGTATCAGAGCAGTGGTTCTTTTGACCGCTGCTTTGCATACTAAAAGTTTTTATCTAACTTTTGGTCATTTTGAACCGATCCATTTGAAAAATCTTTTCATTCATACATATCATATTATTTGCAATGGAGGCTTCTCTTCTCAGGTTTTGTGAAGATTTCTCCATACAAGTCTATGAAGACTGGAGTTTCAGAATCAAGATGTGTCTCAAGGCACATCACGTCCTCATGTGGGATATCATCGAAAATGGCCCCTCTCCCATTTATGCAGCGAAGATCATCGTTGAAGGAACGTCCCCCGGGGAGGCCACATACGAGAAGATCCTCAAAAATCCTCGCGACTATACAACCGAGGAAAGGAAGGAGGCCAGTCTCGATGATTATGAAAAGGGACTCATCTCTAGCACTGTAAAGGGCTTCTTTCTTGCCAAGATCCGAAATCTTGAGACTGCCAAAGAAATGTGGGACACCCTCCGGTCCATCAGCCTGGGTTCAGAAGAGATGAAGGAGAACAAGCTGTCCATGCGTGCAACAAGTCGATGACTTCAAGATGATTTCGGGTGAAACCATAGAAGCAATGAAGATTCGCTTCACTGAAATAATTCTCGAGGTCGCTGCAATCAACCCTCTCAAATATACGCAGCGCGAGAAAAATCTTAAAGTGATGCGTGCTCTACCCGCAAACTGGCACATATACACCGCCATGCATCCAGCCTGTTCCGACTTCAACTCTCTCACCACGGAAGATCTTTTTGACATACTTGTCGGAAATGAATATGAGATGATCCGCATCCACGGGTCAGCACAGCCTTCTACCAGCAAGAAGGCCGATGAAAAGAATGACAAGGAGGTAGCCTTCAAGGCCGAATCAGCCTCTGTTGCTACCCCAAGCTCGATTGACGAATCCATCGTCAAAAAGTTCGAGAAGATGACTCTAGACTATGCTCTCGCTGCTAGGAGAAATGAGAAGCTCCTAGGAAAAGTTGTCAAATACAAGAAATTCTACCGTGACAACAAGCGAAATTTCTCAAACCGCAACCACGACCGCCCTGACAAAAAGGGAGAAGGTAAACCCTCAACCTTCAATTCTTTTAACACACCCGAGGGTGGTTGTTTTGGTTGTGGCAGGCCGGGTCACTACAAGACCGATTGCCCCGATCTGACAAAGGCCGAGAGAGACGAGCTCCGGCAAAGCGTGATAAGAAGCTCAAGGATCAACGAGCTGCCATGATCGCCGAAGAATCAAAGGAGGCTCACCTCTCAGACAGCTCATCAAGTGATGACGAGGGTTACATCGCTTTCGACGAAAGTGATAATGAAGAATGTTTTGTTGGAAAACACCAACAAACCGAGGGATCTTCAAAGGTAGTTCCTCAACCTATTTCACTTTCTTTCTCTGACGATGAATGTGCAGAAGAAGGTGAAGAACTATCCGAGGCTGTGTCTTGGGAAGAAATCAAGAAACAGCTCGATGATTATGCCGATCTTGTGGTTACACTCAAGGAGGTCGTTGAAGATAATGCTGAGCTGATAAACAAGAATGAAGAATACAAGCTAGCATTAGAAGAAAAATTTACTCCCTATGATGAGGAAAAGGAAAGGGAGATCGAAGCCTTAAAGTCAAAAATTGAAGAATTGACTTTTCGAGTAAAGGAGTTCGATACCAGGGCGCTCGAGAAGGACGAGTCCCTCAAGATCAAAGATGCCGAAATTCACAGCCTTACATCAAAATTGGCTGACTTGGTTATTCGACACGAACTCCTCGTGGAAAAAGAAGGAAAGCTTCAACTCACCTTGAGTCAGTTGAAGAAAAGCGGAAAGAAATCGGAAGAGGTCCAATCCATGCAACGCAATCCACGCGATCACTCTGGTATTGGATTTAGTGGAAAATCCAAGGAAAGCAAGGATAAAGACTGCGAGATCAAGTTCGTGAAGGCGCAGTCAAAATCAAAGAATCTCCGGAAAGCTCATCAAGCTCTGCCAGATAAGATGGTCAAACTGAAGAATCCAGTTCGACAGCCCCAAGCCATTCTTTTAAAGCAACACAAGAAGGAACAACCTGTTCCTCAAAAGAAAGTGAGTCGACCTGCCCAGCATCGTCGACCTGCCCCTACTCATCAACAACAGGCTGTTCATCAAGGGCGTTACGAAGGCCAGTACTATCAAAGGCCGTATCACCCTTAGTTCTTCTACCCGGCTCAACAAGGGTGTTACTGCCACTATCCACAACAGTCAAACTTTCAAGACTGGCAGTATCAACCTGGTTTTCATGAAGAGCATTATCAGCCTCGTCGCCCTCGCTCAAAGAAATCCAAGGCTCCCAAGCCCAAGACCGCAACTGCCTCATCCTCAGCCTCGGATAGAAGCAGACCGACGAAACAAATCTGGGTCCCAAAGGTCGTTCCTACAACCGATGTAGCACCAATCTCAAATGGGTTGCTAAGCTTAATTAATTGCAGGTCGGGAAGGCTCAAAGAAGGAGCCAATCAGCTCATGGAGCTGTATGTATCATTGATAGTGGATGCTCCAAGCACATGACGTGTGACAAAACGCTACTATTAAATTATCAAGAATGAGACGGGCCTCTTGTAACCTTTGGAGGAAACTCGAAGGGTCACACACGAGGCCAGGGCAATCTAAAAGTTGGAAAAACAACTATTTCTAATGTCTCGTATGTTGAAGGTCTTAATCATAATTTATTCTCTGTGTCGCAATTCTGCTCGAATGGTAAACGAGTAGAATTCACCGCTAACAAATGTCTCGTGAGAAATGAGGAAGGAGAAATACTTCTTACCGGAATTTTGCAGGATAGACTCTACATAGTTCAATGGACTGATGGGATAGAGACCTGCCTGATCACAAAGGCTGATTCTGAGACAAGCTGGTTATGGCACAAGAGGCTGAGTGATTTGAACTTCAAGGCCATCAACAAGCTCGCACGCAACAAACTGGTGATCTATCTGCCAGATCAAGTCTTCGATCGTGATCACATTTGCAAAGCCTGTCAAGCTGGAAAGCAAACAAGATCATCCTTTCCAAGTGTGACGGCACAAGCTTCAAATCGAATTCTTGAGCTTCTCCATCTCGACCTCTTTGGTCCAGTCACTCCCTTGAGTATAAACGGTAGAAAATACGCTCTCGTTATTATAGATGATTATTCTAGATTTACGTGGGTTATTTTCATGTACAAAAAGAAGGAGACTTTGGAGAAGCTACCCGCGTTGCTGAGCAAACTGTGCAATCAAAAGGAGAAATCCATCATCTCCATTCGATCCGATCAAGGCACCGAATTTATCAATGCGATGATCGAAGAATATTGCACAAAGAGTGGAATTCATCATCAAACCTCAGCAGCTCGTACACCTCAACAAAACGGCGTAGTAGAGCACCGTAACAGGTCGCTGAAGGAAGCAGCTCGTACCATGTTAGACGAAACCAACCTTCCAAAGAAGTTTTGGGCAGAGGCCGTTAACACAGCCTGCTATACCCAAAACAGGTCGATCATCACTGCCCGACATGGAAAGACTCCTTATGAGCTGTGGAACAACAAGCTTCCCAGGTTAAAGTATTTTAAATCTTTTGGATGCTTGTGTTACATCCATAACAATGGGAAATCTCAATTGAAAACTTTTGATAGCAAGGCCGATCCAGGAGTATTTTTAGGATACTCAGAGGTTAGCAAAGCTTATAGAGTTTTTAATAAGAAAACCCTAGTTGTGGAGGTAACACCTCATGTTGTGTTTGATGAATCTACTTGTCTGTACAGAGAGTTAAGTACAGGTCCAGATCATTCCGTTACTAACAGGTCGTTCAACTCCCCCATCGACGACCTGCTAGTGTGGACTCCAACTGATCTAGAGGAAGAGGATCAATCTGATCCAAAGGTCACACAGCAAGGGGGAAATGATGCAAGTGATGTTCCTACATCGAGCTGTAATACATCAGCCGGAATTAACCAGGCTGATCCCCCATTCTCAGTTTCCCAGACTGATGCTGTTAACGACCTTACATCTCAAATCGAGCAGCTCGATGATGCAATGAAGCAGCTTAATACTCAGTCCGATCAGCAGCTTGATCAACAACCCGAGCAACAGCACTTGTTCACTGATCAACCTTCAACTCACCCAGAGTTTGACGAACCTATTAATGAGCCCGATCCAATTATTTCAAACGAAGAAAGAACTCGACCCAGACGATGGATCGATGATCATCCAAAAGAGCTCATTATTGGGAATCCAAACCAAAGAGTGCGGACAAGAAGAACGATTGGTGAAAGTGCGCTACTAAGCTGCTACCTCTCTCGTATAGAACCCAAAGATGCCATTGAAGCTCTTCGTGATGCTGACTGGATTCAAGCCATGCAAGAAGAACTCAATGAATTCAAAAGAAATGAAGTATGGTCTCTAGTTGATCGTCCTTATCATCAGGGTGTCATTGGAGTCAAATGGGTCTACAAAAACAAGAGAGACGAATCTGGAGAAGTTGTCAGAAATAAAGCCCGATTGGTAGCAAAGGGTTACTGTCAACAAGAAGGAATCGATTATGATGAGACGTTTGCCCCCGTCGCAAGATTAGAAGCTATAAGGCTGTTTCTAGCTTATGCCGCTCATCAACGATTCAAAGTCTACCAGATGGATGTAAAGAGCGCGTTCCTCAATGGCGTTCTCGAAGAAGAAGTCTATGTGGAACAGCCTCCAGGATTCGAAGAGGGTGATTCGAGCAAAGTCTACAAACTACACAAGGCCGTCTACGGACTTAAGCAAGCTCCTCGAGCTTGGTATGAGACGCTATCATCCTTTCTCATCGAATCTGGATTCAAGCGTGGATCAGTCGACAAAACGCTATTCACTATCAAAGTGAATGAACATATCCTTTTAGTACAAATTTATGTTGATGACATTATTTTTGGATCTAAGTCTCCCCTATTATGCGAAAAATTTGGTAACCTCATGACAGACAAATATAAAATGTCTATGATGGGGGAAATGAATTTCTTTCTAGGGTTGCAGGTCAAGCAGTCCGATGAAGGAATCTTCATTAGCCAAACAAAGTACGCATACGAGCTGATCGATAAGTTCGGTGTCAAAGATAGCAAGCCCGTCAAAATACCGATGCTCTCTGGTGGGAAGATCGACCCTGCAGAAGGAAAACCTGCCAACATAACACAGTACAGGGGTATTATTGGTTCATTACTTTATCTAACTGCGAGTCGACCTGATATCACTTTTGCAGTTGGAGTGTGTGCTCGATATCAAGCTAATCCGAAGGAATCTCACTTGAAATCGGCAAAGAAAATTCTTCGATACATCAAAGGAACCGTAAACTTAGGTCTTTGGTATCCTTGTGATGATAAATTTGCAGCTTACAGGTTATTCAGATTCTGATCATGCAGGGTGCAAGCTCGATAGGAAATCTACCTCGGGTACTTGCCAATTTCTCGGAAACAAGCTGATATCATGGTTTTCAAAGAAACAAACTTCAGTAGCCACCTCCACCACAGAGGCCGAGTATATGGCCGCAGGGAGTTGTTGTGCACAAATCTTGTGGCTCAAACAACAACTCAAAGATTATGAAGTTGAAGTCAGTGAAGTGCGCATATTCTGCGACAGTTCGAGTGCTATCGCCATTACTCAAAATCCAGTTCTTCATACAAGATGCAAACACGTGGATATTCGACATCACTTTATTCGTGATCATGTGGAAAAGAAGAACGTGGTTATTGAGAAGATACACACTGACATTCAACGGGCTGATATCCTAACCAAACCACTAGCCGAAGAAAGATTCAAAATGCTGTGTGGAAAGTTAGGCTTATTAAATGTTGAGTCAACAGGCCGTTCGTGAGTCAACAGGCCGTTCGTGAGTCAACAGGCCGTCCTTTTAAACAGACCGATAGATAAACGACAGATCGTTCCCTATCAACAGGCCGTCGACTAATCAACAGATCGACCTGTGTTCCTCAATCACTTAACCAAGTGATCCATCATATGAGGGGGAACAAAGGCCGATATCTACCACCATGTCGATATCACAAAGTCCAGGCCGTTCTCATTTCATCAGGCCGCTATCAACCTAAATGCAACCCGCATTATTGAAGGGGGAATCAAAGGGAGAAATCAAAGGGGTAGTATCACTCTTTGTCTTTCATTTAACTTCTTTAATACGCATTAAATTCTCTCTATTATTGATATTTATTTCTCAATGTGTTACATTGTTTAAGGCTCTGTTGTTTTACAGAAATTAAGGAAAAAGGGAATTGAATAATCATTGCTATTTTTGCAACCTATCTAGTCAAGTGTCAAATATTGACACATTGACCGAGGTCGCATTTAATTCCCTGCAACCCTTTCTGAAAAAGTGCAAGGATACGCACGTTTTTCTTTAACTCACGCGCGGATGTGAATCGTTTCACATTCCACGCGCTTTCATCGTGCAGACGAGAATTAAAGTGAAAACTTTAACCTTTTCAAATTCGAATGATCCCAACCATTCAATATGTCTATATATATCATGAAGTTTTCAATCGAAACGTTACTTACTCTCTCTGCAAAAACCTAATTTCTTCATTCTCTGCTAAAAACATCAGCCGCTGTTCTTTTCGCCATTTTCTCTCCTCTCCGTCAACATTCTTACACATCTACCCTTACATAATGGCAGGAAAATCATCTTCCAGCCTTCCAGAAATGGAATGGGATGCGATCACTGCCTATTTGAATTCCCGCATCAAATATGAGCCGTACATGGTTCGTGAGACCTTCGGGTTTCGCGATTTGGAGTCGATGTACGCCCTGGTGGAAACCTGTCTTCCGTTCCACCGGATTATCTCTGCCCGACCGCCGAAGCTTCTCACAAAGGTCGTGAGTGCATTCTTCTACAACTGGAACAAGGGCGACTCCGTATCCTCCCATTCTGTGTCTCTCGGTAGTCAGAAAGCCGCCCACCACATCAACGTCCTCGACGCCGTGAAGGTCGCCTTCAGCATTGGGGAGGGTGAGCCGCTGGAACTTTCCGAGATTTCACGCACTCAATTGCAGGAGGTTTCTGACCGCGTTCTCATGGAGCCCAGACCTTATTTGGCGAGTACGTTCAAGAGGAACGAGCTCCGTCCTAAGTACAGGCTGCTTATGGACTTTGTGCAGAGGTATTTTCTAGGGCACCTCGGGAATCACGACCAGGTCACGCCCTTAAAGTTCCAAATTATGACGGCCGTGATTCTCAACCTGCCCATCAGCTGGGCCAAGCTGATGGTCACCCTGCTATGGGATGAAGCCAGGCAGATCGACTGCTCCATGGAGGGAGAGGCCGTGGTGGGAGTGCGTCTCCACAACGAAAAGAGGCCGCTTCGTCTTGGGACGAAGGCGACCTGCATCATAACCTCCTTCTTCAAAAATCGGAGGTGGACAGACGAGCCGGCCTTCCCCCACATCTTCATTCCAAAAGATCTCCATCAGATGGAGATGGCATTGGGTGTCGCGCCGCAGATATTTTGCGGGTCGCCAGACCACGTAAGGCCGCATCTTATTCGGACTGGTGAGTCCAAGGTCGGATGGAGGGTGCCGCCTCGCCCTGTGCAGAAGAAGAAGCAAAAGGCCGACGATGAGCCGTTGCCCTCTCGCCCTGCCAAGAAGACTCCCCCTCCAAGGAAACAATCTGCTTCTACAGAACCGGTCAGGCCATTGCACCGTGTTCTTCCCATGGAGGATGTGGAGCCAGTACCCAGCAGGCCGCCTACGCCCTCTCCATCGCCCTCACCTTCGTCGGAACGGACTCCTTCGCCAGTCCGTCCCGCAATCGAGCCGTCCGCCTCGCAGCATCGTCCTGCATCTCCCCCCCCCGCAGGACGTTGTCGCTCTCTCTCCTGCAGGCTCCCCCACTCGCCGTCGTGTTGGTTCAGTGGAGATCGAGGATCTCACTGAAGACGAGCCCCAACCTTCCCCTTTCCGGCATGTCGCCATGGAGGAAGATATCATCCTGCCCATCCAGCCGATCGCCGAGCAGCCCGTGTCTGCTGCTCACTCTATGGTGGCTTCTATGAAGGCTGAAGCCAGGCTGAGGGCGATCGACCTGATGCCGGGGATTGAGCAACTCCCCAAGTCTCTAAATCTAGCAGCTCGCCTCCAGTTTTATCTGGCTTGTAAGTCGAGCTACTACTACGTGTTTGAGGCATTGTTGCAGGTAGTCTCCCTTGACGATCTAAAGGTTGAGGAGCTGGAGCTAGAGGCCGAGTTCAATTTCTTCAGTGTAGAGGATGAGGCCGCCAACTTCCAATCCCTCGTGCTGCGGCGCATGAAGGTTGAAGCCACAATTCTGGGCATCGACCTTCGCCCTCTCTACACCAACTCTCGTGCCCTCTACAACTCCGCCGCCATTATCGGAGACGAGTTTGATGCCATTCAAACTCCGGAGCAATCGCCACCCAGGAATGAAGGTGGTGATCAAGCTCTTACTGCTGCTGCTCCATCTCCCGATGTATCGAAGGTTGATGTTGAGACCGAGCTCAATTCCATCTCTGCCAAGCTCGAGTCTCTCAACCTCAGCATTCCGGAGCAGATCAAGCAGGTCGTAGCAGAGGCCCGGGTCGAAATTTTGAAAGAGGCCAAGACCCAGGCCGATGAAGCTGCCAGGGAGCAGGTCACGAAGTTTGTCGTGGAGCATTTGAAGGATTACACGGACAAGCTTCTGCCGGACCAGCTCGAGTCTCTCAACATGGCATCCCGGGAGCTGATCGGGGAAGTGAAGGAGGACGTGGCCCAGGTCGATCAGCGAGTGACCGACCTGACTTCATCTATCTCAACCTCGGCATCGGCCTCCAACACTCAAATCAATACCATCCTGGACACCCACACCAGCATGCTCAACGGGCACCAGCAATTGAGGGATGTCGTTTCCAAGCTGCAGGAGGAGGACGCTTCCCTTCTTTCACTCATCAACTCCCTTTCTGATGATGTCGAAAAGGGGGAAGAAGCAATGTCCTTAGCCAAGAAGAAGAAAACCAGCAAATCCAAAATCCCGCAATCTTCTTCGGCTCATCCCCCTCCTCCTCCGCCTCCGCCTCCGCCGCCAAGGAAGCCCAATTCCGAGGCCGCCGCTGCCAAAGCTCGATTGGCTCACCAGGCCGAGCTTATTACTGCCATGCATCTTTCCGGAGCTACTCCGGAGTAGGCCGTGAACCCATCTGAGCAGAGGCGTTTCATTGCAGAGCACCGGGCTGCAGAAGCAAGGAAGAAGGCTGAAGAGGACTGGATCAGCCAGTCGGCCTCCGAGCTCATTTTGGAAGCTGGACTCCAGCAGCAGGCCGTGGAGTGGCTCGACGAGAGCCAGAACGCCCTGCTGATGGAACTCAACAGCTGCTTCATCCTCCTCTTCCACTGGATCCATGACCCCTCCCTTCCAGAAGATGCCGATGATGCCTATGCGGCCTACATGCTGAAATTTCCTAACCAACAATTTGTTGGTGAACTACGAAGGAAGGCTGCAGAGGTTGGTGCGATCTTGCGGGCTCCTGCCAAGCAATACTTCACGCCCCTGCTGATCGGTGATTCGTCCTTCTTGGACTATTCGCGAATCGATCGATACATCGCACTGACGGCTATCGGCATGAACGTTAACGTCTCCAATTCCGATCCCGCTTATTGCCGAATCAGGGATGGAATCTATGCGAGTATGAAGGCTAAGTCGAGGGAGCAGATCCAAGAGGAAAGAGTGGCAGCCCGTGCCCAGCAGAAGAAGTAGTAGAATAGATGATTTTGTGTAAGTTTTTGATATTCATTTAAGCTCTTAGCTTGTCTTGTAAAATTCCTATGTAATTTCGCTATCGAGCTGAATGAAGCAAAAATCATCTATTCGACCTGACGACAATATCTCTTTGTCCAGGCAACTGCCTTTACTGCTCTATTTTCATTATGTCTCATTAATTGCCTTTCTTATAATTCCGTATCAACCTTCATGGTTAATCGAACTTTCATCGTTTTATATTCTTAGGAATTATTTGTAAAGTGTATGGTTTCGACATCATCAAAAAGGGGGAAATTGTTGGAACCCTTTGCAGTTTGATTTTGATGATGTTTTTCGAAACCACACTTAGGCATATTTTCACTTGTTTAGGGTCAAGGCCGATAGATCGACCTGCTACCTGTTAGTGCAGGTCGATACTCTCTAAAGTTTAAATACAAGTTTGATCCACTCTGTAAGAGAAAGGTTGTTTATCGACCTGCCTCATTCGGATCGAGCTGGTATATCTAGCTGTCTATCGACCTTCCTTATCAAGCTTCCAGCCTGCCTTGACTTAGAAGATTTCAAGAGCTGGATTATCATATCAAGGCCGTTGATCTACCTTCATGGAGCAACACGACCTGATCCTTGCCACGTAGTATGCCAGCAAGGACGAATCTTCCCAACGGCTAGAAGTGAGTCACGCCCCAACGGCTAGTGCCACATCATCCAGACTCCAACGGCTAGTTTTCAAAAACTGCCTATAAATACTTCAAGCCATTATCGGATTCAAGCACGGGAAACTCAAGCTATCAATGCAAATACTCTGCCAAAATCTCTCTCAAAGTTCATATCCTTTCAAGTGTTCGAAATTCCATTAGTTTCCCAAACACTTGACGAATAGAGATTTTAGACTCCGATAAAAACCCCCAAACGACGAAGCGATCACTGCTGCTTGTCGTTGATTCAAACAACTTCTTCTCCGACTCGTTCGAAGTTAGAAAGTTTGTTTTGTGGTTTTCACCATTATAGAGTTAGTCGAGCTCTGTAGTAAGTGAAAGGTTGTTTGTACGTTTCTGTACGAAAGGTTGTAAGGGTCACGACCCAAAACTCGTGTCTAGATTTATTCAAGTTAGAGTGTATCTAGAACTGATACTCAGTCAGTATAAATAAGAGAGAAGTTGGATCCGAAGGTAAAGGGATTCTCAGGTCGAGTCGACCTGACGTGGACGTAGGAGGGTTTCTCCGAACCACGCTAAATTGCGGTGTCTCTCTCTCTCTCTCTCTCTTTATTTATCGCTCTTCCTTATTTTATCAATCTGACAAGCATCAACCTGCATTTCACGAAACAACTTGCATATGCCTATCACCCTTAGATTTTCAAAGAGTTATCAACCTCCGCTTCCGCATAAACACAGTTTGATAAATCAAGCTTGTTTTCAAACGAGCTTGATAGATCAATCTGCCTCTGATAGGATCAACCTTGACAAGTCGACCTCTTTATCGACCTGATTTTCAAAAACGTCAAAAACGGTTGGTTATTGGTGTATCCCCCCCCCCCCCCCCCCATACACCAATTACTCTTTTCCGGGACAAACAGGATGCATAAGGAAAAATATTTTCGAAGAATTTCACATCCCGCGAAGTGTATATCTTCTTACTCTTGGTGTCGTACACCTTGTTGCCCTTTTGCCCATGTGGGTATCCCACAAAGATGCATGATCTCCCCCTCTCATCAAACTTGTCCCCTCCTTTTCGTGTGTCTTTGGCATAAACAAGACAACCAAAAACTCTCAAATGATTGTAATTTGGTTTCCTATTTAGTAAAATCTCATATGGAGTACGATTTTTGAGAATTTTAGAAGGAAGTCTATTAATAATGTAGACTGCTGTCAAAACACATTCTCCCCAAAACATAACAGGCAACTCCACTTGAAAACGTAACGCTCTAGCAGTATCTAAAATATATCTGTGTCTACGTTCCACTACCCCGTTCTGTTGTGGTGTGTGAACACAAGAAGTCTCAAGAATAATTCCAGACTGCATATAATAGCTCATCATCTCCTGTGACTGAAACTCCCCACCATTATCAGTTCTAAACCTTTTCACCATTTTATTAAATTGGGTTCTCACCATATTGCAAAATAACTGAAGATATTTACACACTTCAGACTTAAACTTCATCAAGTAAACCCAAACTCCTCGACTATAATCATCAACAATAGTGAGAAAATAATAGGCCCCACTCAAAGAAGCAGTTCTATATCCACCCCAAATATCGCAGTGTATCAATTCAAAACAAGCAGTAGATTGAATCGAACTTGAAGGAAAAGGAAGTCTAGTTTGTTTTGCTCTTATGCAAGAATCACAAAAACTGTCTGGAACCTTATTAAAAGAAAAAGTACTCTGGAGCTTCACCCTAGAAGCGTGACCGAATCTCCTATGCCATACCTCCGGATCAACGGATACTGAAAAGGCCTTTCGATCGTCACCAATGGGCTCTAGGAGATACAGACCATCACGCTGCCTACCCACTCCAATCACGTTCCTCGAAGCTAAGTCCTGCACGGTACAAAAATCGGGAAAGAAGGTCAGAGCACAATTGAGATTCCTGGTGAGCCGACTGACGGAGAGCAAGTTACATTGAAAATCGGGCACGTGCAGAATGCGCTCGACATTCAAACCATTAGGTAAGTCAATAGTGCCAACGCATCGAACCGGTATTCTATCTCCATTAGGAATCTTAACTGGTACCTCAACATTAGCATTGGTTACGGACTTAAAATTACATTCTTCATGTGTAATATGTTCCGTTGCTCCGGAATCTATAACCCATGGTGTATTAAAATTGATCTTACCAGCCATGTTAATCGAAGGCACTGTTGAAGTATTTGCGGCACTAACGCTGCTGTTGAGAAGATCTCTCAACTGCGCCACCTGCTCCGGCGTGAAACTCGATAGAGTTAGGGGACTCGCTTCAGTCGTAGATTTTGTGTCCACGTGCGCCACCCTATGTGCTGGAGGCTTCTCCTTCTCCTTCGATTTTGCTGGTTTGTTACCCTTCATCGAATCTGGATAACCAATTATTTCATAGCAATTTTCAATGGTGTGCCAAAGTTTTCCACAGTGCCCACATTGAGGAGGACTCTTGTTGTTTCCTCGATTCACGTCTCGGCGTTCTTGGCTCCCTTGTCGCTGTACTTGAAACGCAGTACCATCGATGGTCGGCCTTCGTGATGCTGATATTAATTGTTGATGTTCATCCTCCGCCACTAGATGATACGCCATTCCGAGACTTGGCAGCGGCTATGTGCTTAGGATCTGGGTTTTGATAGTGTTGAAGGTATCATCTAAGCCCATGAGAAATTCATAGATGCGTTCCTTCTCCACCTTCTCGACTACCTGCTTGGATACGTTGCACGTGCACTTGCCACACGTGCACTTTGGGACCGCCGAAACTGAATCAATTTTGTCCCAGATTCCCTTTATTTTCGTGTAGTACGCAGAAACCAACGACTTGTCTTGGCGTGTGAGGGTGAGATTTCTCTTTAGTTCATACGCCTTGGGAGCACTTTCTTTTCCAAATCTTTCTTTCAGGTCGACCCAGATCTCGCGCGCCGTCTTCGCATGCTTCACACTATTCCGGATTTCCTTGTCCATGGCCACGACCAGCCACGCCTTGACCATGGCATTGCAGCGTTTCCACAGGGGATAATCTAAAGAACTCTCTTTTGGTATGAGTAAGGATCCATCAATGAATCCAAACTTATTTTTCGCAAAGAGACAATTACTCATCTCTTCAGACCAATCTCCATAGTTTCCATCGCTAAGAAGATCGGTAACAAAAACTTGACTCGGATTATCAGACGAGCCAATATAATTGGGTGACATCACATCAATGAAGGTGCCGGTTTTAGTACCGTTGCCGTCTTTCACCATTGATGCGTTTAGAAAAAACAAGAAGTAAGAAATAAGCGGAAGCTTTAATAATCCAAGATCTTGACCTGCTCTGGTGCCATGAAGAAATCGACACAGAGCAAAAGGTATATGAATATTACTTTCTCATATTCTTAAGAGATGGTAGAGGTTTCATATATACAAGTCAGATCCATCAATCAAGGAATCAGAAAATTAATCTAAGGCAATTACCATCTATGAAATACATATACCAAAAATGCACAGTAATTTTATAGAAAAGATATTCTAATGGAAATTCATATCACAATATGATTAGGCATTCCCGGATCCATGCTTCTTCTTCATTTAGCATTTCATCGAACAAGTGGCATGCGAAGCGAGCGATGATGCTTTTTCTCCTCAATAGAGTACGCCAGATTCACCGCCAAGCGAAACGCAGAATGGAAGGATAAGGGGAACAACATGAGGACAAATCTGGAGAAACCCTACAATTATATCTGCGAGTTATACACCAAATCGGTGGTGTGCAACATCGAAACCCTAGTGCAGGTTTTCGATAGCAAGCTTTTCACCGTAAGCGCGATCGTTGACAGTCTAACCGGAACCAAATTCAATTGGTTCGACTGGTTTATCAAAAACATATAGGAGGCTGCCAAAGATTTTGAATTTGAAGAAGGCAGCACTGTCAACATAATCAGAAAAAGAAAGCTTCGCCTGTTCGAGAAGCTCTCGTACGCGTTGGAACAACTGTTCCCGGGGAGGAAGTGGACAGGAACGCTCGAGTACAAGAAAGCAAGTGTCTTCAATGACTTGTCTAAGCTAGGAAAAGTCATAATCGATCGTGGGATACTACAGAAATCCATGCGCCCTGCAGTTCCTATAGCTGAGAATAGAGGAAAGAAATCCAAGCGAGCCGCTTCACCGGTCAAGCGAGCGACTCCCAAGAAGAAGAAGTTGAAGCGAGTCGCTTCAATTGTTGAGCCAAGCGTGGAGCAGGTGGATCCGCTTGAAGACACTCTGTTATGATCATCAGAGGATGAGGAAGCTCACTCACCAGCGGGTGATGAAGTCGATCAAACCATCCCTCAAAGCCACTCAAGCCACCCAAATACCCCAAACAGACCAAACCCCACAAACCAAGATTCCTAGCCGACATTTCAACCCAAACGCCCTCATCCCAGAAATTCCCAAGGGATCTTCACTCATCGTCGCACCATATTCGAACACGATGATGAAGAATCCACAAGCACAGTGCCCCTACCTGATCTCCCACTACTCAATCCCGACCCAACCGCAGCCTACACTACATTCGAGCCTACCCAAGTCACCGAACAAGCCCCCATCCAATCCACAATCCAAGCTTCTACCCTAAACTCCCCTACCAACACCATCGACTCCACATTCACCTCTCAAATAGCCATGCAACCACCCCCTATATCCCCTGCCGATAAAGCCCTAAAACGTTACAGAGCAGACTGGAACAGGCCGCTGAGAAGCTGCAGAAACAGTACCCCAACCTACAAATGGATGAAGAGTTCCGCACCAAGGCCACCGATTTCCTCACCTATGTCACCTACCGAGGAACCGAATACTACAAGATCTTCGCCTTCCACCAAGCGTTCTCGGAGGATGCGATCACTGAGAAGGAAACTGAAATGCTTCAATTTATTGGAGTGGACGGTTTCAAGGCCCTGTTGAACAAGGCCAAGTACTGGGAGCTGCTCGATGCAGCTGTGAAGCGTGCCTACCCGGACGCTGAGCTCCCAGGAAGAAAATTGTCAGAGCATGAGCTGAGGCTGATAGAGAAGCACGAGGAGGAGCTAACTGTGAAAAACCAGGAGATTCTCAATCCCCAAGGTGATATAAGGAAGATGGAAGAGGTGATTCAGCAAGAGAACGAGAAGATCGAAAGTCAGAAGAAAGACTTTGATAAAGAGAAGGCCGAGCTTGCTGGAAAGCTCGAGGAGGAGACGAAGCGAGCGGATGATACCAAGCGTGCGCTTGAGGAGGAGAGGAGTAGATTGAAGGAGTTCACCTCAAAGCTGGTCGCTTTGGAGGAGAAACTGAAAAAGACAGAACAAGAAAGGGCCTCGCTTGTGAGAAAGCACATGGAGGACATCTCAAAGGCTTATCAAGCAGTAGAGAGGAAAGAAAGTGAGCTTGCAACGAAACAAGGCTAGGTCGTTAATCTGTAGAGCGAGCTCACTCGCACAAAGCTGGCCGTGGCTACTCTGGAGCAGGAGAAGGCCATTATCCAAAGTAAGTACGACGAGGATAAAAGCGAGCTTGAGAGTCGCAGAAGGGATGCACGAGCCTTTGATCTGAAGCATGCCAAGCTGGGTGTAACCCTCGAAAAAGCAAGCAAGGATGCCGATAATCTCTCTGTGCATATCGGTGCAGCTGCCCTGCTCAACACAAACCTCAACATCCGTGAGAGGAGTATTGCTGCCAGTAAAGCGAAGCTCGCCGCTTCACAAAATCACTTTGATTTGCTAGTGCAGGAAAGGACGAAGCAGATCCGGGCAGAAATCGAAGCGGAGCTCGACACTCGCTTCAAAGCGCTCGAGCCGCTTGAAGTCAACCTAGCACAGAAGGAGAGGTCGCTGGTAGAGCAAGAAAAGCAGTGCTCTCTGCTGCTTGAAGAAATTTCTGAAAAGACGGCGGAGATGGTGCTCGCCAAGGAGAATCTATTTGCCGAGCGTGTTGATGGGACACTTCACGCAATGATAAACGAGTTCGCTAGCCTCCGCCGGGCCATAGACGAGAATGCTTTGGTCCCCGTTCCCTCTGGCAAGCTTGATGATGCCAAAAATGGGGAAGGGAAGAAGAGTACGGAAGGGAGAGAGATAGTTGAAGCTACTGCATCTGGAGCTAAGGGGGAAGGGAAGGAAGAAGGAAAGGAGGCAGGAGAAGAAGAGGAGGTAGAGAAGGCGCATGGAAAAGGCCTTGTCGTTTTCCAAGAAAAGTCGAAGGAGAAGTCGAAGCTGCTAGCTTCATCTTTTGCTGCTGCTGCCAGATCGTCTGCTCATGTCGAACAACAAATAGTAGATGATGCTTCCCTTGCTACAACTCTACAGATGGAGCAAGCTTTTGAAATGATGGAGAAAGGAGTTACTATCATTCCGCTGGTTCAGCCGCTTCAAAAGATGCCAGCTCAAGCGGCTCCCTCTTCATCTGGTCAAGCACCCGCTCTCAATGTCCCACCTACTGCTGAGAAATCAACAGCCCCTGCTGCCGAGAAGAGAAAGATGACACCACCACCGCCACCAAAGCCACAACCCAAGCGAGCCGCTCCTACCGAGAAGGAAGAGGATCCCAAGGCCAAGTGCCAGAAGATCCAAAAAGACATAACTGCAAAGAACACTCGCTTGGAGGAGAAGAAGAAGGAGGAGGAGGAAAGGAGGAAGGAAGCTGAGAGACAGGAGAAGCTCAGAGTTGCCAGAATTATGAAGGTTGAAGAGAGAGCCGCCAAGTTGTGGGAAGAAAACAGGCTGATTCAATCTTGCCTAGTTAGAAGTGCCTACATTCCCTTCACTCCGGAGTAATCAGAAGCTTGCGCTGTTCAAGCTGACATCGATGCATGTCGTGTCACAATCAAAGTGATGGTGGATTCCGGCCGATACACTCCTGATGAATTTGATCTCATCCGCAAAACTATCAACCAGAGATCTCCACAATTCAACTCCGAGCAGAGTGAAAAATTCAACAAGATGATGAAGGAGCTGACAGGAAGATCTATTGAGGAGATTGAAGTGAGAAGAGCTCATCACCCCGACGCTTGTGAAATCGAGAAGTTCATTTCTGATAAGCTGAAGGACGCTTGGAGCAAATGTCAAGAGAAGTTCATAAAGGCCTACTACTTCTGGCAAGTAGTATCCCACCAGGAATTTGTCTCCAAGCTGGACGCTCTTAACAACTTCATGGTGTTGTGTTGCGAGCCGCTGCGAAGGAAGATCTTTATTGAAGCAGAGCTCGCGGAGCCGAAGAAGAAGATGATCAAAGTGCCCGAGCAGAAGCAGTTTCCTTTGCCAAGAATGCCGAGATCAGACGTTCTAGACCGGAAGATTATTGAAGCTGAAATTATTGAGGCTCTAGAAATGGACAATTCTCACAGAGAAAGCACGGAGACTCTCAAATCGATGAAGGCCAAAGTCTATGCTGCTTATTTCTCTGAAAAACCATAAACTGCTATCTTGTCCTACGCTTGATTGATCTATCTATATTTATTTTATGTCAAGCGTGTCTCATTTATACGCTTTATGTGTTTTTATCCTTTATGCTACAAAACTCACACTTCAACCATAAGAACTTTAAAAAAACAATGGATAAGGCTGAAAAGGAATCAGTCGCTTTGTAACACCCTAACTCACACTATAACAACCTAACTCAAAATAAACATTTAAGCGGAAACATAAGAATATCTTTTTTCCTAAAAGAAGTAAATTAAAGAAATAAATTTTCAAATAAATAGAACTACTGAAAACATGATTTAGGATTCATGGAAACCTTGATAATATACACCATGATTCTTAGTATTTACACCCCAACCATATTTACATCAAAAGGATATGATTTCTAGTTAACAAAAACTTTAGGAGTAGTCGATGCAAAATATGACTTCTAATATTTAATGCTGAGTCATTCGACCACGGCACGCCTCCGAGCTTAATCACCTGAAAAATATATTAAATGTAGGTGTGAGCATACAAAGTATACTCAGTGTGGGACTTTATGCATTGTTATCCAAGTTAATAAAATGGTAGACACGTATGATCAACATCAAACTTCACATCATTCCCGCCCTTGGCGGCATAACTCGTTGTGCACAACTAAGTGAGAGCATTCAAGGACACTTTTCAGGGTAACGGTCCTGCTACTCACAAATCTTCATAACATAAACGAGAGCACCTTAAGGACACTGTTCAGGATAACGGTCCTGCTCTCTTCAAATGTCATTTATCACAATTTTAACACACATGGCAATCAAGATATTAAAATGGATAACAATATCAACAACATAACCTTAAGTAAATCACCACACCTTAACCTTCAACTTGAAAATTATGTCGAGCAATCAAAATAACTTATCGTCCTAGTCGCGCCGCACCTAGTTACAAGTATAAAATTAAGTAACCTCTTAAAGCAAAATAATAGGTACTTCATATATAATTCCCGCAGCAGACTGCACAACCTAACTTCGAAGGACTATAACTTTTTCGTTTGAATTCCGAATGAAAATCCGAAAATAGTTTTGGAAAGCCAAGAAACAGAGGTTTCCAATGATACCTAATTCGTTAGGGTTTAACTGGAAGAAACTCCTATAATCGTAACAGAACAGTTGAGCTATAAATCCCGCAGACAGATTGTACACTCTGCCTTTAGAGGCTTATAACTCTCTCATGTGATGTTCGATTAGAAATTCGAAGATACCGTTAGAAAGCTAATGAAAAGAGGTTTCTAATGGTACCTATTATGCTAGGTTTTAACAGAAGGAAACGCCCAGAATCGTGTCTGAAAGGGGCTGCTGTTACAAACACGAAAAACAGAGCAATAGATTTGTTTTCACTATCACCCGTGCAACAACGGTGATATGGCTGACATGAATCGAAGCTAGATATGAATCAAAACGTGAAGAATTAAACCACAAGATAACTTTCTACCCATGGCTGTGAAACCCCCAACAAATTCATGAATTCCTACTTTACCCATATACTCACCACCAAAATACAAGAAAACTAAAGATAACCAAGTAATTAGAGTAGGGTTCTTACCTTGCTGCACAAAGATGAAGATAGCAGAAGAGGGAGAGATCGATGGGGTTTAGAGATAAGAGAAAGAACGAGAGAAAGAGCAATGGCGGTGCGGATGAATGACTACGCCTCTTCTCTTTTCTTTTCTTTTATTCCTTTCTTTTTATTTTATTTCCCTTATTCTTATCCCCACTTATTTTCTATTAGTTAATTCCCTTTTTTTATAAGATAATAACTAGTAATATCTAATTTTTGATATTTTATAGAACTAATTTATAAGAACTACATAATATCCATCTAATTTAAACTTTAAAATTCCTACAACTATTTTTTCCTTCTCATGTTCTAAACCCATCATATTATCTCTTAATTTCAATAGTGGCGCATCGTAGCTTCAAGTTCTTCTAAATATAAGGCAACTAAACTTATTTGCAATCTCGACTTTTAGACTAGAGGCGCGACGACTTAGACTAATACGAGCTCAACAAGCACAAATATTCATGAATTTCATATAGAAAGATTTAAACATTTAAAAAAAATAAATAGCTTCACATTAAAGTTTATTCGGGCTGTGACACGCTTGAAGTTCTTACTGTGGTTAGATTGTTGGGTTTTGGCATCATCAAAAAGGGGGAAATTGTTGGGAATTGTTAAGGATCATATGTTAAGGGGGAACTTAACAGGACGCTTTAAATAAAATGCATATGTTTTGATTCGTCCCAAAACCCCTCTATGTATCCTATTCCCAAGCGACCCTATTTGATTAGATAGGTTAGAATATTATTCTAAGCCTATAATGTTAGGAAGGCTTAAATTTTTTTGCTTTAGACGCTTAGGTTTTTAGACTACAGATTTTCAAGTGAAGGCCACTCGCTTGAGTGTGTTTTTCAAGCGAAGCGAGTCTGCCGAAGCAAAATGAAGCGAGCGCTACAAAGTCAAAGCGAGTCAACTTAAAGTAAAGCGGACGCTCAAGAATTATGTTTCCAAGCGAACGCTACAGTATTACTTAAAGCGACTCACCCAAGCGTGCGCTTAAGAATCTAAGGAAAAGCGAGCCACTACCTAGCATGAAAATGACAGGTCATTTCCCGCTCCGATTCAAACCAGAAGTTCAAACTTGAGTCAAGTGAAGATCAACGCATTAATTGCGTATCTCCACGTGGCAATCAAAGAATGGCGCACCGGAGTTGACCGCCAGACCGACAGAGCCGCCGCTACAGTACTGATCGCTCCAGTTACTGTTGAACTTGGCTCTTAGCCATTTTCGGCAAAGAGACAAAGCGCGCGTCTGAAAAGCTGCAGGTCAAAGGCGAGTATTGTCGAGTGAGGAGGGACAAAGCCACCAACCATCAAACGGCTCCTGTTCATTTCTCCCTCTATAAATAGTGAAGGTCGAAGACGGAGAAGAGTAGAACACTACTTGAGATTTCAGCGCATACTGCAAACAAGCACTCACAGCCTTCGAGCAAATTTCTTCGAGTTCTTGTCTAAGTGTTCTCCAAGTTTCAGTAACATCGAAACTTGTCTCCGCAACCTTCACTCTCCCAGATTCTAAGCCTACTTCATATATCCGAGCTTAGAAGAAGAACTCTAACCCTCTTTGCACTCACTGCAAAGAGTTCTTCACTTAAGAGAGTCGTCTAAACCAAAATCCTAAAAACCCTTGTTCTGTCAAGCTAGGTTTTGTGTTGTTGATTGGTTGTTGTCAGAGATCTAAGGTTCTACTTTCCTCGATAGTAGAAACCTCGATCGTAGAGTGTAGATCCAAGCTTACATTGTCCTCGATAGTGTGAAGCTCGATCTTAGCTAGGTTTTTCTAGAGAACCCGTAAACTCCCAGTTGTCATTGTCAATGATCTAAGCAAGTGAAGCTCGATCCAGTTAAGGTTTTTGGGGAACCCGTAATCCTCAAGATTCTTAGTGAAGAGAATCTGTTGCAGCGAGCAACGAAGTGGACGTAGGTGTTTTATCACCGAACCACTATAAACTCTGGTGTCGTATCTCTTTACTCAAGCTTTCCATACTTTGCTTATTTTATTTATACATATTGCATAAGCATCGTAAACAAACCTAAAACTACGTTTTAAATACTTATGAAAGAATAGCTCACCAAATTCCGCATTTCGCAAGTGAGTCACTCTTTTATCAAGCACCAGCTTAGGTCATTAGTCAAGCTTCCACTGTAGATCTAGCTTGCGGCTTGGTCTTAAGTTTCTGAAGCAACCCACATACTTGCTACTCTGAGTAAGGGAAAAAGAAGTTGAAAAACTTCTTATACACGTATTCAACCCCCCCCCCCCCCCCCCCCCCTACGTGTGTACCGCTTAACAAACCGGGACCAACAACTCCCGTGCTCTATTCTTCTTGTGCCACGTGGAGATCTATAATTAATGCTTCGATCTTCTCTTGACTTGAGTTTGAACTTCGAGTTTGAACGGGGCGAGTTGGTCTGTCGCTTTCAGTTATGAAGTGGCTCGCTTCGCTTTAGATTCTTGAGCGTCTGCTTTGACTCGCTTTGACTTTATTGTAGCGCTTGCTTCGCTTAGCTTCGGCAGACTCGCTTCACTTGAAACACACTCAAGCGAATGGCCTTCGCTTGAAAATCTGTAGTCTAAAACTTAAGCGTCTAAAGCTAAAACATAAGCCTTCCTAACATTTATAGGCTTGAAAAATTCTAACCTATCTAATCAAAATAGGGTCGCTTGGGAATAGGATTTACATAGAGGGTTTTGGGATCTAATCAAAACATATAACATATTGAATTAAAGCGTCCCGTTAAGTTCCCCCTTAACATATGATCCTTAACAATTCCCAACAATTTCCCCCTTTTTGATGATGCCAAAACCTAACATTCTAACCACTGTAAGAACTTCAAGCGACTGACTCCTTTTCAGTCTTATCCTTCTTTTTTTTTAAAGTTCTTATGATTGGTGTGTGAGTTTTGTAGCATAAAGATAAAAACATATAAAGCATGTAAATGAGAACGACGCTTGACAGAAAAGTAAATTGGAATAGATAGGTCAAGCAATGCACAAAGAGAGTTGTTCACGATTTATCCGTAAAGTATGCAGAGTAAACTTTAGGCTTCATCGTCTTGGTAGTTTCAGTGGCCTCCCTGTGCATGCCCTCCAATTCCAAAGCTTCGTCGATCTCGGCTTCAAGTATTCTGCGGTTGGGGATATCCGAGTTTGGCATTTTGGGCATGGGAAACTGTATTTGCTCGGGAACCTTAATGATCTTCTTCTTGGGCTCCGCAAGCTCTGCTTCTACAAAAATCCTCCTTCGAAGTGGCTCATACTTCAACACCATGAAGTTGTTCAAAGCATCGAGCTTGGAGATGGAGTCCTGGCCGGGAACTACTTTCCAAAAATAGTAGGCCTTAATGAACTTCTCACGACACTCGCTCCAAACCTTCTTCAGTCCATCAGAAATGAAATCTTCGATGTAGCTTGCGTCGGGGTGATCTCTTCTCCTTGTCTCGATCTCATCAGAAGATCTCTCAGTCATTTCCTTTAGCACTCGCTGGAACTTCTCGCTCTGCTCGGAGTTGAAGGTTGGGCTTCTTCTGTTGATAAGCTTG
Source organism: Thymus quinquecostatus (assembly GCA_024222315.1). Classification (NCBI taxonomy): domain Eukaryota; kingdom Viridiplantae; phylum Streptophyta; class Magnoliopsida; order Lamiales; family Lamiaceae; genus Thymus; species Thymus quinquecostatus. The sequence continues at coordinate 16,330,821 of CM044175.1, read as the reverse complement.
CGGATGAAGTCTTATTCTTCTTGTAGATACTTGCCAGATTTTACCATCTCCTTGATTGTTATGCGGCAAGCATCTATGTCCACTTGAATGCCGCAAACCTCAGATTCCTCAGGAGTGAAAGGTATGTAGCCACTCCTCATCAAGCTAGACTGAATGAGCCTATTCTCGTCCCATAGCCTGGTGGCTCTCTCTTCAACCTTCTTCATCCTGGAAATCTTGACGGCCTCCTTTCTCTCAGCCTCTTTCTTTTTCTCCTCCTCCTCCTTCTTCTCCTCCAAGCGAGAAGCTTTGGCAGTTAGGCTTGCTTTGATCTTTTGGCGCTTAGCCGCTGGATTCGCCTCTTTTTCTGCTGGAGCGGCTCGCTTAGGTTGAGTTTTGGATGGTGCTGATTTTGGTGGCGGCGTTGATTTCTTCTTGGCAGCTTCAGTCGGAGATGCGGTGATAGCAGGTGCTTGAGTAGAAGCTGAAGGGGCAGCTTGAGTAGATACAGTCTGGATAGGCTGGATCTGAGGAATTTCGGTGACTCCTTCCTTCATCAACTCAAACTCTTGCATCATTTCAAGAGTGGTAGCAAAGACTGCATCAGCTTCAATTTGTTGAGTAATATTCGTGGATGCTCTGGCCTTGTGTGCAGCGGCAGCAGAAGTCGATGAAGCGAGCAGCTTCGGCTTCTCCTGATAAACCACTAGGCCTTTGCCGTTCGCCTTCTCTACCTCCTCCTCTTCTCCTTCCTTTTCATCCTTCTTTCCTTCCCCCTTATTCTCCTTCTTTTCCCCCTTTTTGGCATCATCAACCTTGCCAGAGGGAATAGGAATGATTGCTTTCTCGTCAATAGCTCAGCGAAGGCTTGCGAACTCGTTGATCATTGCTCGGAGCGTCCCATCTGCACGCTCAGCAAAAAGTCCTTCCTTGGCAAGCACAAGCTCTGCCGTCTTCTCAGATACCTCCTCCAGTAGATAGGCACACTGGTTCTCACGCTCTACAATGGCTGACTCCCTTCGAGCGACCTATGCTATCAAGTTCTCAAGCGGCTCGACCGCTTTGAAGCGAGCCTCAAGCTCCGCTTCCACCTTTGCCCGAATCTGCTTTGTTTTCTCCTGCATCATAAGATCAGAAAAGTTAAAGAAAGCGGCGAGCTCTGCTTCACGGAAGGCTAGGGCTCTTTCACGGTTATTGAGATTGGTGTGGAGGATGGCAGATGCAGCAACACGCTGAGTGAGCTTGTCGGCTTGAGCATTTGTCTCGGCGATTGTTTGATCAAGCTTCGCGTGCTTCAAATAGAATGCCTTAGCATCCCTTCTGCGGCTCTAGCTCGCTCAAGTCCTCATCGTACTTGCCCTGGATAATGGCCTTCTCCTGCTCCAGAGTGGTCTTGGCCAGCTTTGTACGGGTGAGCTCGCTCTGCAGCGATATGCATTCATTTTCCTTCTTTTCAAGTGCTGGATTAATCTTTGCTATGTCCTCCTTGTGTTTCTGCACAAGCGAGGCCTTCTCCTCCTCAGCCTTCTTCAATTTCTCCTCCAAATCGACTAGCTTGGAGTTCATCGATTTGAGGCGGTTCCTCTCTTCCTCAAGCCTAAGCTTGGCATCTTCCACTCGCTTCTTCTCCTCTTCGATCTTTCCACTGAGCTCCTCCTTTATCTCAGCCAGATCCTTCTTTTGGAGCTTGACCTCCTCAGATTGTCGAAAGATCTCATCATCTTTCTTCTTTATTTCTCCTTTGAGGTCTAGGATTTCCTGGTTCTTCTGGGAGATCTCCTCCTCGTGTTTCTTGGCAAGCCTCAGCTCATGCTCTGAGAGCTTTCTCTCTGGGAGCTCAGCGTCCGGGTAGGCACGCTTCACGACTGTGTCAAGCAGCTCCCAGTACTTAGCTTTGTTGATCAAAGCTTTAAAACCGTCGACTCCGATGAACTGCAACTGTGCAACTTCCTTCTCAATGATGGTGTCCTCTGAGAAGGCCTGTCGGAGATTGGATATTTTGAAGTACTCTGTGCCATGGTAGGCTATGTAGGTGAGGAAATCAGCAGCACGATTGAGGAATGTTTCATTCATAGGCACGCGTGGATATCTGCGTTTGACCTTTAGAGCGGACTGCTCCCAGTCATCATGGTATCGTTTGAGGGCCTTTTCAGCAGGGTTTGTGGGAGGTGGTTGAATGGCTGTGTGGGAAGGAAATTGTGAGTCGAGAGTTTGAGTGGGAGAATTTGGGTTGGTGGTTTCAATGGGGGCTCTGGTGGATGCTTGGGTAGGCTCATAGATTTGAGCGGCTTCAATCGAGTCAATTTGAAGAAATGGAAGATCTGGTAGTGGGTGAGTGCTTGCAAACTCCTAGTCCTCGAAGTCAGTTCGCTTGTGCACAAAGATCCCTTGAGTGTTTTTGGGATGAGGGGGTCGTGGTTGTGATCGCACTATTTTCTACCACACAAAATAGGTATAGTATAGAATAAGCGAGTATCGTATCCACGGGAACTGACAAATCGAAAACACACACAATACCTCTACTTTAGAACTAAACTGATGTCTAAGCTTTTAAGGGTTTATGAATGTGGTATTTATACTAGGCAAACAAATAAAAGGACTCAAGTAATCAAATAAAGAAAATAAATAAACAAGGTAAAAAGATAATCAAATAAATAACTTAGCAAACAAGCAAAGACATAAACAAGGTAAAAACTCAATTAAGGAAAAGTGTTGATTCTAGGGAAGCCTACCTAATCAAATATATGAAAGCAATTAATGCATACAATTAACCAATTTAATCCAATCTAAATGTGATACATGAAAAATAACCTACACCCCAATTAAAGCAATGCAAGTCGTCACCTAATAAGATCCTAATATCCTCTCGGACGCATAGATATCAAATCAAGTGCAAAATAGAACAAGTATCAATGATATAATCAACTATGTTCAACTATGACACCCAAATCAATTACATATAAACATATGATAATTCAACTTCAATTAAGACAATCAAACTAGCTATCATACCATGTATTCATGAGATCTATTATGCAATTATCCTATCAAGGCATAAAAACATAACTAATGCATACACAATTAGTGATCAAGTAATCATGCATGAGAATAAGCACCATGAAACATGCATCTAGATTGGAAGGCTAATTGTAAACAAAAATACTTACATGAATTCACTAAGGCATTCAATCCCTAAAATCAGCTAAGGAATTTAGCTAGACATAATTAAAGCAAACATAAACACAAAGAATTGAAAGAACATAATTAAAGAGTAAGAGTAAGAAAAACTTGAACACAAACGAAGAACTTCGAATCTTGAATCTTGCATAAACTTGAATAATCTTCAATGTCGAATACAAGAATAAAAACTCGAAAGTAAAATATAAAAGTGCTAGAAAAGTATAAAAGATGTTAGGGTTTACAATGCTAGGCTAGGAATATATATAGGAGAAATTTACATAAGGAAACATAGACCAAAAAGGAGTCTAATTAATAAAGGAAAAATTCCCGGCTGGAACCCTCTCGACACTCCACCTCTCGACAGACCTCTCGATCGAGAGAGGTATCGAGAGGTGGTATAAAATGCTCTCGATCGATAGCTGATACATAAGGTTCCTCTCGATAGACCTCTCGATCGAGAGAGGTATCGAGAGGTCTTCTCTCGAACTCAAAACTTGAACTTCAAGCTACGATCTTCACGCCTCATCTCGTCTCGGGGTTTTAGCATCAAAATATACCTAAAAACGTAGAAAAACACCCACAAGCATAATATTGTCCAATATAATGAAAACCATATAAACTATAGACAATACTACACAATCAAGACTCAAAATCGACCCTTTTTGGTTATAAAAACAAGGTAAATTTCACCTATATCAAATCCCCCAAACTTAAACATTGTTCGTCCCGAACAATACCAAAACATAAACAAGAGACTCTAGCATTGTGAACTATATAGGCCTCAAAACTTTTCAAAAATAAACTCATGATCATGATCAAACCTATGCACACAACCTTAGCATTAATAACACAATCTATCCAACAAATTCAAATCATGCCAATCCATCAAAGAACACTCTCCAACATGTGAGATATTTATATGTGTATAAGTGAACACTCAACTCTCTCAAAGAAAAGATATATAACAATGCACATCATATGGGTTCACTCAACATCAATGTAATGCAACATGTTTACCATAGGCTTGCCCCTAATCTCAACATCTCCACCTAATGTACTACTCACAAACTAAGATCAAAAAGGTCTTTATATAAGCTTGTAATGTAGGGACATTGGTTAAGGTAGGGAATGTATAGGCTAAGTGACTCAAATAAATCCAAACCATCAACCTCTTTTCAACTCCAACCAAAGTATGGTTTTCAACTCCATCTTCTACCATCCAACACCTCTACAAAACTCAAAATCTTATAGATGCAAAGTATGTAATTCAAGCTAACTATCCCCTTATGCTTTTAATGTTGAACAAAGGCTCTATATTTTTTTCTTTTCACAACTATTTTTCTAAGCTTATAGGGATAGCCAACTATACTTAAATCAAGCACCTAAAATTTCTTTTCTTTTTCTTCTTCCATGCCACAACAAATATTCTTTTCAACACCTCCCACATCACCAACTAAATCCACTAAAGGTACCCTTATCCATCCAAACCTCCTATCATCCAAGCTTAAGAAAGAAAGGCTCATAAAAAGGCTCAAAGGGGGTAAACAAAGATTATGATCAAGGTTAGTATATGGGAATCATGTGGCTAAAGAAAGATGGCCTAATATCATCTCCTAGTTCATAAATATACCAAGATCTTGATGGATAAATAGGGCAAGTTCTAGAAACAATGAAGCATACATGATCACTCAATCAAAGAATAGGCATAAACATGCACAAATAGCTCAATTCTCACGGGTTCAAACTAACTAGTTCCCGATATCATAACATGCTTCAAACTTATCAAATAAATATGCGTTGCTTCGCCAAGGTTCCATGCATAATAAAGATCATGAAATTTTCTCCAAAAATAAATCTAAAATTTTCTATCATTGGCCAAATTCACAATACTATCATCACATGCTTATTCGACTCGATTTAACCTAAGACTCTAACAATTCAAAGCAATAAAAGACTCAACATAAAAGACTCAACATACCCCAAAATAAACCAACTACTAAAGCAATTACAAATACTTAAAAAGATTGTTAACTTTAGTTACTCTTCCCCCTCCCCCAAACTTATTTCGAAATCAAAGATTAAGGAATAAGTTTGCAAAAAGAAGAAGGAACTAAGTTAACAAACTTACCTCATTGAAATGGCGGAGGGAAGGGAGGGTTGTCGGGGTTATTGGGGTCGAATCGTTGATGGTGAGACGGGTAGTGAGGATAGAAGTAGTGCATCTCATGCACCATCCTATTGTAGTTCTCCATGTAAACTCTCTCATCCTCACGCCTTTTCTCCTCCTCCTCTCGTCTTCTCGCTTCATTCTCAAAGTATGTGTTGAGAGTATCGAAACGACCTCCATTGTATGTACGAAGGTCACCCACCTCGGTTCTCAAAGTTTGCACTTCTTCTCGAACTCCTTGCACTTGAGATTCAACGAACTCTCTACCATCCCAATGGTAGTTGTCAATCGCCTCCATCGTTTCCGTGTGCCAATCTTGCATTGTAGAAAATTCCGGAGCTCTCATGTAGAAACCGGGCTGTGGAACACCTTCATACCCTTGCGCGTAAGCATCCTCCTCTTGATCATATCCTTGCTCATATTGCTCGGCCTCTTCGTCATCGTCTTCCTCCTCATCATCATCGCCTCCTTCATCGGGCCTTGGACTTCCCTCGGCCCACATAAGTTCCTTGTGTTGGGGAGAGTTCATCTTCCCATTCCCTCTACGTAGCTTCTCATTCCCAATCACCTCGGTCAAATAGTTGTTCGGCAGCGGAAAGAGATGAACACCACTTCTCCTATGTAACTTCAAGAACCACCCGGACGTGTCGAATGAGATCATCCTCGCAAACTCCAAAGTCCTTCTATCCACAAAGATGGATGTGGACACCGGCTTCTCCCGAATTTGCACGTTGAAGTGTCTAGCAATCGGGGTGACGAATGCTCATATCCCAATCTTTTGTCCCCCGAACAAATAAGCTTGATTCTCCATGTGATTGACGAGGTAAAGGGCTGCATTTTGGGAATGGCTTCGATAGGAAGTCCAAATGAGATGAGCATCGGTGGCAAGGAAGGTGCTGGAGTCATGGCGGGAATAGATGGTAGATGAAATCAACCTATGGAAGTAGCGAATCGTGGGATTCCGAATCGAGGTGACCTTTGCAATTGCCGGGTTGTAGGACTTCTTCTTCTCCTCGTCGTAGTCCACAAATTGGCCCCACAAATCTTGAAGATTAGGGTGGTTGTTGCCAATGTACTCGCCATTCTTGTCTCCTCCGATAACATCGTTGAGTTGATCCATGTCAAGCTCCCTTGGTTGACCACCGAGTTGGAAGCGAATGATATCGGGCACTTGGTTGACTCGCACCACCTCCAATGTTGAGAGAAACTCCACTGTTAGAATGTGATAGGTCAAGTGTGATAGATTCGGGTTAGAGATCCACAACAATTTAGGGTATTGTTCATCATATTTTGCAAAGAGCATTTATGGATAAAGCGTTAAAGCGGTAAAGATCGAGAGATTCATGCGTATGGAAAGCTATAACCAAGCATTTTGTACAGGGCATGATGTGCGTAGCAATGGCGAACAATAGTTGAGCTATAAGCAAAGGATAAAGGGCGTATTTAGCCATAAACTGGCAAGATTCATGGAGTTTTGCACTCATACAAGCAGATAACGAAGAAACAAGGTAGGAGAAAGGGAGAGATGAGGAGCGCGGGGCTCCGTTGAGCCTCATTCCCCTTCAAGTGATGAGGGTTTTACCTTAAGTTCGAGGTAGTGCACTACAAAAAAACGCGAAAATACCTACGGATTTACCTACGGATTTAAAACGGGTAGGCAATTGCCTACGGATTGCCTACGGATTATTATTTAGCGGAACACCTACGGATTTACCTACGGAATAGCGAATCCTCGTGGCGCGAACACTATGCGCGTAATTTACCTACTAATTTACCTACGGAATCTTAGTAGGTAACCTTACCTACGGATATTTCGGTAGGCAATGATAATGATTATTTTTTTATTTTTTTTTTAAATAACGCCGACGGAAAAAACGGTAGGTATTTATTTATTAATTAAAATTTAATTCGAAAATTTTGCCTACTGGAATTTCGAAGGGGATCCTTAGGGAAAGTTAAGAAAATGAAATAAATCAGAATCCCATTTTTTCATTATCTCTGCCCTAAACAGAATCCCCTTTTACAATCGACGACGAGCGCCCACCGGAGGTAAGTTCCATTCCTTCCCCCTTCCTCTTGCTGACTCTCCCCCTCCTCCCTCTGTCCCTCACTTACTTCATCTTGACGACGTGTGTAGTTCTTTCGCCGGATCGAAGCTGTCAAGAGGCTGCCGAAACGACTGTGGTAAGCTCCCTCCCGTTCACGCTCCAGTTCGAGGTCGCGTTCCCGCTCTTGCTCTAAATCCTTCTCCTCCTCTTCCTCTCCTTCGCGCAGAGGCAGCGCCCATAGCCCTAGCCCTAGCCCTGCCCCACAGCGGAAATCAATGAAGCTCCTTCGCTATTCTCTTGCACGTTGATGTCTTTATCTTCAAGTTCTTCATCGTCGCCATCACCGAGCACTGGAAAAGAAGCAGCAGTCAGTCTCAGTCAGTGTAATTACTTCGAGAGAGATTTACGCCCGTCGAGCTTGGTTTTCTCTAATTAATTTTGTTGATATCCTTCCAAGTAGATGTAAGATAAGATCTGTTTTCTTCATTCACTGCAGATTGATTTTTGTTTTGAATACTCTGATTGATTTTCTCCATGGTTCGCAGATTTGCTTCCCTGGGTTGTGGTTGGTATCGATTACTGAGGTGTCTGAGAATACTCTGAAGGTACAGCCGTGACCATCCCAAATTAGGTTTGATTTTCTGAGCTCTGATACTTTTTTTTTTTTTCGAATTCTGATACTTCATCGTTGATGAATTGAAATTAAACCTGATTTGAGACTGTTTTCCCTCTGAAATCCCCATGATTTTTTGTTTAGTGTGTTTCCTAATGCATCAAAAATAGGCATGAACAGGCAATAATTTGAGTCCATCTCATTGTGGTGGAGGCTGTAATACCTGCATAATTAATTAGTCATACTTCTATCATACACCTACTCTCTCTCTCTCTCTCTCATGTTATTTCAACTCCACCCCATTTACTTTTCATCACATGAAAAAAAGGCATTATATCGTATAGTTGGTGAGAGAGTCAAAACTGGAAGTGGAAAACAATGAGATAGAATAGCTTAGCTGGGTTCCATGCAATTTCAAAGTGGGAAGAACTCGTTTCCTTGTTGATGCAATTGCATACATCTCTGGAAAAGACCTGTTCCTTTTGGATTTGTGGTAATGTATTTGAGCTTTGCTTATGTAGTTTGTGATGATAGTAAGTTGGTTGTGTTGTTTTCTCCCCATTCTTGAGTTTATAATATAGTCATTTAGTTTGTAATTATCTACTGTTCATCATAAGTTATCATGCCTTAAACACAGTTACATTATTATTATCATGTCTATAGATATAATTATTGATTTTGGAGCAACTTGATCTCTAATATGATTTGTATCCTGTTGCTTGTTTATGAGCTTGTATTGGGCACAAATATGAGGAAATGTAATAAATTGCTTATTAACTGCTTTCTTTTGCTACTTAGGGTCCTTACTGTGTGTGGGAGCTCTTTAGATCTACACCGACTTTTCATTTAGATCTACACATTTGCTTTCTGGTTTTTCATGTCAGTAGAAGCCCTATGACCATTATGGTTTTCTTTTTGATAGTTCTGGAGATTCAATTCGACTGCTAGGATATGGACTATTGATGGGCCATCTAGTTCCAGTACAGAAAATGGGCCATTCCATGTTATACTTAGGCATTTCAAGGGCAGAACTAATGAAAAAAGCAAAGATGTGACAACACTTGACTGGAATGTAAGTGTTTTATATGCATTTTGGGATTTATTCATTCTCTTCAATAATTTTTCTCTTTGTGCTGGATGTGGTCACTCTGATGCCGATAAAGAAACATGATCAACATGTACAGTTCATTTCAAAACTAGTTTTACGGGGCTGACTGGTTATGTACAGTTCTGTTAGTGAGTATAACAGACACATTTTTTCTTAGTGCATCGGTGGAGGTGGTCAGCACCGATTTTGGATATGCTATGGAAGTTTTTAGGCATATTGATTATTTGGACATAGCACCTTTTGAACCTCAATGCTGGGGTAATTGGTTTGATTGTCTGTGCCAAATGGCTTCTTTACTCGTACAAGTTTGTTTGCATTAACACTTGAATGAGCTTCTTCAGGGCGAAGTCAATGCTATCAAGTGGGATCCGACATGCACTCTTCTGGCTTCATGTTCTGATGATTCTACAGCAAAGGTTAGAGGCAATTTTGATACTATGAAATTTTGTGATTCAGCATTGCTCATTGTTTGACTGGCAAGTTGAGTGCGATGACTTGTCTGTATCTTTATCCTAGTATATTACTAGTCATTTTGTACGTTACTAAAAGAAAAAAGATGATTCAGATGGATATCCTTGTCCTTGTCACTCTGTTCATCTCATAGTAAATTGCTTCTTGTGTTTGATTGTGATGCAGATATGGAGTATGATGGTACTTATACTACGAAGAAAGCTGAAGAGCTTGATGTAAGTTGTCAACCTATTCTTCATTTATGAATCGTTCTAAATTGTTCAAGTGATTCGTCAATAATACATTTTTGTCGTCGTTGTATTATTAAGGCTAAGGTCCAGGAAATTGCTCGGGCTCAAGGAGAGGGGGCAGATCTGAGTGAGATATTCCTAGAAGTACAAGGCAATCGTCTTTGCAAGAAGCAGAGGATGTATGGTACGGGCACTCTTGTTACTACCCTTCTAAGTGATACCTCAAGCACTAGTTCATTCAATTCTCAATTCCAACCATCACAAGAGTATGTAACTGAAATTTCTGAGGTGAGGGAGGAGCTTCGGAAAGAGCGTGAGGATAGACTGCGTCTTGAGGAGTCGTTCAGGGAAACACAATTGATGGTTCAACAATTGATGGCAAATCAACAAAGTTCAACTCGAAATGGTGACAATGGATCTTCTCCAGCCCCTTAGATGTGTATCTTAATTCAAACTATGTGACTTGAAGAATTTGTTGGATTTTATTAAATACTATGACTATCTAGCTTACTTGTTGTATGACTTGGAATACTTTTGGATGTTGTAGTTTGATTATAAGATTTCGATGGATGATTGGATTATATATTAAGCTAGTTGCATATATTTATCATATTAATCAAGTGTATGAGTAGCTGATGTCCTGGATTAAACGAATATGAAAAAAAAAAAATTGATAATACATAAATTTACCTACGGATCCCCTACGGAATTTTTAAAAAATCAAAAAAAAAAAAAAAAAATTACCTACGGATATTAACGTAGGGAATCCATAGGTAACTGACCATTTTTGCCTACGGAATATTCGGTAGGCAATGCCGACGGATTTTACTGTAGGCAATCCGTAGACATATTTCTAGCCTACGAAATTGCCTACCGGACCTTACCTTCGGATTTCCGTTGCTAAATCCGTAGGTAATAACTGCCTACGGACCGAAATCCGTAGGTAAAAATTTACCTACATTCGAAATACCTACGCCTTGTTTCCGTAGGTAATCTGTAGGTATCTCCGAATACCTACGGAAAATCAAGCTTTACCTACCGATTTTTCCGTAGGTATTCGGCGAGAATTTTGTAGTGGTGTGTGTAAGAAAGAGATTCTTCCCGACGTCGAGAAGAATAGAGGGATGTGAAAGCGAACTGCGGTGAACTACGGCTTCCCGGAGGAAGGTTTTGCCCGCCTTGGCTTGCCTGAGCTCGAAGGAGCTTGAAAGAGAGAGTATTGAATGAAACAGTACACAAATGTGTGTGTTGCTTGTAAAGAATGATGATGTGTTGCGCGTTCACTTAGTATTTATAGGTATGAGGAGGGTGAAAAGGGGATCATTCGTGGGAAGGAAGGACAGAAAAGGAATTCCAACAGAAGCAAAGTATCCTCTGTCATGAATGCAGTGGTCCTCACTCTATAGTACGTAGAGTCACGCGGACCGTATGCTACGCAGAACCTCAAGCTTCTACTTAAACGCTTGTGAGATCTGGTCAGATCCTTCTATCTTTGCAGATGCCTGCAGATCCTTTGCGGCTTATGGGGGAAGTCAGAACCTCGCAGCTTCTTGCATGGCATACGATTCTTAGTTGTATTGAGTGCATGGTGCCCGACATCTGACACATCCATTTCTCTAGGAACTGTAGTCTAAGGTTAAGGAAAGTATATTCCCCATTAACTTGGGTTTCTTAGGGAGTATGGCTGATATTAGTCCCTATCAGCTACTCCCCTCCCAGGTCCAGAAGCACCAATATGAGGGCTTCTGATGGGTATTTTGGCGGGAAAGTGGATTTTGCTTCGATTATTGCTTCCCTTTTTTTTTTTTTTTTTTTTTTGCAGGTGTCTGATGACGGGGGGAATCGAAACGCCGGTTATCCTCCCGAGGACAGAGTTGGATCTGTTTCCTTTACTCATCATTGCCTTAGGGTGAACGAATACAGAGCTATTTAAAATATATTGTAAAATAGACATTATTATTATTTTGTTTTATCTGCGGGCGAAAGTGCAATCCCCCTTTTTTTCTGAAACGTCGTGGGGTGATAAGTAGGAAACCACTCCACTCTTTTTCCTCAACTTCCTCATCCTTCTCTTTGTATTGTGCTTCAGAAAGAAAAGAGGGATATTGCGAATCGTCTGCCGCTCCCAGCGATTACTCCGACGACCGCCTTTCCTTTTGTCCCTTTTCAGGTATTCCATTACTATTTTACTCTCCTATACTTGTGCATAGGCCCTCTTTTGAATTTCTTGAGATTAGGGTAACCCTTATTGTTTCCCCTGTTCTTATTTTGAGGAACATTGCTAGCCCCAATTTTTTCTGTATGGTGAAACTGACTAAGATGTGAATGTGACTGATGCTTCATCTTTAGAACTGTCACTTAGTTTTTAAGATTTGTAGAGTTTTGATTTATTTCCATTATTCGCAACCCTACCATCTGTCATTATTTCTTGGTGATTATTTCTGCCTTGCAGTTATGGATTCCACTAAACTAGGTATGGGGAAAAAAGCTCGAGAGAAGCTATTACAAATGATGGAGCAGACAAGATCTGGTGGCTCCTCTCCCACCTTATCATTAGGTAATACTTCCACCCAAGAGCCCACGGATCTTGAGGGTTGTAACCCTTCTCAGGGGAGTCCCCGAGAGGTAGAAATTGGTAAGCCTCGAATGAAGCCTTATTCGGTCAGCTTCATTTTCTCCTATTTTCACTGATGAGGATGCTGGTGTTTCCGCTCTTGTCTCTTTAGCGCCTTATCCCTCTTCCCCTAAGAGGAAAAGTGAGTCTTCCTCCCTCTCAGCTAGAAAGAAGGGGAAGGTATCGGAGAGTTCTCCTTCCGCTCAAGAGTTAAGCCTTGAGCAATTGCGAGAGAATCTTTCTCAATCTGAGAAGAGCAGAGAGCAGCTCCAGACTGAAGTCCACCAACTTCGTGGCTTTTTGCTAGCTAGAGAGGAGCACACACTTTCTCTCTCTGAGCGAATAAAGGAACTCGAGAGAGCTTTGAAGGCCTCGTCTGAGAGGGTAGAACAGCTAATGGAAATTCAAGTAGCAGAGATAGCGCAGCTGACACTTAGCTATGAACAGGAGCTAGTACATGCCCAAGCTTCCTCATTTACTCAAGGGCGGAGAGAAAGGATATGCCAGGGTGTTTCTTCTGGAGTCAAAGATTGCAGGTCTAACTTGTTGATGACTCCTTACGGTCAGGCCTTCCTGGATTCCCTGATCAAGCGTTTGCCTGAAGCTTATCTTCATTCTCACGATTTTTGGCTGCGTTTGTTTGAGCCCCTCACTGCGTGGACAGCTTCCGCTATCCTTGAGTGCTGTTAGCAATTGGGTATCCCAGAGTGCGCAGCCGCTGTCAATGCCGAATCCATAGTAAGGATGTTCGACATAGAGCCTGAGTCCCTCCGAAAGGATCGCTCCCTTTCCTCCACAGAGCCATGGTATATGCCTGCGCTGAAAGAGGCAGCTCAGATCCTTCGCCAACCTGCCAGGGCCACAAGGGATCTCCCCTCTTGGGAAGTGCCTTTGTTCCCTCTCTTTCCTCATAACACCATGGTTATGAGGTCTATCCAGAAGGTTTTTGACCAGGTATCTTTTTGTTTTCTATTGTTCGTTTTATTTTTAGAGTTTATTCGCCTATCCTGAAAATTTTCTCCTTTATTAGGAACTAAGAAAGGGAAGAGGTTCAGGCCCATCTACTAGCGAGGGAGGTGTTTCCTTATCACCCGTTCTTGAGGAGGTGAAGGGTGGTTCAAATGAGGGAGGCGCTCTGTAGATTCTAGCAGCCCCGCTCGAGGGTTGGCCTTCTACCTCTTCTGCCTTGGCTGCTGTTGAAGAATGGTCTTCTTCTCATTCATCGAGCTCTGAAGATCTAGCTTTTGCTCCAAACCCATCCCCTTAACGTTATTTTTTTGGATGAAATGTTTGTTGAACAACTTATATTTTGAATATTTTGTAGCGGGGTGCTTACTCTTGACCCCGAAATCATGCTACTGGGGCACCAACAATCGTTACTTTTGATTTAGGCCAGATGCTTCTTCCAGGCCTTGTTTATAACATGTTTCTGTTATTTCTTATTCAACTTAGAATGTTATCCCTCTTATTCTTGTATTTATAGGGGCTTTACATTTTACCCTGTTTCTACCTGCTGAAGTATTCTAAGATGGTGAGGTAGAGATATTCCCAGTATTTTTAGGGTGATGGGACAAAATAGTAGGATAACATCTTAGTGTAAAATAGCATTCTAAGATAATGGCGGCATTTTGAGATAGCATTTAAAGGTAATGGGATATGGGTATATGGGTATCCCCTACTCCCCCCCCCCCCCCCCAAGTGAGGTGTAAGGGACTGAAGGAATTACACCTCATTTGAGGGCTAAACACATACGAAATATAACTACTTTTAAAGATAAAGAGGTATGATCCAATGTTTCATACATCAGTTAATCATGGAATAAGAGTTTTTCAAAACGAAAAAGGGGTCATAGCCCATCATACTTTCTTCTTGAGAGTAATTCTCAATTTTCCCTGCATACTTCGAGGGTGATAACTTTTCCTTTGCCTGTTGTCTCCTCGACATCTTCTTGGTCTAGCACTTCCTTTGCACTTTTGACTTTCGCCCTTGCCTGGGTTATCAATGCTTCCCACTGCCCTTTCACAGTTGGGGCGTGGCATCTGCCTGTGGCTTCAGCTTCAGACCCTTTACTTTCGTTTATCTGTTGGAGCAGTTGTTTGGCTGGGTCCTGGGATATCATCAGTTCTTCATGAGGGTTGTTGCTGGTGATCAACAAGTGCTCCATTGAAGCGGAAAGGTTCTGACTTTCTCCTGCTGGAGTTGGGGTTTTAAGTCTTTTCCGTTCGAGTTTCATCTCATCCCCTTCAGTGGCAGGTTCTGCCATCGGCCTTTTCCTGGCCTCTCCTGGTTGCACCGATTGGACATAGCATTTTCGCGAGACCTCTTGATCTCCCGATATTTGCCCTACCTGATTTCCCACGGGGAATTTCATCATCAGATAGTAAGTGGAAACCACTGCTTGGAACGGATTCAATGCAGTTCTTCCTAGAATGATGTTGTAGGAAGATGGTTGTCGCACCACCAAGAAGGTGACTGGATTTGACACTCGTGTAGGCCCTTCGCCCAGAGTGAGCATTAGATCAATTGATCCTAGTGACATCACTGGATCTCCTGAGAAACCGTGTAGTGCCGTAGCTACCCCATTCAATGGCTTCTGGAGGCTAATTTGGTTGAAACAACTTTCAAATATAACATTGACTGCGGCTCCTGTGTCCACAAAGACTCTTTGGACCTGATATCTCTCTATCTCCACTGTGATGACCAACGCATCATCATGCGGGTGAAACACTTTTCGGTTATCTTCTGGCCCGAATGAGATTTCTGGTGGGTGCAGGCCTGTTTCAACCTTCCAGACCCCATGCCTTTCATGCATATGTAATTCTCTGGCAGATGCTTTTCGGCTCCTGTTCGAGTCTCCCATGGTTGGTCCTCCATATATCATTTTAATAACGCCTTTGGGCTCTGACCCTTGGCTAACGTCAGTGGCTTTTTCAAGAGCTTCTTTACGCTTTTTGTTTTGCTCTGTCTCTCTTTTGACGTACTCCAAGAGTTCTCCTTCCTGGATTAACTTTTCGATTGCGATTCTCAAGTTTCTGCAATCATTGGTCATATGGCCAAAGTCATTGTGGAACTTACAGAACCTTTCAGAAGGTGGATTTCTTGGTGGCTGTCTATGCCCAGAGGGGATCTGAACCCCGGGTTTCCTCAAGACCACCTCGAGCAGGTCGACTGGTTGCTTGATTAATGGAGTAAAAGATCTTAAGAACCTTTCATTCTTATCAATCTTTTTGGCATCTGGGGCCGGCCTTTTCCTTTCTTCCGGCTTCTTTCCTTTTTGAGCGGCCAACTCAGCCCTCTTGCTGCTCAAAGCTTCTTCCATATGGATGTACTTTTGGACTCTTGTCAGTAACTCTTCAAAAGAGGTAGCTTCTTTCTTAATCAGAGAAGCAAAGAATTGTCCTGGTTTCAAACCATCCACACAGGCATGCACTTTTAGCTTTGGCTCCACTCCTGGGATTTCCAGGACGGCCTCGTTAAAGCGTGTCATGTAGTCCCTCAGACTTTCGTTGGCACCTTGTTTTATGGTCGTCAGATGCAAGGAGTTCCGAGTGGTCCTTTTAGCACTGACGAATTGCTGTAGAAAAACTTCTTTCAGATCCATGAAGGAGTGTATGGAGGCTTTGGGTAACTGCTTGAACCAATGTTGAGCAGTTCCTGACAGGGTTGTGAGGAACACTCAACACTTAACCCCCTCTGAATACTGATGAAGGAGACATAAGCTTTCGAACTTCATCAGGTGCTCTTCAGGGTCTCCTTTCCCCTGATACTCGCAAGAGATTGTTTTGAAATTGCTTGGAACGGGATCAGTTTGGATGTCCACTGAGAACGGGCTGTTCTCATCAATATATAAGAGGAGAAGTTCTGATTTGCTTCTTCCACTCCCATTGTTCGAGGAAGGTTTTGGGTTTTCTTCTTCGTTTGGGTTGCGAACTTCTTTGTCACTCGTCTCTGTTTCTTTTGGGACCCTTTCTTTGGCCTGTTTTTGTTCCTTCAGTCTTTTGACCTCTTTTGCCAAGAGCTTCATCTGCTCTTGCTGCTGAGCATATTTCTTGGCCCATGCATTTTCAGTATTCTCATTGAGATTTCCTTCGAGTTCCTCAGGACCTTCTTCTTCTGGGGATTCCCAGTCAGTGAAAAATCCTTCTTCCTCTTCGGCCGCTATTGGGGCAGCCTTGAGACTAGCTCTTGAGTTATGCCTTGATGCATAGGCTTCTGCTTGTGCATTGCAGGAGTACTTTTACTTCCTCCTCCTTCCTGAGTCTCGCCCACGGGATCTGTGTTTTGGGGATTTGCCCCCAAGGTATGAAGTCTCTTCTCCACAGCTCCCTCTACGAGTGCTTTCATTTGGAGGAGCATAGCCGGAGAAAATTGAGCCTCCATGTTGACACTAGTCTCTGTCAGCATAGTGTCTATTCCTTTGTTTCCGATTACATAGTCATCTGGATTTCCAGTGGCTTGACCAGCCTCCTTGGAAGCAGCATCTGATGCAGCATTCATCCTTACAGGAATCTGCAAAGATTTGAGGATGTTTAGAGGATTAATTCCAGGTGCTCTTTGAATGAGGCTTGACATATACGTAATTTGTTATTAGCAAATTTTCTGCGTTTGAGCATTATTTATTGTGACTTTAACGAGTATAGCCTATTTGTTGTAAGACTCTTAAAAGGAGTCCAATAGACGATGAAGGTAAGTGACGACTTAAAGATGGAAAACTGACTATGGTGAAGGGTTTTGACACAATCCCCTCCTCTTGACATGAAACATTTGATCATGTGAGATTTAGTTGTAATATGCTGCTGATTTAGCAGGTCCCCTTATAACCGCCAACCATTTAGGGTGGCTTTTGCCGGAATGAAGCAGAGGTTGACGACATCTATCCTTACGAAACCTAGTTTTAGATTGTGTGCTTTCCTAAGGCTTTCTTTGTGAGACCTCTGAAAGGGATCTGATCTGGAGGAAAGGTTATTAAGAATTTGTGCGGCATCTTACTTTATTAAGCCTGCTACGAGATGTCTCGGCCACATAGGCCTTTCTTATATTTAGTGCCCCTTTTATAGGACTTTCTTATAAGATATTCCCTGTTAGCCAAGGACTATGAAAGTAATATATTTTATGCGGGATTTATGAGAGTATTACTTATCGAACCGAGCTTACGAGAGCTTGGTCTATCTTTTAAGGCTTACAGAAGCGCCACTTATCAAATTGGGCTTATGAAAGTGATATCCTCGTCAGAGGTTTATAAAGGTATTGTTTATTAAATAGAGTTTTTCAAGAATACCGCTTTTGAGGCGGGATTTAGGTGAAATTTTACCCATCGGCATGCAATGGGTAAAACTTATGGGAGTGATACATAGAAATGTCGCCTTTAGAGCAAGACTTGAGGGTACACTGCTCATTTAGTGGGACTTATA
Organism: Thymus quinquecostatus; assembly: GCA_024222315.1. Taxonomy (NCBI): domain Eukaryota; kingdom Viridiplantae; phylum Streptophyta; class Magnoliopsida; order Lamiales; family Lamiaceae; genus Thymus; species Thymus quinquecostatus. The sequence continues at coordinate 16,313,000 of CM044175.1, read as the reverse complement.
AAGAGTTTTGTCCATCGTATGGAGCTTGTGAAGATGCTGCCTACCGAGTAGGGCTTATGAAAAGTTCTGCCCATTGCATGGGGCTTACGAAGGAGGTGCCTATTAGATAGGGCTTTGTAGAAGGTTCTGCCCATTGAATGGGGCTTACGAAAGGGGTGCCTATTAGATAGGGCTTTGTGCGAGGGTTGCCTATTAAATAGGGCTTATGAAGTGTTCTGCCCATTATATGGGGCTTACGATGATATTGCTTGTTAAACAGGGCTTTTTGATAAGTTTGCCTATTAAATAGGGCTTTTAAGGGGTTCTGCCCATTGCATGGGGCTTACGATGGTGTTGCCTACTGTGTAGGGCTTTTTGATAAAGTTTTGCCCGTCATACGGGGCTTACGAGAGAGTTGCCTGTTAGACAGGGCTTCTGAGAGAAGGTTCTGCCCATTATTCGGGGCTTACGAGGGAGTTGCCTGTTAGACAGGGCTTCTGGGAGGAGGTTCTGCTTTCAGATGCGGGCTCCCTTCACCGAAGTGGATGGGGTAGCCTTGGCATCTTTCGGCTCTCCATTTTTTAATGTTTTTATTATTCCATGGGTTTTGAAGTCATGGCTATTCAGGGGCATTCGACTAGCTTTAGTAGTGATGCTTACTCTGTAATCACCAATCCTTTGCATCTCATAGATGGATTTCATATTGAGCAGATAATAGACAGAATTGTATGCTCACCAAGAACACAAGGTGGAGCGAATGTGTTTTGAGATTGCTGCAGTTTGTGACCCGGCTTTCCTCCGGATCCTTCACAACCTTAAGATTTAGGCAAAATAACAACAGATTAGCCATTACAATTCATGTCATGAAGGAGATATGGCCTTGAGATCGTTTCTAGTTATTGGGTTGATTTGTTACAAGCAATGCAGCTAAAATAAACTCATAGTATACATACTAAAATTTTCCAGGACTAATATAAATCTCGCAGTCAATACATATTCCTTCTATTAGATAGCCATCATTCTAGGTGATCCTCGCGACAGAGTAAAGGACAGGACAAGTTTAGGCACATATCATCAGAATCAATTAAAGCTTCGAAGATAAACAGGGGATTAGCCCTTTGAACCCATGGATTTTGACAGTACTTACTGACATCAATTCTTAATTCACATTCAAGGAGAGAGAATCATCCTCTCAAACACAAGTTTCCTTTCAATCGAAGCGTTTATTACCATTTCCATTTCAAAGGGAGCATAATCCTAAAATCATATCACACCCAACAGCTCGTAACCGAGGAGAGCTTAGCAAATGTTAAACAACAGCATATTCATCAGAGTTTCTGCTAGCTAGATCACAAACAGGGCATTCCCAATCAATGTAACATCAGATTTCCTCATATTCTCCACATAAGGGCATAATAAAGGGAAATCGCAAGCAGCATTACAACAACGAGCTGGAATTTTGCATAAAAACAGGGGAAATCAACATCTCAACTCAAGAATTTCTCACAGACGGTGCCAGTTGATAGATCCGGGTTAGAGATCCACAACAATTTAGGGTATTGTTCATCATATTTTGCAAAGAGCATTTATGGATAAAGCGTTAAAGCGGTAAAGATCGAGAGATTCATGCGTATGGAAAGCTATAACCAAGCATTTTGTACAGGGCATGATGTGCGTAGCAATGGCGAACAATAGTTGAGCTATAAGCAACGGATAAAGGGCGTATTTAGCCATAAACTGGCAAGATTCATGGAGTTTTGCACTCATACAAGCAGATAACGAAGAAACAAGGTAGGAGAAAGGGAGAGATGAGGAGCGCGGGGCTCTGTTGAGCCTCATTCCCCTTCAAGTGATGAGGGTTTTACCTTAAGTTCGAGGTAGTGTGTGTAAGAAAGAGATTCTTCCCGACGTCGAGAAGAATAGAGGGATGTGAAAGCGAACTGCGGCGAACTACGGCTTCCCGGAGGAAGGTTTTGCCCGCCTTGGCTTGCCTGAGGTTGGAGGAGCTTGAAAGAGAGAGTATTGAATGAAACAGTACACAAATGTGTGTGTTGCTTGTAGAGAATGATGATGTGTTGCGCTTTCACTTAGTATTTATAGGTATGAGGAAGGTGAAAAGGGGATCATTCGTGGGAAGGAAGGACGGAAAAGGAATTCCAACGGAAGCAAAGTATCCTCTATCATGAATGCAGTGGTCCTCACTCTATAGTACGTAGAGTCACGCGGACCGTATGCTACGCAGAACCTCAAGCTTCTACTTAAATGCTTGTGAGATCTGGTCAGATCCTTCTATTTTTGCAGATGCCTGCAGATACTTTGCGGCTTATGGGGGAAGTCAGAACCTCGCAGCTTCTTGCATGGCATACGATTCTTAGTTGTATTGAGTGCATGGTGCCCGACATCTGACACATCCATTTCTCTAGGAACTGTAGTCTAAGGTTAAGGAAAGTATATTCCCCATTAACTTGGGTTTCTTAGGGAGTATGGCTGATATTTGTCCCTATCAAAGTGATTGCCTTGGAAGATGTTGGTGAAGCCTCCTCTTTGCATCATTTGGGGTAATCTCATCGGTTATTCCCATCGCCACTATCGTCTCTTGATGGAGGAAACGACAATGCTTGTTCTTGAGTTGCACAAGATGTGACCATCTCCTCTTGGACTCCGCTATGGTGAGCTTGAGCTTGAATGCCTTGGGCTCCAAATTTGAGGGCAACGACCTTGCCGGCGGCATCCGGTTCTCCGGAATGGTCTTGTTGTTTTTCCACGTCTCCTTGCCTTTGCTTGAAGAAGTGGCCTTTTCCTTCCCCTTGCCTTTGCTTGAAGAAGTCGAAGCAACATTCTTCCCCTTGTCTCTTGCCATTTAGTACCTAAAAATTTCACAAATTAATCCAAGAGATGCAAGAATATAGCAATATGAATCATCTTCCCCCAAACTTCAACCAAATTCAATCCTCCCCCATTATCAACTCCAATTTTTTACATCAAAATCCACACATTCAACACCACAAATCTCCAAACATAATACTCTTCATAGCACAATTCAATTCAATGCATATAAATCAATGGGTTTCATCAAATTCATAGACAAATTCAAATACCCATTCAAAAATTCACATGCATCCATCTTTTCAATCCTCAATGAATCCAATTTATCCAAATAATGCAAAGCAATTCATAGATTCAATCTAAAATTCTCAATCTAATACCCAATCCATTAATCCACGAATTTAACCAACAAAAACGAATTTCAATCGGTCAAAACATGCGTATTCATGTAGAGAATCAAGAATTAATAAGAGAGGGGCGAGAAATCGAGTACCTTGAGACGAATCAAAGAGAGAAAATTGAAGAGTGCTCTTGTGTTCTTGAGAGAACTTGTGTTTGTGTGTGAATGGTATGTGAATTGTGTGTATATGGTATATAAATAGGGAAAATAAAACCTGGTCAAAGTCGGTTTAGGGTTCGTCAACGACCCTCTCGATACACCTCTCGATCGAGAGAGGTGTTGAGAGGTACCTACTGGACGCCGTAATTTGACCTCTCGACAGGCCTCTCGATCGAGAGAGGTGTCGAGAGGTCCTGCGCTGAACACACTGTCCTCCCCTCTCGATCGAAAACACGGGGGTCTCGATCGAGAGGCTTCACGTGACAAAACCTGGGCACAATTTTTAGAATATCTCGATACCCCTCTCGATCGAGAGAGGTGTCGAGAGACCCCTACTGGACAAAAATTTTTCACCTCTCGAAAAATTTACCTACAACTCTAAAATAAAACTAAACAATAATAAAAACGAGATACGAATATTGGGTTACCTCCCAACAAGTGCTACGTTTAACGTCTTTAGCCCGACGATACCTCCTTTCTAACTTGGGTCATCGAGATAAGTGGCCGCTTTCTTTGGGAATAGAGGCAACGGCTTGAAGTAGTGCTTGAGTCGATGTCCATTCACCACAAATTTTTCACCGTCATTTTTCAACACTTCGAATGCACCATTCTTCAAGTCCTTGTAAATAACGAACGGCCCCGACCACTTACTTTGCAATTTTCCTGGGAACAAACGAAGTCGAGAATTAAAAACAAGAACATCATCACCAATTTCGAACTTATGCTTTTTAATGCTCAAGTCGTGAAATCTTGCGGCTCGTTCTTTGTAAATCCTCAAATTCTCGAATGCCTCGTTCCTCCATTCATCAAGCTCCATTAAGTCGTCACACCTTTGGCCCATGGCTTCCTTGAATTCAAAATTGATCCTTCTAGTCGCCCAATAAGCTTTGTGCTCCAACTCCATTGGTAAATGGCAAGATTTGCCAAATAGCAATTGATATGGGGACCTTCCAATTGGCGTCTTGAAAGCCGTCCTATAAGCCCAAAGTGCATCATCCTAATATTTCGCCCACTCCTTCTTGTTGGTGACGGTCTTCTCCAAAATTTGCTTGATCTCTCGATCTCGGCTTGACCGTTTGCTTGAGGGTGGTAGGGCATCGTAACCTTGTGCTTGACTCCATATTTTGCAAGAAGCGATCCTAACCAACGATTGTTGAAGTGGCTCCCCCCATCACTAAGCAAAGCTCTCGGAGTTCCATACCGAGTCAAAATATTTCACTGGAGGAATTTGATCACCACTTTCGAATCGTTGGTTGTAGTAGGAATGGCCTCGACCCATCTTGAAACGTACTCCACCGCAAGTAAGATGTACGAGAACCCTTGAGATTTGGGAAAAGGACCCATGAAGTCGATCCCCCAAACATCAAAAAGCTCCACCTCCATAATAGTGCATTGCGGCATCTCATCCCTCTTCGTGATGTTCCCCATCCTTTAGCATCGATCGCATGACTTGATGTACTCGTGGCAATCCTTGTAGATCGAGGGCCAATAGAAACCACTATGAAATATCTTGAGGGCGGTGCGATTTGCAGCGAAATGTCCCCCATTCGGAGTGCTATGGCAATCTTCGATGATCTTTTTCCACTCTGATTGACGAACACATCGTCTTATGATTCCATCGGCACACCTCCGGTACAAGTAAGGATCATCCCAATAGTAGAACTTGCAATCATGGAGGAATTTCTTCTTTTGATGAGACGAAAGATCCTTGGGCACATGATGAATCACTAAATAGTTGATGATGTCGGCGAACCAAGGATTCAAATCGTCCACCTCAAAAATCTGCTCATAGGGGAAGCATTCCTTGATAGCAATCTTCGAATCTTCTCCATCCACGGGCTGCTCAAGTCTCGAGAGATGGTCGGCCACCACATTCTCGCATCCTTTCCTATCCTTGATCTCCATATCGAACTCTTGAAGATGCAAAATCCAGCGAACTAACCTTGGCTTTGAATCCTTCTTGTTGAATAGGTAGCGAATGGCGGCATGGTCGGTGTGCACAATCGTGTGAGATCCCACCAAATAAGGTCTAAACTTGTCGAAAGCATAGACCACAGCGAGTAACTCCTTCTCTGTGGTGGTGTAGTTCCTTTGAGCCGAGTCCAATGTCTTGCTAGCATAGTAGATCATTCGGAAAAGCTTCTCCCTTTTCTGTCCTAAAACTGCTCCTACCGCCCAATCGCTTGCATCGCACATGAGCTCGAACAGGGCACTCCAATTCGGTGACACCAAGACGGGAGTAGAGATAAGCGCCTTCTTCAATGTCTCGAAAGCTTCCAAGCAATCCTCATCGAACACGAACTTGACATCCTTCTCGAGCAATCCACACATCGGCTTTGTGATCTTCGAAAAATCCTTGATGAACCTTCTATAGAAGCCGGCATGTCCTAAGAAACTCCTCACCGATTTGACGTTGGTTGGTGGTGGCAACTTCTCGATGGCTACGACTTTGGCTCGATCCACCTCCAATCCTTGTGACGACACTTTGTGGCCAAGGACAACTCCTTCTTGCACCATGAAGTGACACTTCTCCCAATTGAGCACGAGGTTCGTCTCTTCGCACCTTTGAAGCACCGTGGCAAGATTCTCCAAGCATTGATCAAAAGAAGAACCGAAAACTGAAAAATCATCCATGAATACCTCCATAATGTTTTCGATCAATCCATGGAAGATGGCCATCATGCACCGTTGGAAAGTAGCCGGTTCATTGCATAACCCGAACGGCATCCTTCGATAAGCGAAGGCTCCATATGGGCAAGTGAACGCCGTCTTGTGTTGGTCCTCCGGAGCGATGGCGATTTGGTTGTAGCCAGAATATCCATCGAGGAAGCAATAATACTCATGGCCGGCCAATCAATCGAGCATTTGATCTACGAACAGGAGGGGGAAGTGATCCTTCCTAGTTGCTGCGTTGAGAAGGCGGTAATCAATGCAAACTCGTCATCCCGTGACAAGCCTCGTTGCTATAAGCTCCCCCTTCTCATTGTTGATGACCGTCATGCCTCCTTTCTTTGACACCACTTGAGTAGGGCTCACCCACTCACTATCCGAAATAGCATAGATCATGCCGGCATCAAGCAACTTCAACACCTCCTTCCCCACAACTTCTTGCATGGCCGGGTTCAATCGCCTTTGAGGTTGGACTCTTGGGTGATGACTATCTTTGAGCAATATCCTATGCATGCAAATTGAAGGACTAATACCTTTGATGTCGGCAATCGTCCATCCAATTGCAGATTTATGCTTCCTTAGGACCCTCAATAACTTGTCGGTGTTTGCCTCCGTGAGTTGAGAAGAAACGATCACCGGGTACGTCTCTTCTTCTCCTAAGAACTTGTACTCGAGGTGCTCGGGCAGTGGCTTCAACTCTACTTTAGGGGCTGCATCCTTCTTCTCTTCCTCCTCAAGAACTCCACCATCCACCTTCTTGTTGATATCGAGGTAAGGAACTTCCTCGTGAGGAAGTTGTGGTTGGTTCGCCTCCAATTGATGTAAATACTCAAGAATCTCGTCGCAAGCTTCGTCCAACTCCAAGTAGGTATATAAAGGGGTCAAGGTGCAATGGTTGAGCGCCTCCTCCGAAGTAGGTGGTATCAATGTCTCGATGGAGAAGATATCCTCACGATGATCATCGGGTCTCCTCATGGCTTCGTAAATAGAAATTTTCAGTTCCTTGCCATTGACTCGAAAGGTGAGGTCTCCATCTTGAACATCGATCAACGCTCTCCCTGTGGCTAAGAATGGCCGTCCTAAGATCAATGGTTGATGTTTCACCAAAAAGTGTTTGCAATAGAACAAAATCCTATCGTAGCACTAGCAAGTAAAACCCAATGTCGAATCTCGAAGGAAAACTTAACAGGGCGATCAATTATGTAGTAAACCTAATCTAGCCTAAAACTAAGAAAGCAAGTAAATAATATTTTGGGTTTTTGATTTTAAATCCTAGGCAAGAAAAGAAATCAAAGCAATAAATCAAAGCAAATAAATCTAATCTAGAAAGCTGGAAATTAATCTAAGAATTAAACTAAAGAAAACAATAAATCTACCTAGGCAAGAATCGAAAAGAAAGCAAATAAGAAAGCAACGAAAGAAACGAAAACGAATCTAGACATGAATTAAACTAAATCTGAAAATCTGGAAATTAAATAAATAAATCTAACTCTAAGAACTTTGAAAACGAGCGAATTGAAAACGAAAGAAAAACGAATCTAAACTAGACTTTGAAAACCGAACGAACGAAATTAAACTAAGGAAATTAAACGAGGCAATAAAGAAATCGAATCTAGAACTAAAGCAAGTAATTAAAGCAATTAAACGAAAGCAATAAAATAACTTACGAAAATAACGAAGAACGAAGAACTTGAATTAAACTGCAACGAACTACGAATCCGGATTCGAACAAAAGAAAGCAATAAAAACTAAAGCTAAAGTATTTAGAACTGAAAAACTAATGTAAAAGCTTGTCATAATTCGTGCCCTAATGGCATATATATACTAAGGTAAGAGATTGATCCCAACTAGGAAAGTAATTAAGAAAAACGCAGACGTGGAGCGGGCGCTCCAAAGGATGGGAGCGGGCGCTCCATATTGGCTTCGCAAAATTCCTTCAACTGCTGAACTGGAGCGGGCGCTCCAACGCTCATGTGCAAATCCTTCTCGAACACTGTTCATGGAGCGGGCGCTCCACATCTCTGGAGCGAGCGCTCCATCTGCTCCGCGCTGAATATCCAGTTTTGCACTCCTTTTTCTTCCTTTTCTCGTTCTTTCTCCTTCTTTCGGCTCCCATGATCCCTAACAAGTAAAATACTCGAAACACCCAAATCATAGCTATATAGACACAAAACGACTCAAAAACGACACAAAAACAAATAATAAATAACGACTAAAACCTAACAAAATGACACCAAACAACTCCCCCACACTTAGACCTTTGCTTGTCCTCAAGCAAAATAATCATATAATTTAGACTCAATTCAAATAATCCAAATCATAGAACATTTAATCATCGGAATCGACAAACTCAAACAAGGTCACTTTAATCCCAAGTTACGAACAATCATCATCAACAAACTATGCGGCTTATAAATCAATCCAAGTAAGAGGAAAAGCAATGATATCACACATCTCACAATAATCTAGATCACCACAACTTAGACGACTAGCCTACTTCCCCTTTTTATTCAACAAATAAGCAACTCTTTTTTTTTTTTTTTTTTAACTTGTGAACGTTTATGGCACATAATTCACTAGGTTTAATCATCGATGGGTCACATCGAGCCTCCTAGTGCGGTTTCCCGTACCCATTGTCAAGAGGGGTAGAATGCCTACGAACACTTATTCTAATATACACGAGTATCATTTAGGACAATGTTCATGAAATATCATTCGAGGGTCTCTCGAAGCCTTTTCATGTGGTTTCCCATGCTCATTACTCTAGTATTTTTATACGTTACAAGCAAGAGGAGCAGAAATCCTATCAACTCTTTATTCACATAAACACAACTATTTTTTTTTTCTCTTTTCTTTTTTTTTTTTTAAGGGGAAAGTAAACTAGCAATCCAAATTACAACAATCTAGACTAATCACTCAACCAAAAATCATAAATCATTTTCCTCAAACTCAAATCAATTCATGCCCCACAATTCATCGAATCATAATATATCACAACTCAAGATTAAACCAACCTAATTTATGCTCAAATCAATTCCAACAACTAAATACTCCATCATCAAATCATTCAAATTAATCCTAAATTACATGCTTACATGCTTGAACACAAACAAATTTCTAAGTGGGGAAAATCAACAAAGACACAAAAAATAAACAAGACACGAAAACACAAACATCAACTACTAACATGTCAAAAGTGATAATTATTCACACCCCCCCCCCCCCCCCCCCCCCCCCCACACTTAAAATCATGCAAAGTCCCATTGCAAGAAAATAAATAGAAAGAGAGGAGAAAACTTATCGCTTTTGACGACCACAATTGGTACAAAAATCGGAACCTTGATCGATCCCAAGAATTGCAACCTACAAAACAAACAAAGACAAAAATACCAAACAAGCGTAATATATCCTAAAATGACAAAAACAATAAAAATAAAGAAAAACAAATAGCTATCAAGGGTGAAAGTTTCGAGGATCATTTGGATCATTAGGATCCCAAGGTGCCTGCGAAGAAGAAGAAGAAGGGTGAAAATCGGTATACCTCGAAAGATGGCGCTCAATATCGTAGACCCGATTCTCGACCCCTTGAACTCTCGTCCCCATGTTTTGCATTTGAAGTCCCAAGTTCTCCATATTCGTCGTCATCGACTGAAATAGCACGGCATGGGAATCCAGTCTCTCGAACAACCCGGTCTGAAACGTGTTGAACCCCTCTTGATATGCGCGAAAGTAAGCTGGGGGTTCCTCGGGTTGTGCAGCTCCGACTCCTTCATCCATTTGAATTTCCTCGTGTTCGGCCGGTGCTCCATGGATGGCAATGTAGTTTCTGACCGAACCCCGTAGATGCCATGGCTTGAACTGAGTAGGGGAAGATAAGTAGGAGCCATTGATGAGCTCAGCTGGGGTGATCTCCCGACTCGGGACGAGAGACATCGGAGGACTGGGATAAAAGGGAACCGCCATATAACGAGCTATCCCCGTAGCTATCTGAGAGAGGGCGGGATGTGCATTGTGCCTCGACTGGTTGCCAATGATCTGGTTCCAAATGAAATGGGAGATGATAACCTGCATGTTGGTCCCGGTTTGCTATAGGAAAAATACGTAGAGGGGGGGGTGAATACGTATTTTGAAGTTTTTCAACTTCAATTCCTTAACTCAGAGTATAAAGTAAAGTGCTCTTTGAAAATACTAAGACCTAGCCGAGGGCTAGATCTAAAGCAATCACGAATCTCTTGACCTAAGCTTAGAGCTTGATCAAGAGTGAGTCTTTACTCTTTATGCGGAATTTGGTGAGCTACAATCTTTCCTAAATAATTGAAAATCCAAGTTAAGTTTGTTTATATGCACGTGCAATGGATAATCGAATACTGTAAAAAGATTAAGGTAAGAGAGATACGACACAGAGATTTATAGTGGTTCGGAGATAACGCTCCTACGTCCACTTTGTTGCACGACGGCAACTGTTCTTTTCACTCAAGAACTTGAAGGTTACGGGTCCTTCAAAAACCTGGTCGGGATCGGGCTTCACTTGCCTGGATCCAACGACTGACGTAGTGATTGCGGGTTCACTACACAGACCTAACAAAGACTGGAAGCTTCACTCGCTTCAGTCAGACAGACAGGGAGATTACGGGCTCTCCTTACAGCCTAACTTCGATCGAGCTTTACACAAACGATGTAAGTGTAAGCTTGGATCTCAACTCTACGATCGAGGCTTCTTCAATCGATGAAAGAAGGGCCTTGGATCTGAACAACCTAATGACACGCTCAAAACCTAACAGACGAAGTTTAGGGTTTTTGGTTGACGACACACTATGAAGAACTCTTTACAGTGAATGCAAAGATTGGCTAGAGTTCTTCTTCTAAGCTTGGATATATGAAGTGGGCTTAGAATCTAAGTGTGAAGGTTGTGAAGACGAGTTCCGATGGACTGGAAACTCGGAGAACACTTGAAACAAAGACTCGAAGATTTGCTCGAAGGCTTGGGAGTGTTTGTTTGCAGTAGGCTCGAATGCGCAAGTAGTGTTCTACCTCTTCACGTCTTCATCCTTCACTATTTATAGGCGGAGGGTTGGCTAAGATCCGTTGCTTGGTTGGTGGCCTTGTCCCTCCTCCTCTCGACAGTACTTGCGCAGGCAGTAGCTTTTGCAGACGCGCAGTTTTGGCATTTTGCCAAAATTGGCTAACTTCCAAGTTTAACAGTAACTGGAGCGACCCAGTACTGTAGCGGCGCCTTTGTCGGCCTGGCAGTCAACTCCTCTGCTCCTCTCCGCTTTCGACACGTGGAGATCTCGTAATTAATGCGGAGATCTCCTGTTGACTGGAGTTCAAATTCGGAGCGGGAATTTGTGCTGTCGCTTTCTGGTAGGTAGTGGCTCGCTTCGCTTTGAAGTTGTAGCGGACGCTCTGAAGTGAGTCGCTTCGCGGTCATATTTGTAGTGAGTCACTTGGGAAATAAATTTCTCGAGAGACTACTTAACTAAGTGTTGACCCGCGTTGACTCGCTACGCCTTTTCTTTGTAGCGCTTGCTTCGCTTCGCTTTAGTGGACTCGCTTTGATTCCACTGTAGCGATCGCTTCGCTTTGCTTGCTTTGGCACGCTTCACTTCAGCTTGCTTGACTTGCTTCGCTTTGGAAAACACACTCAAGCGAGTGGCCTTCACTTGAACTTTTGAAGCCTAATCTAAGCAAAATAAAAGAGCCATCCTAACAGAGTAGGCTTAGAAAAATTCTAACCTATTAACTACATCAAAATGGGTCGCTTGGGAAAAGGACGCTTGGGGTTTTGGGATCTAATCAAAACAAATGACTACATTTATCAAATGTCCCATGAAGTTCCCCCTTAACAATTTAGTCCTTAACAATTCCCAACAATTTCCCCCTTTTTGATGATGCCAAAACCCATACGACTTAGATAAAAATAAATCTAGTCTATCTAACAGTGAAGGGAACTCCAAGCGACTGCTTCCTTTGCAGTTTCGTTTGTAATTTTCTTTTAAGTTCCTTCCCTTTTTTTTCGGTTAAATTAATGAGTTTGTAGCAAAATGTAAAGTCATTCACAAAGCGAGTAAATGACACAAGAAGAGACAGAAATTTAAAAATAGGATATATGAACAAGAAGTTCACACAAAATGAAGCATGTAATTTCAACGGTTTCCTGCCGCTTCATCCTACTCCTCTTTCTCCTCCTCCTTCTTCTCTTCTTCATCAGTAGCATCAACACTATAGGCTGATAAGACTTTTGTTTCCATAGTGCCTACTGTGTGGATGCTTGGTCTTCTCCATGCACTCTCCAGCCTGAATGCTTCATCTACTTCAGCATCAGTGACTCCCCTGTTAGGAACATCCGTGCCTGGATGATAAGGCATGGGGAAGTCCTTTATTTCTGGCACCTTGACGACAATTGGCTTCGGTTGAGCTTGTTCAGCCATCATAAAAATTTTTCGGCGCAGTTTGTCGTCGTAGACGGCTAGAAAGTTGTTGAGGGCACTTATTCGAGAACACTCATTCTGCAGCGGCACTACCTCCCAGTAGTAATAAGCCTTGATGAATAAGTCCTTGTAGTACAGCCACTGCTCGAGTAGATCTCGCGGAATGAAGTCCTCGATCTCTCTTGCGTCAAGATGCTCGTTCCTCCTCTTGGCTAATTCCTCCTCTGTTCTTTTTGACAGCTTAGTCATTATATCAGTGAATCTCTTCCCTGATTCACCACTCCACAGAGGACGCCTTTCGTTGAGTCGCTTCCTAATATAGTTTTGCTCTTCCTTTTTAGGGTAGCGACCCGACTCTACCATTTCCTTCGTAGTCACGTCGCATGCATCTTTTATGGCTTGGGCTTCACATGCTTCGGACTCATCAGGCATGAGGGGAACGAACGCACTACGAACCAAAGAGGACTGAATAAGCAGTACTTCGCTGAACTGCTCCTCGATTCGTGCGTCAATCACTTGAAGACGCCTGGCGTTCACTGTCTTCGATCTCTCCGCTTCGCTCCTTCCTCCTTCTCTCTCCTTTCTCCTCTTCTCTTCCTTTTCAGTTCTTGAAGCGACTGCATGTTTAGACTTTTGGCGCTTAGCCGTAGAGTCATCGACTTTAGATACTGGTGCAGCTCGCTTCAAGGGCAGCTTCGGTGGTGGGGGAGGTGGCATATCCTTCTTTGCGGCGGCACTCGAGGGGACAACTGCTGATGAAGTGAGTGCAGCAGTTGTAGTCGTAGTGAGTGCGGCGGCTGAAGCTAGTGTGGCGGCTGAAGCGGGCGCTTTGGGTGTAGCGGCCGCTTGGGAGCTGGATGAAGTACCTGCAGTAATAGAATTTTTGGTTAGCTTGAACACCTGATCCATCTCCCATGCCAAGGCATAATCCTTCTCCACTTGCTCCCGCCTTTCCTCCTTTGAGATCACGGTCACCGGAGGATGCCGTGCAATCGAGGCACTCAGCACTTTTTCATGAAGCGGTCTGCTAGGCTCCTCGGGCTTTTTCAGTAACTCCTCCTCTGTGAGTTTAGTCTTGCCCTTCACTTCGCCCAGAGCCCTCGCTTCATCTACAACTCCCTCCGCACCTCCATCACCACTGCCTCCTTCAATCATCGACTCTATGCCAACTCCGACTCCTCCAGTTCCTCCTAGATTCATCTGTCCTTCCATCTGTCCTTCCTTCATTTGTCCTTCCCCCTTTTTGGCATCATCACTGCCAGGGGTTGGGATTATTGATTTTCCGGAGATTGATTGGTGAAGTGAGTTGACTGTGTTCAGAATAGCTTGAAGCATCTGCTCGTTCTTTTTCATGGAAGGTGCTACCAGATCAGCTGTTTTGATGCTTATTTCTTCAAGCAAATACTCGCATTGCTTCTCTCTCTCAACCACTGACTCCATCATACTCTCTAATGACTCCACCTCTTTGAAGCGAGCCTCCAGCTCCGCTTCAATTTCCCTCCTTATTTCTGCCTTTTCCTCTTGCAAATTGAAGTACCAAAATTCCTGAGCCGCTAGAAACTCAGCTTGCATTGTCTCAAGGCTCCTCTCTCTCTGGTTTAGAGAGAGATGGAATTCAGCACTTGCGGCAATCTTTTCAGTATAATCTTCGCCCAGCTCCTTGACCTTCTGCAGTAATATGGAAAGATCTGCTCGCTTCAAGTCAAGGTCATGGGCACCTTTCCTCCGGCTCTCCAGTTCTTTCTTATCTAACTTACTTTCTTCCTTCAGCAGCTTCATTTCAGTTTGAAGTGAGTCGAGAGACTTTTTCGTGCTTATTAGTTCACTCCCCTTCCTGATCAGCTCCTCATCCTTCTTTTCTACTACCTCCTTCAGCTTTTTCACCTCCTTCTCCAACACCTTCTTCTCTTTCTCAACGGCGATCAATTTGGCATTAACCTCCCTCAAGCGACTCCGTTCTGCATCAAGCGAGTCCTTGAGTTTGGTGATAGATGTTGTTTGATCTTCCACTAGCTTCGCCTGCGCCTCCAGCGCCTTCTCCTTCTCTTCCAACAGTCTATCCTTCTTCTCCACCGTTCCCTCCAACTCCTTCCTTCTCTTGTTGAAGTCTTCTCGAAGACTGACAATCTCTCCAGCCTTCTTTTCCATCTCTTCACTCTTCTTGGTGATTTCACTGTGAAGGCTAGCAATTTCAGCCTCCTTCATTTCCACCTCCTCCTTATGTTCCCTGATGAGCTTCCTTTCTTGAGCAGTGGGCACTCGCTTTGGTACAACGGCGAGTGGATATGCCTCCTTCACTTTGGCATCCAGCTTCTCCCAAAAGCTGGTCCCGTCAAGGAATTCATGGAAGCCGTTTGCGCCAATGAAGTTCAGCAACTTGGCCTCCAGATTGATCAGTTCTTCCTCCTTGAAGGCTTTGAGGAGTCTGAAGATTTTGTAGTACTCCGTTCCTCGGTACGTGATGTACGTCAGAAAGTCGACTACATTCGTGTAGAACACATCGCTCCATTCAACGCTCGCGGAGCTGAGATTGTAGCGAAGATTGATTGTCTCCGCGGCTTGTTCTCTGTCTCGAACATAGCGTTCGAGAGCTTGTTTATGTTCGGAGAGGGCAGGTGGTATGAATTCTGGAATGATAGAAACTTCACCGACAGTTTGGGCGGTATCGGCTGTAGCTGCCGATGTAGAGGGGGACTGAGAGAGTGATGAGGTTTCTTGTGTTTCGGATATTTGTATAGGTTCAGTGGGTGGTGGTTGGGTTTGAAGGGATTGGAATGGTTTGAAGGTTGTGTAGGCTTCAATGGGGTCGACATGGAGTAGGGGGATTTCTGGGATCTTGAAAGAAGAACCAGTGTCTTCTTCGTGTGGGGATTTATGGGTTTGATGCTGAGCAGTGGAGGATATTTCGGTTAGGGTTTGAATTTGAAGTTGGGGAGTTTGGACTTTTAAAGGCTGGGTTTGGGTTTGGGTAGCTTGGGTTTGGGTATGGATAGCTTGGGTTTGAGGTTGAGTCACTTCAGTGTCCTCAAGCGGCTTCTCCAACGCCTCGCTTTCTTGGACAAGTGAAGCGACTCGCTTCAACTTCTTGCCTCGCTTTGGCGCGGCTCGCTTCCCGGGTGAAGCGACCTACCTCGCTTGGCTCACTTCGGCTTGCCTTTCGGCAACCGGTCTCGCTACGGGTACTGCTACCTCAAGTAGTCCCAGATCCATCAATCTTTTCGTCTTTCTCCACTTGTCGTAGTAGATGGACTGTTTGTTGTAGGCAATAACGTCGGATTCCGGCCAGACTTTGCCGGGATATTTCATCTCCAGGGCAACGGATAGCCTTGAGAAGAATTTCAGTTTCCCCTTGCGGAGAATCTGATCGGTGCTTCCCTTCACAAACGCGAAGTCACCGGCAGCTTCGTGGATCTGCTTGAGAAACCAGCCATGCCAGTTGAAGCTGGTTCCGGTGAGGCTGTCAACAATAATTGCAGTAGCAATCAGTTTGGTCACGGAGAGGGTCTCCAGGTTTCCGACGTAGCATGCGATACTCTTCGTAAAAAGCTCGCAAATAAGGTTGAAAGGAGCCTTCAAACTTGTGCGTATACTGGCCTTCTTGAAGTTTGGCTCGGCCCTGTCGACGGCGAATCGGCCATATTGCACTCCGGCCGAATAGCCTAAATCTAGCAGTGAATCTCCACCATCCTTTGGCAAATCGAACTCGTCGATTAGATCACTCAGATCCACTTCCACCGGCTCTCCATTTTGTGGATCGGAGAAGGATGACGTATTCTGCCCTGTCCTTAGATTCAACAGAAGCTCTCCGACTGGTTTGGCCAGAATTTTCGTCGGCATAATCGTTACAAATTTCCATAGGCCGGCCGTGGTCACGGCCCTACGGAGAAAACCTTCTCTTTCGATGATTGTTGGGTCGAGATGAGGCTCGACATTGATGAATTTGTCTGCTTCCTCGAGAAACTCCTCCATCGTCTCGGTGTTCTTCTTCTTTCCCATGTTGAGATTTGAAGAAATTTGAATGGAATTTTAGAGAAAAGGGGTTGAGACTCGTGAGTTGCAGAAATCGCAGATCTAAGCACGAGAATGGCAAATTTTGAAGGCTGTGAAAGGTTTGCAGTTCTGCCTCGTCCCATATATATAGAATTAGGTTATGGCTGACGTGGCAGGGGTAGGACGGTAATAACGCCGAAAATCCTGTAGGTAGGCGGCGGACGTGCGGTGATGGATCTGACGTGTCCGGCGTCATCACAATAAAAGTGAACCGCCACTTGCTCGGCGTCGCCACGTGGCCTTCTATGGTTGGCTTGTTGTATACGGCGTTGATCGAACGGTTCCAGATTGGGGCCTGTTGAGATTCGACGGCTGGATTTTCTCCGCCTTTTCCCGCTTCAAATTCAAGCATGTGAACACGCGCCCGTTATTTCCGTCGTTCCTGCACCTGCATTAAATGCACAGCAGAAAGTAAAATTGCACTCGAGTGCAGACAGCTCATACTCGCTTCATGCCCGCTCGCTTCGAGTTGGGCCGCTATGCCTTGACTCGCTTGAGAGGCATTCGCTTGAGTGACTGTTCTGCACTCGCTTGCGATGGCTAGCTTTGAGTGACGAAGCACTCGCTTGGCCATCTGAAGCGACTGGAATAAGAAATTGAATTTCTTTGCTTAATTTAAAATGTTTCTGACTTACATACTTCGAGGATAAACAAGAGTGTTTTCCTCTTTGTATTTGTGTCAGATTCATTTCGTATTTTCCACGTAGTGAGTGAAGGTTTCTAGCACGCTTCGGCTCACTTAGTGTACTTAAAATTGAAACGCTTACCAGTCAATCTCACTTCGTAGGAGATTGATACCACAAATTGAAGACTTTACTTGATTAGTTACCACATGTTGAATGCTACACGTTGAGTTAGATCTTCATGGCATTCATCTTCATGGCATTCATCTTCCTCTACGAATTAGAGAGTCCTCCATCGAAGTGAATGAGGGAGAAAATGAATAAAGTACACAAGCTTACTACAACCCGAAGGGAGCATCACGTAAGTGTACTTATTCACGACGAATGGGGGAAGAGTACAAGTCCTTATCTCAGAGCAGAAATGGACAGGATGACAATGAGAATGCTCTGACAAGACAATCTCGTATTTTACGCAGAAGCATGTCACCAGCCCTGCAACCTTTTGTATAAAAAGGTAAACCTTCAAGCTTTCCTACATTCTAAGGAATGAATCTGCAGTTGGTTCGCTTTGACCCAAGCTAGGGCAAATTGAAGCAATGCAGAATTCAAGATTGCTGCATTCTTTGCTCGCTTTGGAAGTAGCTTGCTCCGAGAGTAAGCATTAGTTCCCCCTTAACCATATACTTAACAATTCCTTATAAGTTGGTAGGGAACTTCTTCCAAAACTCCACCTTTCTCCACCTAACTTCGTTTTCTTCAAGCGAGTGGAATTTTGAAGTGACTCGCTTGAGTTGGTGAAGATCCGAAGCGAGTGACGCTCATGAGAACAAGCGAACACTCCTTCGTGCATCCTGGAACTAGCATTCTTCACCAGGGTCTAATAACCCTAATTCCATGCATAGCTGGTTGAATCGAGACTCAGCTAGAGGCTTGGTGAGAATATCTGCTCGCTGGAGATCGGTATGAATTTTCTCGAGCTTGATATCCTTCTTCTCGACATGATCACGAATGAAGTGATGTCGAATTTCCACGTGCTTGCATCTGGTGTGAAGCACTGGATTCTGCGAGATACATATGGCACTGTTGTTGTCGCAGAAGATCGGAATTTCATTCGCTTCAACTTTGTAGTCCTTCAACTGTTGACGAAGCCATAGGATTTGAGAACAGCAGCTTCCTGCGGCCATATATTCAGCTTCCGTTGTTGAAGTGGCTACACTTGTTTGCTTCTTTGAGAACCACGAGATTAGCTTGCTCCCCAAGAACTGACATGTGCCCGACGTTGATTTCCTATCAACTCGGCAACCTCCATAGTCAGCATCGGAATATCCAGTGAGCTCCAAATTGTCCTCCGCTGGATACCACAGCCCCATGTTGACAGTGCCCTTCAAATATCGAAGAATCCTTTTGGCAGCTTCAAGATGGCTGTGTTTGGGATTGCTTTGGAAGCGAGCGCAGACTCCGACTGCAAAAGCAATATCTGGCCTACTTGCAGTGAGATAGAGAAGTGACCCAATTAGGGCACGATAATCTGTAGGATCTACAGATTTTCCTCCTTCGTCTGGCTCCATCTTCCAGTTGGTATTCATAGGAATCTTCACAGTTTTAGCACGTTGAACACCAAACTTCGCAAGCATATCTCGAGTGTACTTGGCCTGGTTGATGAAAATTCCATTATCCTGCTGCTTCACTTGAAGACCTAGAAAGCAGCTCATCAAGCCAATCATCGACATCTCATACTTGGTCTTCATTAGCTCTCCAAACTTCTCGCTAAGCGACTGATTTGGTGATCCAAATATGATGTCGTCCACGTAGATCTGGACCCAGAGCATATCTTCTCCATGATTGATGGTGAAGAGAGTCCGATCTATCTTTCCCTTTTGGAATCCATTTTCCACTAGGAATTGAGATAATGTATCATACCAAGCTCTGGGAGCTTGCTTCAACCCATACAGGGCTTTCTTCAAGCGATACACTTTATCTCCCTGCTCGAAACCCGGTGGCTGCTCAACATACACTTCTTCCTTGAGTTCACCGTTGAGGAATGCGCTCTTTACATCCATTTGGTACACTTTGAATTTCTTGGCCGCTGCATAGGCTAGAAATAAACGGATCGCTTCAAGACGTGCCACGGGAGCGAAGGTCTCGTCAAAGTCGATTCCTTCCTCTTGGCAGTAGCCTTAGGCAACTAGTCGCGCCTTGTTCCTCACTACGTTGTGGTCCTCGTCCGTCTTGTTTTTGAACACCCACTTGGTGCCAATAACATGCTGAAACTTGGGACGATCCACGAGGTACCATACATCGTTCCTGGTGAACTGATTCAGCTCTTCTTGCATGGCGATCACCCAATTAGAATCGGCTAGGGCTTCCTCCACGCTTGATGGCTCAATGTTTGAGAGAAAGCAACTGAACATGGCACTTTCTCCAAACACTTGACTTCTGGTCACTACACCCTTGGATGGATCTCCAATGATTTGGCTAGGTGAGTGATCCTTGAGCCACGCTCGCTTTGATCCGCCAGCTTCATCTTCATCCGCTTCCTTGTCGCTCGCTTCACCGTCTGAAGCGACTGGATTGGGTGCTTGGCCAGCACTAGCTTCAGGAATCTTAGGGGCAGCTTCGACATCTCCTTTGGGATCCTGCTCGCTTGATTCCTTGATCTCATCATCTTCATCAAGCACGTCCCAAGTGAGTTGATTTGAGGGTTCCTTGCTTTGATCCTTTTCATTCGCTTTGGCCTGTTCCTGTGGAAGACTTAAAGAAGATTCATCAAATACGACATGGGGTGATTCTTCCACAATTAGGGTTTTACAGTTGAATACTCTGTAGGCTTTGCTAGATGTAGAGTATCCTAAGAATACTCCTTCATCAGCTTTGCTTTCAAAGGCTTTCAACTGTGACTTCCCATTGTTGTGAATGAAGACCCTACAACCAAAAATATGGAAATAAGATATGTTTGGAATTCTCCCTGTCCATATTTCATATGGTGTTTTGTCGTGCCGTTTGTTGAGAAGCGTCCGATTCTGTGTGTAGCATGCCGTGTTGGCAGCTTCAGCCCAATACTTCATCGGAAGCTTCGAGTCAGCAATCATGGTGCGAACGGCTTCTTTGATGATTCGATTCCTTCTTTCAGCAACTCCATTCTGCTGAGGAGTGCGTGCTGAAGAAGTTTGATGTGCTATGCCATGCTCCGTGCAGTATGCTTCAATTGTAGAGTTCAGGAACTCTGTGCCTTTGTCGGAGCGAATGGTCACGATAGCTTGATTCTTTTCCACCGCCAATCGCTTGAGTAGTTGTGGCAGTTTGGTCAGTGTCTCCTTCTTGCTGAATAGGAATACAACCCATGTGTAGCGAGAGAAATCGTCGACTACAACTAGAGTGTACTTCCTTCCATTTACACTAACTGGAGTAACTGGACCAAACAGATCCATGTGAAGCAGCTCGAGCACTCGCTTTGATGAGGCTTCTTCAAGACTGGCGAAGTGCTTCTTCGTCTGCTTCCCTCGTTGGCATGGTGAGCATGGATGGTCTTTGATGAAGACTTCATTCGGTATGCCTTGCACCAAACCTTTTCGAGCTAAGCGATTGATAGCTTTGAAATTGAGGTGATTCAAGCGTCTGTGCCATAGCCATCCAATTTCTGTAGCATTTCTTGCAACAAGACAAGTTTCCTCCTTGCAGCTGTCCCATTGTGCTATGTAGACATTCCTTTGTCTAACTCCAGTGAGCACAATCTGGGATGTGAGTTTGCTCTTCACAATGCACTTGTTGGAGATGAACTCCACCCTGTACCCTTTATCACAAAACTGTGAAATAGATAACAGGTTGTGCTTGAGTCCTTCCACGTAGGAAACTTCTTCAATTGTGATTTTTCCAACTTTCAGTGCGCCGTATCCCCTGGTGCTTCCTCGAGAGTTGTCACCAAAAGTTACGTGTGGACCCTTCTTCTCTATGTAGTTGTGAAGTAGAGCTTTCATGCCGGTCATGTGTCTTGAACATCCACTGTCCAAGTACCAAACTAGTTGACCCTCACTTGGCATGGGATCCACGGCGCTCACCTGCAATTAGACAGATTTTGGTACCCAAATCAGTTTGGGTCCTTGCAGGTTAGTTCCCTTAGGTACCCACACTTGCTTCATTCTCTTTTGAGATGAAGCTTGTGTCTTGGGCTTCTCGACCTTCGAAAACTTGGTGTACTGCTTTGAAGCAGCTTCACACGTGCAACAGTGTGTGCAAGAGGGGTAGCGGCTCGCTTCAGATCTACCTACGCTCTTCCCATTTTGCTTATATCCTGAAGCGACTCGCTTCGGATTAGCTTTGGGTTTAGAGACTGGCTTAGGGTTTCTGGTCTGTCGAAGCGGCTCGCTTGGTTTCCTCGAAGCGGTCCAACTAGGGTTTTGACCCCGACTCGCTTGAGTAACCTTGGAAGTTTGAAGCGGCCTCTTGGGTGCTTCAAGTTCTTCCCCCTCAACGTTAGTCCGGTTGGACCATCTCCAGTCCGGATAACGTGACACATAGACATTACTCCTTTTCTTGAAAGGTAGATCCTTTGTCTCTCGTGTCTTGGCTTGAGACTTAGAAGCTTCAACATTTTTCCCTTTACCCTTGGATTGGTAAGACTTAGCATGTTGAGTGCTAGGGACTGTTGAACTTTGCTTGCCCTTAGGGTCTGCCCTTAAAGATATAGACATCTTCATAGGCTTCTTCTTAGGGTTCTCAGCCATTTTGCCTTTGTCCTTGTTGGTGGTCGCTTTGGATGCAGTGGGCAATTCCAAAGTGACTGATGGTGTAGTGTGTGATGCACCAACAAAGACAGTCGGCTTGGGAGGTCCACCCTCATATCCAAGTCCTCCCTTTCTACCAAAAGGTAGAAGAGAACTCTCTAGTGCCTGTCTAGCGAATGATGCTTTATTTAAGTTGGCAACTAGAGTGGATTGGGTTTCATACCTTCCCTCCAAGCTTTGATGTCTAGCGAAGAGATCCTCGAACTTACTAGTCATAGCCCTTAGATTAAGTTTGACTTGGTCAAGCTCAGTGGCTAGCTTTCGGTTCTCCTTCTCGCTTCGAGACAGAGCTTGTTTTACCACTTCGTGGTCGCTTGACAATTTCTGGTGTTTGTCAAACAACTCACTCCATGTAGAGGATTGCTCTTCCTCATTGACAGTGTGTGCTAGTGTAATTGAAGTGATTGAAGGATAGAAGAATACCTCTCCTGTTTCTTCATCGGTGAGCGCCATGAGTCCCAGATCCTCTCCCTCGCTTGAGTTGGGATCTGTGAATGCATCTGAGTCGCTTGAGAGATCTTCAGTTAAAGCGACCGGCATTTCACTCGCTACGAGCGCTCGCCTTGGGGCATCCCTCTTGGCCTTCAATTCTTCGCGCTCTTTGGCACTTAGCTTTGGGCAATCGGATTTGTAGTGGCCCATCTTGTGGCAGTGGTAACACTCCACTTCCATCATGTCGCGCGGGATCGGCTTGGTCGTCTCTTCTCTCTTTCCTTTTCCTTCTCGAGCATCAGTGCTCTTCCCTTTGTACTGTTTGTAGAATCTTTTATACTTGCCCACTCGAGAGTTCATCTTGTTGAAGTTCTTTGATAAGAACGCAATGTGTTCTTCCAACTCTTCCCTTGTCATTTTGGCAAGCGACTGCTCGCTTGGGCCTTCGGCAGCTTTGAATGCTACTCCTTTTGACGTAGTGGGCGCTTCATCCTCGTCGTCGAGGCTCATTCGATTCAGATCAAACTCGTGAGCTTTGAGCTCGGAGAACAGCACTTCTGGCGTGAGCTTCGTTAGATCCTTGGTAGCTAGATATAGCTCCTTCATGGTCTGCCACTTCCTTGTAAGAGCACGGACTATTTTCAGATTTACTTCCTTGTTTGTGGGTTCCTTCCCAAGCGAGTTGAGAGTTGCAGTAATGTTGGTAACTCTCAGCTCGAAGGCGTCGATGGACTCTCCTGACTTCATCACCAAATTTTCAAACTCCCGCATCTGAACGGCGAGCTTGTTTTCCTTGATTTTGTCTGTACCTTGAGAGATGAGGGCTAGGGTTTCCCACATCTCCTTTGCTGTTGCGCACTTCCTAATCCTTGGAAGGTATGCGTCTGACACGGTGCTCTGCATCGTGTGGCGTGCAATCTTGTCGAGGTTGGCAACTTTGAAGTCATTTGGAGTATACTCATCTTTATCCTTCTCCACGTACTGTTGTCGAACGTGGGCTGGACGACCTTCAGCGGCTGGAACCTCCACAGATATGGCTTTCTTAATTTCGATTGGTCCGTCTTCAATGACTTCCCACATCCGGTCGTGGATTGAGCATAGGAAGCTCTCGACACGGAAACTCCATATCTCGTATCCTTCGATCGAGAACTGTGGAAGATTTGATGCACTGTATGTAGACATAGCAAACTATCAGCAGTAAATGCAATATGCGTGGGTGAGGTTTTGATGCACTTAGGAAATAGGATCCGGTTCAGTGAGACAACGTGAAGTGAGTGGGGACTCACTTCGGATATGCAAAGCAGAGGCTCGAAAGAACCGCTGCTCTGATACCACTTGTTGGTCCCGGTTTGCTATAGGAAAAATACGTAGAGGGGGGGGTGAATACGTATTTTGAAGTTTTTCAACTTCAATTCCTTAACTCAGAGTATAAAGTAAAGTGCTCTTTGAAAATACTAAGACCTAGCCGAGGGCTAGATCTAAAGCAATCACGAATCTCTTGACCTAAGCTTAGAGCTTGATCAAGAGTGAGTCTTTACTCTTTATGCGGAATTTGGTGAGCTACAATCTTTCCTAAGTAATTGAAAATCCAAGTTAAGTTTGTTTATATGCACGTGCAATGGATAATCGAATACTGTAAAAAGATTAAGGTAAGAGAGATACGACACAGAGATTTATAGTGGTTCGGAGATAACGCTCCTACGTCCACTTTGTTGCACGACGGCAACTGTTCTTTTCACTCAAGAACTTGAAGGTTACGGGTCCTTCAAAAACCTGGTCGGGATCGGGCTTCACTTGCCTGGATCCAACGACTGACGTAGTGATTGCGGGTTCACTACACAGACCTAACAAAGACTGGAAGCTTCACTCGCTTCAGTCAGACAGACAGGGAGATTACGGGCTCTCCTTACAGCCTAGCTTCGATCGAGCTTTACACAAACGATGTAAGTGTAAGCTTGGATCTCAACTCTACGATCGAGGCTTCTTCAATCGAAGTTTAGGGTTTTTGGTTGACGACACACTATGAAGAACTCTTTACAGTGAATGCAAAGATTGGCTAGAGTTCTTCTTCTAAGCTTGGATATATGAAGTGGGCTTAGAATCTAAGTGTGAAGGTTGTGAAGACGAGTTCCGATGGACTGGAAACTCGGAGAACACTTGAAACAAAGACTCGAAGATTTGCTCGAAGGCTTGGGAGTGTTTGTTTGCAGTAGGCTCGAATGCGCAAGTAGTGTTCTACCTCTTCACGTCTTCATCCTTCACTATTTATAGGCGGAGGGTTGGCTAAGATCCGTTGCTTGGTTGGTGGCCTTGTCCCTCCTCCTCTCGACAGTACTTGCGCAGGCAGTAGCTTTTGCAGACGCGCAGTTTTGGCATTTTGCCAAAATTGGCTAACTTCCAAGTTTAACAGTAACTGGAGCGACCCAGTACTGTAGCGGCGCCTTTGTCGGCCTGGCAGTCAACTCCTCTGCTCCTCTCCGCTTTCGACACGTGGAGATCTCGTAATTAATGCGGAGATCTCCTGTTGACTGGAGTTCAAATTCGGAGCGGGAATTTGTGCTGTCGCTTTCTGGTAGGTAGTGGCTCGCTTCGCTTTGAAGTTGTAGCGGACGCTCTGAAGTGAGTCGCTTCGCGGTCATATTTGTAGTGAGTCACTTGGGAAATAAATTTCTCGAGAGACTACTTAACTAAGTGTTGACCCGCGTTGACTCGCTACGCCTTTTCTTTGTAGCGCTTGCTTCGCTTCGCTTTAGTGGACTCGCTTTGATTCCACTGTAGCGATCGCTTCGCTTTGCTTGCTTTGGCACGCTTCACTTCAGCTTGCTTGACTTGCTTCGCTTTGGAAAACACACTCAAGCGAGTGGCCTTCACTTGAACTTTTGAAGCCTAATCTAAGCAAAATAAAAGAGCCATCCTAACAGAGTAGGCTTAGAAAAATTCTAACCTATTAACTACATCAAAATGGGTCGCTTGGGAAAAGGACGCTTGGGGTTTTGGGATCTAATCAAAACAAATGACTACATTTATCAAATGTCCCATGAAGTTCCCCCTTAACAATTTAGTCCTTAACAATTCCCAACACTGCACATGATTCTTAGCAGCCCACAACAGGTAACACTCCGGGCCACTAACTTTGCTCCCTTCTATTTTTCCTGTTACATTTAATGCTAGGAAACGATGCAACAGTAATAGAGAATTATCACGAATAAACATAGAAGGGGCACCCTTTTGTACCCAGTTATCACAACCAGTCAACGCTTTCCAAGCAGCAAAATAATTGAAATCATGAGGCACAAATTGAGAAGCATCATCAGAATAGTGAAAACCAAAAATCTCATGCATGCGATAGCAAGACACTTCACAAAAAATTCCACCCAAATTGCACAGAAAAGCAGTCTCCTCCTCTTGACCCTCATCAGTATTTTTCCCTAATCGAGCAGTACACAACATCTCCAAGCAAAATATATCATGCCCCTCCCATTGGTTATTAAAATACTGAGTTAAGCCTAGGACCTCTAAATATTGAGCAAGTGAATCCCCTAGGCGCAATTCCTCAATAAACATAGGCGAATAATGGCGAGGAGGCAACAATTCCATATCTTTGAGATGAAGGTACCGATTTGTTACCTCATACCCATCATCGGTATCGAAGGGAACACAAAAGGTGACACCGTATTCTCCCGGTGTAATCCCTCCAACTGGACGAGCTGACATTCGGGCGGAGAATGGAAGACTAGATGATGCCGCTCCAACAATCGGGGCTGCTCTCTTTCTTCGCGACATCGTGTAGTACCTGAAAATTAATGGAAAACGAAAGAAAACACGTAAAAAGAATAATAAGAATTAAAACTGGCAGAAAAGGCGCAAGGGTCCTGGAGCGCTCGCGCGCTGTCTCCGGAGCGGGCGCTCTACGAGAAAATATGGAGCGGGCGCTCCTATGTGCTGGAGCGGTCGCTCCGACAGGGAAAACGACGGCCGGCGCTGGATACGGCGGTGCAGGCGGCGAAGGCAGACGGCGGCGGTCCAGACGGCGGCGGTGCAAACTGCTGCGGTGTAAGTGACGTCTCCGGTGGAGAGAAGGCGGTGAAGGCTAGAGACGAGGACGGAATGGTAATGGTGGTTCCGGTGATGTTAGTGCAGGCGGCGGCAATGGCTCCGTTGGTGTCGGTGAAGATGGTGAAGGGCGGAGAGAAATTTGGGGCTAGGGCTGCTGCACAACTAAAACAAAAGAAATTAGAAAAAATAGAAAAGAAAAAGAAATTATACCTGAATTCGACAGAGGTGGAGCGGGCGCGCCGAATAGTTGGAGCGAGCGCTCCATTTAAGCTGCGCTGAAAAAATTGAATTCCAACATCACTGGAGCGGGCGCTCCAAACCATGGAGCGGGCGCTCCAAACCTGACTCGCTCTTTTTTTTTTTTTTTTTTTTTTTTTTTTTAAAATAATAATACGTGGGTTGCCTCCCACCAAGCGCTCTTTTAACGTCATTAGCTTGACTTACAAAAATTTAATCAAGACGAAAAAGAAGGGGAATCGGGGATAAAAATGGTCTCGATTTTTTTGAGGTAACGTCTCTCCTTCAATGTACGGCTTCACGTCTTGACCATTAGCTGAGAATAAGTACCCCGACTCTTCATTCTTGATCTCCACAGCTCCGTGGGGAAAAACTCGAACCACCGTGTAAGGACCTTCCCATCTAGACTTGAGCTTGCCCGGAAAGAAACGAAGACGAGAATTGCAAAGTACCTTCATCCCGGGCTTGAACTCCTTATAGACGATCTTCTTGTCATGGGACCTCTTCACCTTATCCTTATAGATCTTTGCATTCGATGTAGGCGGCGAGTTTTTCTCTTCTACTTCATCAATCTCCTCCAAATCCCGTAGACGTTGCTCGATGTCCTCTTCCTCATCCATACAACTAAAGAACTCGTCATCCTCTTCAATGAGCTCTTCATGACTTGTTACCCTATTAAAATCCTCACAAATATTTTCCTCAACAAGAGGGTTAGCAAGCTTAACATAAGAACAAGTATGAATAGAGGAAGTAGGAATAGAAGACGAATTTCGAAATACCGAAAACGTCACCGAACCTCCCTTGCCGGCCATGCTCAAAGTTCCGGAGCCAGCGTCGATTCGAGTTTGAGTAGTAGCCATGAACGGTCGTCCTAGCAAAAGAAGATGACCTTTCCCGCTCCTAGCACCTCGCCCCACGTCTAGCACAACGAAATCGGCAAGAACTCGAATACCTCCCACAAGTAAAACAACATCTTCCATAATCCCCAAGGGTCGACTCAAAGAACCGTCGGCTAACTCGATGTAATAATCTGTAGGCTTAAGATCCCTTGAACCCATTCTTTCGAAAATCGAATAAGGCATCAAGTTCACCGCCGCCCCCAAATCCAACATACCCGACACACGATCCCCATTATCCAAACTAACATCTAATGTAAAGCTTCCGGGATCACCTTGTTTCGGTAGAGATGAGAGATGACCGGTCGAGGTAGGAGAGGTGTTAGAACGAATTCGGCTTGCTTCGACGGCGGCCACCGTGTGACTCCTCGTTTGCTTGTCTTCGCCTTGCTTCTTGCTCTTCAATCTGCTCGGGAAAGGAATAGGAGGGACGTAAGGGTTGGGCGCCTTATGAAAATTGATCTCCTCCTTCTTTCTCTCCTCTAATTCGGATGCTGGCGGCGGAACAGGGAACTGGAGCGGGCGCTCCAAGGATTGGAGCGGGCGCTCCATGCTGGGCGCGCTGGATTTTAAATTCTGCTGGAGAGGGTGGAGCGGGCGCTCCAAGTGTTGGAGCGGGCGCTCCGTGCAGGGCTCGCTCTGAATTTGCATGCGTTGGAGCGGGCGCTCCAAGGGTTGGAGCGGGCGCTCCATTTGGGACGCGCTGGAATCTGAAATTTGCTGGACTTGGAGCGGGCGCTCCAAGGTCTGGAGCGGGCGCTCCATATGCTGCGCGCTGGGACTGCTTCTCGACGGGATCCAGCTGCTGCTCGGGTCCCAACGTCCACTAGTTGGGCCCGTTCCTTGTATATCGGGCATGGCGACACCATTATCCACCGTACTTCCATCCCTCAATACCGAAATTGATTGAGCTTGATAAGTAGGCGGATGTTGGGGCGGAATCGGAGGAACATATGGAGGATATTGCACTTCATTGGCTTGTTGTGGTTGAATCCCTTGGCTCGGAATTCGCCCCGGTTGTTGAATCAAGTGCATTGCCCCTGAAATTTGTCCAATAGCCGTCTCGAGCCTCTTTATGTTTGCATCAAGGGCATAGAAACGATCCTCATCGACGAGAGGCTTTTGTGGAGGTGGTTGAGGACGAGGATTTTGGGGGGGAGGTGGAGGGTATGGCGATGAAGGATAATATGGAGGAGGTGGTGGATAATATGGGTTTGGTGGATATTGATGAGGAGGATAATATGGTGGTGGAGAGGGGTAGTATGGATTTTTAGGAGGGTAGGGATAATTATAAGGAGGGGGGCGACGATTTTGAAAATTCGGGTTCGTACCTTGCCCTTGAGGTGGTGGTCCTTGTGGCATGTAACCTTGGGCGGCATAGACCTCAGCTCCTCCTTCGTACGTGAATGCTCCCATATTTTCGCAAACCTCCTTGATATGGCCTAGCTCTCCACAAATATCGCACCGGTCCGGCTTCCTAGTCTCCACTTGAGGTGCCGGTGCGTTCTGCTTCATCTTTAAATCCTCGAGATCTCTCAACATATCGGCCATCTGCTTCTTCATGTCGGGGCTCATCGTGACCGCCTTTGCCTCCATCTTCGTTGACCTAGATGACTTCTGTTGGGAACTTGCAGCAAGAGTCTCGAAAATCTTCTTCATGTCATCGGCTGTCTTGACCGCAATATTTCCTCCGGCCGAGCTGTCCACCATGAATTGGCAGGTCTGATTCAATGCATCGTAGAAGTACTGCCAAATAAGCTCAGGAGCCATCTGATGGTGAGGACATTGTTGAAGTAAGTCCTGAAATCTCTCCCAAGCCTCGTGAAATGGCTCGTCGTGGTCCTGAGAGAAATTCATGATTTGCGACCGCACCTCCTGAGTCTTGCGGCTAGGATAATACTTCAACATAAACTTCTCACACACCTCATTCCAAGTGTGGAGAGATTCGGCTGGGAGCGACAGGTACCATGACTTTGCCCGATCCTTCAGAGTGTAGGGGAAACACTTAATTTTCAGGTTGTCCTCCGTAAGGCCTGATAGTGGAAAAGACTGCACGACGGTGCAGTACTCCCGAATAAACGTAAGTGCATCCTCGTTGGCCAGCCCGTGATAGGAAGGGAGCAACGCCAGGTGGTGAGGTTTCAGCTCGTGATTTTTGACCGCTTCCGTCAGAACAATCGCCGAAGTAGTGGCAGTGAAGGTAGGGCGAGCAAAATCTCCCATATATCGTGCCATCGCTTCGGTCTCAGCAAAAACAACACTCAGCAAACAGGGTCAAACGTACCGAGTGGAAGAAATAAGAAAAACGAATAAACACAAATAAAAATAAAACAAATAAAAATACTACACAATCAAAAGCCTAAAGTTTTCCCCGGCAACGGCGCCAAAATTTGTTTCACCAAAAAGTGTTTGCAATAGAACAAAATCCTATCGTAGCACTAGCAAGTAAAACCCAATGTCGAATCTCGAAGGAAAACTTAACAGGGCGATCAATTATGTAGTAAACCTAATCTAGCCTAAAACTAAGAAAGCAAGTAAATAATATTTTGGGTTTTTGATTTTAAATCCTAGGCAAGAAAAGAAATCAAAGCAATAAATCAAAGCAAATAAATCTAATCTAGAAAGCTGGAAATTAATCTAAGAATTAAACTAAAGAAAACAATAAATCTACCTAGGCAAGAATCGAAAAGAAAGCAAATAAGAAAGCAACGAAAGAAACGAAAACGAATCTAGACATGAATTAAACTAAATCTGAAAATCTGGAAATTAAATAAATAAATCTAACTCTAAGAACTTTGAAAACGAGCGAATTGAAAACGAAAGAAAAACGAATCTAAACTAGACTTTGAAAACCGAACGAACGAAATTAAACTAAGGAAATTAAACGAGGCAATAAAGAAATCGAATCTAGAACTAAAGCAAGTAATTAAAGCAATTAAACGAAAGCAATAAAATAACTTACGAAAATAACGAAGAACGAAGAACTTGAATTAAACTGCAACGAACTACGAATCCGGATTCGAACAAAAGAAAGCAATAAAAACTAAAGCTAAAGTATTTAGAACTGAAAAACTAATGTAAAAGCTTGTCATAATTCGTGCCCTAATGGCATATATATACTAAGGTAAGAGATTGATCCCAACTAGGAAAGTAATTAAGAAAAACGCAGACGTGGAGCGGGCGCTCCAAAGGATGGGAGCGGGCGCTCCATATTGGCTTCGCAAAATTCCTTCAACTGCTGAACTGGAGCGGGCGCTCCAAACACCCGGAGCGGGCGCTCCAACGCTCATGTGCAAATCCTTCTCGAACACTGTTCATGGAGCGGGCGCTCCACATCTCTGGAGCGAGCGCTCCATCTGCTCCGCGCTGAATATCCAGTTTTGCACTCCTTTTTCTTCCTTTTCTCGTTCTTTCTCCTTCTTTCGGCTCCCATGATCCCTAACAAGTAAAATACTCGAAACACCCAAATCATAGCTATATAGACACAAAACGACTCAAAAACGACACAAAAACAAATAATAAATAACGACTAAAACCTAACAAAATGACACCAAACAGTTGATTTGCATCCTCGGGCATGTCCAAGACTACGAAATCCGCCGGGAAGACAAGGTTGTGCACTTGAACGAGAACGTCCTCCACTATCCCCTTCGGATAAGAAACTGATCGGTCCGCCATAAGTAGAGAGATTGTGGTTGGCTTCATCCTCCTGATCTTGAGCCGGTTGAATATAGAAAGAGGCATCAAATTGATGCTAGCACCAAGATCGCATAACACATTTTGAAAGACATGATCTCCGATCTTGCATGCCAATGTGAACCTCCCGGGATCCTTTTGCTTCAATGGGAGCTTCTTTTGGATCACTGCGCTGCACTCTGTGAGATTGATTGTCTCGAACTTCCCCCACTTCTTCTTTCCCGAAACCGCTTCCTTGATGAACTTCATATGGTTGGGCATGTCTCGAAGAGCATCTAGAAGTGGTATGCTGATGTTGACCTTTTGTAGTATCTCCAAAAAGCGTTGATACTTTTCATCTTGTTTCGTCTTGGTCAAGCGTTGTGGGAAAGGGGCCTTTGGAGTGTACGTCGGGAATTGGGGCGGCTGCTTAGCCTCTCGATCCCTCTCTCGATCGAGAGAGGTATCGAGAGGTACCTTATGACCTCGGTTTTTGACCTCTCGACCCCTCTCTCGATCGAGAGAGGTGTCGATAGGGTCAATTTGAATCTCCTCGTCGTAAACCTCTCGATCCTCCTCTCGATCGATAGAGGTATCGAGAGGTGGATTCTGACTTCCAGTAGCGACCTCTCGATCCCCCTCTCGATCGAGAGAGGTGTGGAGAGGTCCTCGCCTCGGCACTTGGATCCTCGTCTCCTCATTCTCCGCATTCTTGAGTCTCCCGTCTCCTTTCTTCTCAGCTTCCAAGGATGGATTTGTGTACTTTGTGCCACTCCGAAGCTCAATAGCATGAACATGATGGTTGTTCTTCGGGTTTTGCTCGGTGTTGCTTGGGAATTGGCCGGGCTTATGGACTCCTCCTTGAGCGTTGGCTATTTGACTCATTTGCGTCTCCAACATTTGCATTTTCTTGGTCAAGGCGTTGATGCTAGTCCCCAAATTGTTGCTCAAGGTGTTTTGAGTAAGCTCCAACGTCCTCAACTTAGCATCTTGTTGTGTCATCCTCATCTCCGACTGAGCCATATATTGACGAATCAAATCGTCGGTAGACATCTCCTTCTTTGGCTCTTGGATGACTCCGTTCTCTACATGGAAGCCGGGAGGTGGTTGCAAGGCATTGTTTGGATTGGCATAGAGAAGTTCGGATGATTTTGGTTGTTGGGAACGTAAGGCTTCTTGTAGCCCCCTTGGTAGTTCGAACCTCCTTGTTCTCCTTGTCCTCCTTGCCACTTGTTTCCTTGATTGGGTTGCCACTTGCCCCCTTGTTGCACAAAATTGGCATCCTCCTCTTCGGTTGGGTTTGCTTGTTCGTCTGTGACCGCATCCCACCGAAGTACTCCTTTCTTGATAGTATCCAATTCACTCGCTGTTTTTGTGTACTTCTCCATCAAGTCTTCGTAAGCCTCGATTCCAATATTGGCAACTTTCCTTCTTCCAACGCGACGGTCAGTAGCCTCCTCATATTTTGAATTCACGGTCAGCTCAATAATCTCCATAGCCACATCGTACTCATTGTTCAAGAATCCTCCTTTCGAAGCGTAGTCGAACTCCTTCCTACACAACTTGTTCAAACCACGATAGAAGCACGTGATTTGATCTTCCTTGCTAATTCCATGGTTCGGGCATGCTCGCAATAGCTTCTTGAATCTCCCCCACGCCTCGTAGAAATACTCATCCTCGTATTGTTGGAATTGGTTGATCTCGTTGATGAGTTTTTGAGCTCTCGAAGGTGGGAAGAACTTGTTCAAAAATCTGGTGCACATCTCGGCCCAAGTCCTTATCTCCGTCTTGTCCAATCCATCGAGCCACTCCCTCGCATCGTCCTTGAGAGACCACATGAATAAGCTTAGCTTGAGGTAGTCCGAAGATACTCCATTAGCCTTGTATGTTTCACAAATATCCAGAAATTGCTTCAAGTGAGCATTCGGATCCTCCATGGGTGTGCCTCCATATTGGTTAGATTGCACCATGTTGATGAGGGACGTCTTGATCTCATAGTTGTTCGCGTCCGTGGTCCCCCATCCTCCTTGTTGAAATTGATCCACGACCGGTTTGAAACGGTCTTTCAAAGTCCTCCTCGCCTCTTGATCTCCCATCGAATCGAAACTCTTTGGTGAATCGGGTGGTGAAGAGGGTGGTGTATCGATCTTGCTAGCTTCCTTCTCTCGTCTCAAAGCCCTTAGGGAGCGCTCCAACTCCAATTCTATCGGAATAGATTTATCCCTTTAGACCTTGTGGTCATGCACTACCTAAAATCAAAGAGAAGAAACGAAAACCGTTAGATCAATAAACCAAAAAGAGAAAAATAAAGCACCTAACTCACCTATTAATTCTATTTCAAAATATGCGTATGAAATCTAATCAGCCCCCGGCAACGGCGCCAAAATTTGATCGCACTATTTTCTACCACACGAAATAGGTATAGTATAGAATAAGCGAGTATCGTATCCACATGGACTGACAAATCGAAAACACACACAATACCTCGCATCCACATGGACTAACAAATCGAAAACACACACAATACCTCTACTTTAGAACTAAACTGATGTCTAAACTTTTAAGGGTTTATGAATGTGGTATTTATACTAGGCAAACAAATAAAAGGACTCAAGTAATCAAATAAAGAAAATAAATAAACAAGGTAAAAAGATAATCAAATAAATAACTTAGCAAACAAGCAAAGAAATAAACAAGTTAAAAACTCAATTAAGGAAAAGTGTTGATTCTAGGGAAGCCTACCTAATCAAATATATGAAAGCAATTAATGCATACAATTAACCAATTTAATCCAATCTAAATGTGATACATGAAAAATAACCTACACCCCGATTAACGCAATGCAAGTCGTCACCTAATAAGATCCTAATTTCCTCTCGGACGCATAGATATCAAATCAAGTGCAAAATAGAACAAGTATCAATGATATAATCAACTAGGTTCAACTATGACACCCAAATCAATTACATATAAACATATGATAATTCAACTTCAATTAAGACAATCAAACTATCATACCATGTATTCATGAGATCTATTATGCAATTATCCTATCAAGGCATAAAAACATAACTAATGCATACACAATTAGTGATCAAGTAATCATGCATGAGAATAAGCACCATGAAACATGCATCTAGATTGGAAGGCTGATTGTAAACAAAAATACTTACATAAATTCACTTAGGCATTCAATCCCTAAAATCAACTAAGGAATTTAGCTAGACATAATTAAAGCAAACATAAATACAAAGAATTGAAAGAACATAATTAAAGGGTAAGAGTAAGAAAAACTTGAACACAAACGAAGAACTTCGAATCTTGAATCTTGCATAAACTTGAATAATCTTCAATGTCGAATACAAGAATAAAAACTCTAAAGTAAAATATAAAAGTGCTAGAAAAGTATGAATGATGTTAGGGTTTACAATGCTAGGCTAGGAATATATATAGGAGAAATTTACATAAGGAAACATAGACCAAAAAGGAGTCTAATTAATAAAGGAAAAATTCCCGGCTGGAACCCTCTCGACACCCCACCTCTCGACAGACCTCTCGATCGAGAGAGGTATCGAGAGGTGGTATAAAATGCTCTCGATCGATAGTTGATACATAAGGTTCCTCTCGATAGACCTCTCGATCGAGAGAGGTATCGAGAGGTCTTCTCTCGAACTCAAAACTTGAACTTCAAGCTACGATCTTCACGCCTCGTCTCGTCTCGGGGTTTTAGCATCAAAATATACCTAAAAACGTAGAAAAACACCCACAAGCATAATATTGTCCAATATAATGAAAACCATATAAACTATAGACAATACTACACAATCAAGACTCAAAATCGACCATTTTTGGTTATAAAAACAAGGTAAATTTCACCTATATCAGGTTGAAAATGTAGGTTCGGAAGCTTGGGGTTGTTGGGTTTGGATATCTTGAGGTTGGGGTATTTTTGTGGCTTGTGGTTGAGTGGGGATGGTGGTTGATGCTTCTGGCTGGGGTTGATTGACTTCATCGCCCTCCGGAGAACGGGCTTTCTCATCCTCCGTCATCTCCGGCAAGGTGTCCTCAAGCGGAGTCTCCTCCTCCTCGCTTGGTACGGGTGTAGCGACTCGCTTCACCCTTTTGGCAGCCGCTCGCTGGACTGGTGAAGCGGCTCGCTTGGATCCCCTCTTCTTCCTTTCTGCAGTGGGCACTGCAGGGCGAACGTTCTTTTGTAGGATGCCACGATCAATGAGTGGCCTCCCAACTTTGACTAGATCATGGAAGACACTTGACTTTTTATACTCAAGCGTCCCAGTCCATTCTCTTCCTGTGAACAGTTGTTCCAGCGCGTATGACAGCTTCCCGAAGAGGCGAAGCTTCCCCTTTCTGATAATGTTGACAGTGTTACCCTCCTCGAATTTAAAATCTATGGCAGCCTCTTGTACGATGTGGATGAACCAGTTGAACCAATTAAACTTGGTTCCCGTCAGGCTGTCGACAATGGCCGTCACAACAAAGAGCTTGTTGTCGGAGACTTGTCCAAGGCCTCCGATGTTGCACACCACCGATTTGGTGTACAGCTCGCATATAAAATTGTATGGCTTCTCCAAATCCGTTCTCATGTTCTTCCCTCTATCCTTCCATTCGACTCCTCGATTGACTGCGAACCTCTCATACTCCACATGAACGGACAGATCCATCTTGGAGAACGAATCAACTCCTTGTCTCGGTAATTCCATGATTTCTGCGATTTTGAGGAGGCTAACATATGTGAGCTTTCCAGTGTTTGGATCTGTGATGCTGGATCTCATTTGATTCCCCCTCAAGTTCAGCAAGAACTGAGCAACGTGCTTGGCGAGGATCTGCGGCGGCCTAATAGTAACAAGCTTCCATAGTCCGGCCGTGGTCACAGTCCTACGGAAAAATCCTGCTGGTTCAATGATTTCTTCGTCGAGATGGGGCTCGACATTGATGTAGTCTTCTGCCTTTGAGAGAAACTCCTCCATGGTTTGAGTGATAATTTTCTTCACCATTTTGATGTAATTTTGAGAAGGACTGATGAAGATATAGGGCATGAGACTCGTGATTTGCAGAAATTTGCAGAGAGTTTTACACGAGAATGGCAATTTGGGGGTGATAAAACTTCTGCATTCTGGGACCTCGGCCTTTTATAGCTTTAGGGTTCGGGCTGATGTGGCGGAGAGAGACACGGTAATTTTGATGTGGGCGCAAGCGAGTGGTGACGTGGCTGACGTGTCGCGGTTAAATGCGGTGTCACCATGGTTAAAGATGAAC
Source organism: Thymus quinquecostatus (assembly GCA_024222315.1). Taxonomy (NCBI): domain Eukaryota; kingdom Viridiplantae; phylum Streptophyta; class Magnoliopsida; order Lamiales; family Lamiaceae; genus Thymus; species Thymus quinquecostatus. The sequence continues at coordinate 16,276,508 of CM044175.1, read as the reverse complement.
CATATAGGTGAATCAGCTTGGTGCGTGTCATGCTTTAATTCGCTCGCTTGCACGGTGATGATCCAGCGGTCCAAATTTGAAGACTATTGAGATTCAACAGCTGGATTTCTAGCAGTTTTGGCGCTTCAATTTCGCAGTGAACTCCACGCACCCGGTTTCTCGGACCCTAGTACTGTTCTGCATTAAATGCAAAGAAAAAGTGAAATAGGCACTCGAGTCGAGTGTACCCAGCTCATACAGCTCACTTGTACTTGCTCGCTTAGATATAGTAGCCGCTTGGCCCTTTACTCGCTTGCGAAGTACTCGCTTACCGTGACGGGTGTACACTCGCTTGCGATGGCTAGCTTGAGTGACGTGGCACTCGCTTGACCATTTTAAAGCGACTAACTTTAAGAATTGAAATATCTTTGCTTTAATTTAAAATGTTTCTGACTAACATACTTCGAGGATAAACAAGAATGTTTTCCTTTATGTACTTGTGTCAGATTCATTTGTGTTTTCCACATAGCAAGTGAATGTTTCTTAGCACGCTTCACTTTGCTTAGTGTACTTAAATTGAAATGCTTACCAGTCAGTCTCGCTTCGTAGGAGACTGATACCTTGTTGTAGACTTTGAGTATGGTCTTCATGGCATTCATGTCTTCCATCTTCCTCTACGATTAGAGAGTCCTCCATCGAAAGAATGGTGGGGGAGAATGAACAAAAACACTCGGCAGCTCAACTCAGTTAAGAGTGATTATAGTTAGTGTTTTATCCATGACGAATGGGGGATGAGGGGACATGCTCCTCTTCGGCGAAAAGTGGGAAGAGGACGCAAGGTCTAAATGGTAGCTCTGCCTAAGCTCCCACGGTTTTACGAAGGAAGGCCCGATTCAAGACCCTTCAACCTTTACTAGAAAAGGTACTTGCAAGCGTTTATACCCACTTGCGGGAATCTTAAGCTTGGTAGCAGCTTTCCTTGCTCGCTTTGAAAGTAGATCAATCCTAGATTGATCAATAGTTCCCCCTTAACCATAGACTTAACAATCCTGTTAGTTGGTAGGGAACGTCTTCCAACACTCCACCTTTCTGCACCTTGTAACTTCTTCAAGCGAGTGAGATTGAAGCGACTCGCTTGACTTGGTGAAGATCCAAGGTGAGGGTTGCTTGATGACAAGCTTCCACTCCCCTTGTGCATTCCAGAACTAGCACTCTTCACCGGGGTCTAGTAACCCTAACTCCATGCATAGCTGGTTGAAGCGAGACTCAGCTAGAGGCTTGGTGAGGATATCGGCTCGCTGGAGATCGGTATGGATTTTCTCGAGCTTGATATCCTTCTTCTCGACATGATCATGAATGAAGTGATGTTGAATCTCCACGTGCTTGCACCGGGTGTGAAGCACTGGATTTTGTGAGATGCAGATTGCACTATTATTGTCACAGAATATTGGAATCTCCTTCGCTTCAACTTGATAATCCTTCAACTGCTGACAAAATAGAATATGAGAACAGTAGCTTTCGGCAGCCATGTACTCAGCTTCAGTCGTTGAAGTAGCTACGCTTGTCTGCTTCTTCGAGAACCAGGAGACAAGCTTGCTTCCCAAGAACTGACACGTGCCTGATGTTGATTTCCTATCAATTCGGCACCCTCCATAGTCAGCGTCTGAATATCCTGTAAGCTCCAGATTATCTTCTGCAGGATACCATAAGCCCGTGCCTTTGAGATAGTGAAGGATTCGCTTGGCAGCTTCAAAATGGCTAAGCTTGGGATTGCTTTGGAAGCGAGCACATACTCCAACTGCAAACGCGATATCATGTCTGCTTGCAGTGAGATAGAGAAGGGATCCGATCAGGGATCGGTAGTCTGTAGCATCCACAGAGTTCCCTTCGAGGTCTGGCTCCATCTTCCAGTTGGTGTTCATCGGAATCTTCACAGCTTTGGCATGCAGAACATCAAACTTGGCAAGCATATCTCGAGTATACTTCGCTTGATTAATGAAAATTCCATCATCTTGCTGCTTCACTTGAAGACCTAGGAAGCAACTCATCAAGCCTATCATCGACATCTCGTACTTGGTTTTCATAAGCTCTCCAAACTTCTCGCTAAGCGACTGGTTTGGCGAACCAAATATGATGTCGTCGACGTAGATCTGAACCCATAGCATATCCTCTCCATCATTGATGGTGAAGAGAGTTCGATCTATCTTCCCTTTGTGGAAACCATTATCCACTGGGAACTGAGATAGTGTATCATACCATGTTCTAGGCGCCTGCTTTAATCCATACAGGGCCTTCTTCAAGCGATACACTTTATCTCCTTGCTCAAATCCAGGCGGCTGCTCCACATAGACTTCTTCTTTGAGCTCACCATTGAGGAACGCGCTCTTCACATCCATTTGATAGACTTTGAATTTCTTAGCCGCTGCATAGGCAAGAAAAAGTCTGATCGCTTCAAGCCTGGCCACTGGAGCGAAGGTTTCATCAAAATCAATCCCTTCTTCTTGGCAGTAGCCTTTGGCTACGAGCCTAGCTTTGTCCTCACAACGTTGTGGTCCTCGTCCGTCTTGTTCTTGAACACCCACTTGGTGCCAATAACATGCTAGAACTTGGGACGATCCACAAGATACCATATGTGGTTTCTGAGGAATTGATTGAGCTCTTCTTGCATGGCGATCACCCAATTTGAATCTGCTAGAGTTTCTTCCACACTTGACGGCTCGATATTGGAGAGAAAGCAACTGAACATAGAACTTTCTCCAATCACTTGACTTCTAGTCATCACGCCTTTGGAGAGATCTCCAAGAATATGGCTTGGCGAATGATCTTTGAGCCTTGCACGCTTGGATCCTCCAGCTTCAGCTTCTTCTTCAAGCGGATAGCTTGCATCATCATCTGAAGCGACCTGGATGGGTGCTTGGCCTGCAATCTCTTCCTTTGACTTGGGGGCAGCTTCATCATCTTGAGCATCTTGATCATTTGATTCTTTCACTTCTTCATCCTCTTCAAGCATGTCCCATGTCAGTGGACTGACGGGCTCCTCGCTTGAAGTCTTTTCATTCGCTTGAACATGTTCTTGTGAAAGACTTATAGTAGATTCATCAAATACAACATGGGGTGATTCCTCCACAATTAGGGTTTTGCAGTTGAACACCCTGTACGCTTTGCTAGATGTAGAATATCCTAAGAATATTCCTACATCCGCTTTGCTTTCAAAAGCTTCTAACTGTGACTTCCTATTATTGTGAATGAAGACCCAACAACCAAATATATGAAAATAAGAAAGGTTAGGGATTCTCCCTGTCCATATTTCATATGGTGTCTTGTCAAAGCGTCTGTTGAGCAACGTTCGATTCTGGGTGTAGCATGCAGTGTTGGCAGCTTCAGCCCAGCACTTCATTGGTAGCTTTGAATCTGCAATAACTGTGCGAACAACTTCCTTGATGATTCGATTTCTTCTTTCAGCAACTCCATTTTGTTGAGGTGTGCGAGCAGCAGAAGTCTGATGCACAATGCCATGCTCCGTGCAGTAAGCTTCAATTGTAGAGTTGAGAAACTCTGTGCCTTTGTCGGAGCGAATGGTTGCAATTGCTTGGTTCTTCTCCACAGCGAGTCGCCTGAGCAATTGAGGGAGTTTGGACAGCGTCTCCTTCTTACTGAATAGGAATACACCCCAAGTGTAGCGAGAGTAATCATCGACTACCACTAGAGTTTACTTCCTTCCATTGACGCTTACAGGAGTGACTGACCCAAACAAGTCCATATGCAGCAGCTCCAGTACTCGCTTGGAAGATGCTTCTTCTAAGCTGGCGAAGTGCTTCTTTGTTTGTTTTCCTCGTTGGCATGGTGAGCAAGTATGGTCTTTGGCGAAGACTTCATTTGGTATGCCCTTCACCAAACCCTTACGAGCCAAGCGGTTGATCATCTTGAAGTTGAGGTGGCTCAAGCGTCGGTGCCAAAGCCATCCAATCTCAGTTGCACTTCTAGCGACCAAGCATGTATCTTCTTTACAGCTTTCCCATTGGGCAACGTACACGTTCCTCTTTCTTTCTCCAGTTAGAGCAACTTGGGAGGTAAGCCTGTTTCTCACAACACATTTGTTGGAGATGAACTCCACATTGTATCATTTATCACAAAACTGTGAAATGGACAACAAGTTGTGTTTGAGTCCTTCAACGTAGGAGAAGTTCTCTATGCTTAGATTCCCAATCTTCTCCTCGAGAGTTGTCACTGAAGGTTACTTGTGGACCCCTCTTCTCTGTGTAGTCTTGGAATAGAAACTTCATGTTCGTCATATGTCTTGAACATCCACTGTCCAAGTACCATGTTGCTTGACCTTTGCTGGGCATGGGATCCACGGCGCTCACCTGCAATTAAGCCAATTTTGGTACCCAAATCAGTTTGGGTCCTTGCATGTTAACTTTCTTAGGTACCCACACTTGCTTTACTCTCCTTTGAGTATTAGCTTGTGTTTTAGGTTCCTCGGCCTTTCTAAAACGTGAAATCTGCTTAAGTGAAGCTTCACAAGTGCAGCAGTGTGTGCATTGAGGGAAGGTTCGAGAATTGCTCGCTTGAGACCAACCCATGCTCTTGCCTTTTTGCTTATATCCGTAAGCGTCTCGCTTAGGATTAGCCGTAGGCTTGGAGTCTGGCCTGGGATTTCTGGTTTTGGCAAGCGTCTCGCTTGGTTTCTTCTGCTAAGTCAACTTGGGCTTTTGACCATGACTCGCTTGGGAAACCTTTGTGGTTTGAAGCTTCCTCTTGGGAATTTCAAATCCTTCCCCCTCAACGTAAGCATGATTGGACCATCTCCAATCGGACTCACTTGACACATGGACATTAGTTCTCCTTTTCAAGGGAACATCCTTTGTCCTTGGTGCCTGGGATTGAGACTTAGAAGCTTCAACAGTTTTCCCTTTACCTTTTGAATGGTAAGTTTTAGCTTTATTAGTGCTAGGGACTGTTGATTCTGGCTTTCCCTTAGAAGCTTCCCTTAAAGATACATAAATTTTTATGGGTCCCTTCTTAGGGATCTCAACCCTGCCTTTGTCTTTGCTAGTGGTCGCTTTGGATGCAGTGGGCAATTCCAAAGAAACTGATGGTGTTGTGTTAGAGGCACCAACAAAGAAAGTAGGCTTGATAGGTCCACCCTCATATCCAAGCCCTCCCTTTCTTCCAAAAGGAAGAAGTGAGCTTTCTAGTGCCTGCCTAGCGAACGAGGCTTTATTCAAATTGGCCACTAGTATGGACTGGGTTTCATACCTATCTTCCAAGCTCTTATGTCGAGCCAAGAGATCCTCAAACTTACTCGACATAGCCCTTAGATTAATCTTGACTTCATCAAGTTCAGTGGCTAGCTTTCAGTTTTCTATCTTGCTAACCGACAAAGCTTGTTCTAACACTTTGTGGTCGCTTAACACTTTATGGTGCTTGTTAAGCAACTCACTCCATGTAGAGGAATGAACTTCCTCATTGTGCTTTTGTGCAATTGTAATTGAATTGAGTGGGGGATAGAAGAATACCTCTCCTATGTCGTCGGTGAGCGCCATAAGACCCAGATCCTCGCTCTCGCTTGAGTTTGGATCAGTGAATGCGTCTGAGTCGCTTGAGATCTCCTCGCTTGGAGTTGTAGGTGACTCGCTTACAACAAGCGCCCGACGTGGAGCGTCCCTCCTGGCCTTCAATTCTTCTCTTTCTTTGGCACTTAGCTTTGGGCATTCAGACTTGTAATGGCCCATCTAGTGGCAATGGTAACATTCCACATCCATCACATCTCTGGCAATTGGCTTGGTAGATTCTTCACGCTTTCTTTTGTCTCGAGCATCAGTGCTCTTCCCTTTGTATTGCTTGTAGAATCTTTTGTACTTTCCAACTCTTGAATTCATCTTGTTGAAATTCTTTGTCAAAAATGCATAGTGTTCCTCCAGTTCTTCTCGTGACATTTTTGAGATGGACGACTCGCTTGACGTCTCGGCAGCTTTGAATGCAACACCTTTGCCTAGTGTGGGAGCTTCGTCTTCATCATCAATGGACATGCGATTGAGATCAAACTCATGCGCCTTGCGTTCGGAAAATAAAATTTCCGGTGAGAACTTTGATAGATCCTTTGTGGTGAGGTAGAGCTCCTTCATGGTCTGCCACTTTCTGGTGAGAGCTATAACAATCTTGAGATTGACCTCCTTGTTGGTTAGCTCATTTCCGAGTGAAGCGAGCGTTGAAATAATGTTGGTGACGCGTAGCTCAAAGGCGTCGATCGATTAGCTCGGCTTCATCGTCAAGCTTTCAAACTCTCCCATCAGCACAGCGAGTTTGTTTTCCTTGATCTTCTCTGTTCCTTGAGACATTAGGGCAAGCGTGTCCCACATCTCTTTAGCAGTAGTACACTTCCTTATCCTAGGAAGGTAGGCGTCAGACACGGTGCTCTGCATGATGTGGCGCGCTAGACCATCCAGATTTGCAACTTTGAAATCGTTTGTGGTATAGTCGTCTTTGTGCTTCTCGACGTAGTCATGGCGGACTGTAGCCTCCTTTCTTTCAGCAGCAGGGACATTGACCGTGATTATCTTCATGATGGTGATCGGTCCTTCTGTCACAACTTTCCACATTCTGTCGTGGACAGAACATAGAAAGCTTGAAACTCGGAAGCTCCAAGTCTCATAGCCTTCGAGAGAGAACTGGGGTAGGTTGGAGGCACTGTGACTAGACATGGTAAACTATCAGTAGCAATGCAGGTATGCGTGAGTGAGCTTTTATGCACTTAGGAAAATAGGATCGGTTCAGTGAGATAACGTGAAGCGAGAGGGGACTCGCTTCAGGTATGCAAAGCAGTGGCTCGAAAGAACCTCTGCTCTAATACCACTTGTTGGTCCCGGTTTGTAAAGAGGATCACACGTAGAGAGGGAGGGGGGGGGGGGGGGGGGGGGGGGGGCAATACGTGTGATAGAAGTTTTTCAACTTCTTTTTCAAGTTTACTCAGAGTAGCAAGAAATCGGGTCGCTCCAAAACTTAAGACCTTGCCGAAGCTTGATCTACAGTATAAGCTTAACTCTGGACCTAAGCATACGCTTGATCACAGAGCGACTCACTTGCAAATGCGTAATTAGGTGAGCTAGTCTTTCCTAGGTAATTAAAAGCTTTGTTTGAGTTTGTTTAGATGCACATGCAATATGATAATCAAAGCAGTAAACAACATGAAAGCTTAAGAGATAGAAATACGACACCAATATTTAGAGTGGTTCGGTGATGAAACACCTACGTCCACTTTGTTGCACGCTGCAACAGATTTTTCTCACTAAGAATTTTGAGGATTACGGGTTCCCCAAAAACCTAACTTGGATCGAGCTTCACTCGCTTGGATCCCGAACACAACAACTGGGAGATTTTAGATTCTCCACTAACCTTGCTAAGATCGAGCTTCACACAATCGAGGAAAGTGCTAGCTTGGATCTACACTCTACGATCAAGGTTTCTACTATCGAGGAAAGTAGAACCTTGGATCTATACAAGACAACCTTTCTATAACACTCAAAACCTAAAGAACTTGACGAAACAAGGGTTTAGGGTTTTGGTTTGAAGACTATCTAAGTGAAGAACTCTTTATAGTTTAAGTGCAAAGGGTAGAGTTCTTCTCTAAGCTTGGATGGATATGTGAGATTAGAATCTGGGAGAGTGAAGGTTGCAGAGACAAGCTTCGATATTGCTGAAGCTTGGAGAACACTTAACAAGAACTCGGAAGAATTTGCTCGAAGGCTGTGAGTGCTTGTTTGCTGTATGCGCTGTAATCTCAGGTAGTGTTCTAATCTTCTCTGTCTCTGGCCTTCACTATTTATAGTGGGAGAATTGGACATGAAGCCGTTGAAGGTTGGTGGCTTTGTCCCTCCACACTCGACAGTACTTGCCTTGACCTGCAGCTTTACAGACGCGTGCTTTGTCTCTTTGCCGAAAATGGCTAAGAGCCAAGTTTAATAGCAACTGGAGCGTCCAGTACTGTAGCGGCGGCTCTGGCGGTCTGGCAGTCAACTCCCGTGCTCCATTCTTCTTGTGCCACGTGGAGATCTGTAATTAATGCTTCGATCTTCTCTTGACTTGAGTTTGAACTTCGAGTTTGAACGGGGCGGAAAACTTGGTCTGTCGCTTTCAGTTAGGAAGTGGCTCGCTTCGCTTTAGATTCTTGAGCGTCTGCTTTGACTTTACTGTAGCGCTTGCTTCGCTTCGCTTCGGCAAACTCGCTTCACTTGAAACACACTCAAGCGAATGGCCTTCGCTTGAAAATCTGCAGTCTTAGAATATGGTCGCTTGGGAATAGGATTTACATAGATGGTTTTGGGATCTAATCAAAACATATAACATATTGAATTAAAGTGTCCCGTTAAGTTCCCCCTTAACATATGATCCTTAACAATTCCCAACATATTCACTATCGATGAAAGTGAACCCTTGGATCTTACAACAACCTTTCGAGTAACACAAACACTAACACTCTTGACTGGACTAGAACAAGGGTTTTGGTTTGGTTTCAAAAACACTCTAAGTGAAGTATCATATATGCTCGAGGATTTACCAGCCCTAATAATTTCATTTCAATCATGGGCCCACGGGCCCAAAATATTGGCCCAAAAGGTTATTAATTTGTTATCCGAATCTAGGCCCAACAAACACATTTGGGCCTAATTATGGGCCCAAATGTTTAAAGGGTATTTTCGTAAATTACTTAGCGCAAACCCTAGTTCCCAACTCCATCATCTCCGTAGCTCTAATTCCTTCACTCGCATTATTCCTGAACGCTCGGACTTCGCCGCCTCCCTTTCCCCCCAAATCCCCCCACAGCCATGGCAACCGCCGCAACTCCGGTCAAAGAAGCCGTCCAGTGCTTCGGGCGCAAGAAGACGGCGGTGGCGGTCACTCACTGCAAGCGCGGCCGCGGTCTCATCAAAATCAATGGAGTTCCGATCGAGCTTATCCAGCCGGAAATCCTTCGATACAAGGCCTTCGAGCCTATCCTCCTCCTCGGCCGCCAGCGCTTCGCCGGCGTCGACATGCGCATCCGCGTGAGAGGCGGAGGCCACACCTCCCAGATCTACGCCATCCGACAATCCATCGCGAAGGCTCTCGTCGCCTACTACCAGAAGTACGTCGACGAGCAGTCGAAGAAGGAGATCAAGGACATCCTAGTCAGGTACGACCGGACCTTGCTGGTCGCCGATCCCCGTCGCTGCGAGCCGAAGAAGTTCGGAGGACGTGGTGCCCGTGCCAGGTTCCAGAAATCCTACCGTTAAATTGTTGGTAGTGTTTTTGATTCTATTGCTATTATATCTGTTAGAATTTTGCTGCCATGAACTGAGATTTCGATCCTGTTATGTTTCGGATGTTTGGAATTTTGTTCCTCTTTGTTTTCTTTCTTTAGTTCTGCTGAAATCGAATGAGAGACTCCTTTAATTGTCATATTTATTTTGCTCGATGTTATTTTTGATTTTGTGTTATGATTACTGATGATGAATCAACAAGAGTTTCTCTCCATTTGTTAGCTTTTAGGTGTTTTGTTGTTCTATTGCCTGTTCTGTTCCTTTTCCTTTGGATCCGAAGTTGTATTCATTATCAGTTTCAATCTAAATCATAAGCTAATAGTACATCATTCTAATCATCTGTGTGCTAATGAAAATTTTGAACAATACGAAAAAAAACGAGATGACATAAGTGAGCTGTGTGTTTGAATAGAAGAGACTGAACTAGACTAGATAGATCGAAAGCAGCAATTATCGAGAGATTTGATCCTTCAATGATAACGAAGCTTGGTCAATTATCATTGAGATTAGAATGGATATTCATCAGAGGTGAAAGAGAACACCAACCAACCTTACTTGATGTTATTGAACCATACGAAGAGGACATCTCCTTAAGCTGATTGTTGTCAACTCAACACCATCATCGGGATTTTAAAAACATATAGGTTAGAACGATGTGATTCGTCGAGAACTTTTTTTATACTCTGCTCGAACTGGTCCTTTTGATCTTAGTCGGGGACTAATCTACGGAAAATTCACAAAATCAGATAACATGTTCACAATTTTCATTACTAAAAGTAATACTACTATGGAAAATAACAGAGGATGAAAGCAACAGTTCAAACTCAATTATAAGAGAGTGAGCTGAAACCATGTTGAGAGTTGACGTAGCCGTATCCAAATGAGTGCCGGCTACTTAAATCCCTGCTAACGACGAGCTGAGAGTCGGTCACAATCACATTGAGATCGCCGACGTCACTAAGGACGTGCCACCACACGCAGCCATTACTCATTACAAAAAAAAAAAAAAAAAAAAAAAAAAGAAGAGAGAGAAGAAGGTATATATATATATATATATATATATATATATATATATATATATATATATATTGGGATTGTCTGCAACTTCCCTCAGAAAAAAGAATTCCAATCACAGGAACGAAAGCGAAAAAAAATCGAAAAAGGAATTCTAGGGGTTTTGCTAGATTTGTTAATACTTTTTTTGGTTGTTTTTTGTTAGAGAGAGGAGAGAGAGAGAGGGAGAGGGAGAATAGGTCGGAGATCCTACGGAGAAAACGCACTGCACGAACACCACCACCGTGCTTGTGAAAATTAGAATTTTGTGATAAAAATGGAAATCAAGAACACATTAATCTAAAGTTCTGATAAAAATGCTTGTTTATGATGTTGGAATTGATATCAAGGTAGTAGTATATTTTAAAATATCATCGCGGTCAAAATGCATGTGGGCACTACTCAAATAATTATTTAAAATGGTAATTTAGTACATCTAAATGTTGAAATGGAAGTGGTAGTTTTGTTGCTATCTCGAGTTTATTGTTAAGAGATTCAGAGGGTGTTTGGCTAAGCTTGTTTGACTGCTTATAAGTTGTTTGACTGCTTATAAGTACTCTAAATGTGTTTGGCAAAATAAGCTCCTTAAGAGCTTATAAGATGCAAAAATAAGCAAAAAGTGCTTATAAGCACTCCAAAAAATAAGCTCCTCCACCCCAACTTATTTTTTTTAAATTTTGTTTATTTACCACTATATTCTATTTTATTTTTATATTTATAATATATACACTTCCATTTGATGTTACAACATTATGATTTCAAAAAAATTATTTTTTTAATTTTTTTTTTTTAATTTTCAGATTTTATTTTTTTATTATCTCCTCAAGCTTATAAGTTGTATTATCCAAACACTCCAACAACTTATAAGCTCTTACCCTCATACATCTTATAAGCTCTTAAACATCTTATAAGCACTTAGAGGTTTAAGCATTTTGAAATAAGCTTAGCCAAACGAGCCCTCAGTGAACATGTCATCTGTTTGCATATATTTGCATCCCTTGTTATTCTCATCTTTTTATAAAAGTCCTAAACCTGGCTAGCACTAATGTACCTTTGTATCATGGTTACACCCTAACCTCAAGTGCCAAACCCTTCTCTTACTTCCTTTTTGTTTGTCTATTCTTTCTCGTTCATTGTAGCTGAGAGGGCAATGATGGGGAGTTAAACTTCACACCTCTCATTAGGGTTATGTATTCTCATCGGGACCCAAGTGTACGCCGAAGTGGCAATTGAAACATATTTATTAAGGTATTGTTCCTGTTTCCTTCAGATTTTTCAGTTGGATAATATGTTAAGCATTTCATGTTTTTGCAGTTATAGAATATCAATTTCTGTGGAGCCTTTTGCTTATGTTTATATGTATTTCCGTGGATAGAATTTGGTCAAGGATATTGGCCACAAAGCTCTACACGAGACATTTTCTTCATTTGGTGCCATCCTCTCATGCAAAGTAGTCCTTGGGCTATGGCTTTGTGCAATATGCTAGTGAAGAATCTGCTCAGAAATCGATTGAGAAGCTAAATGGAATGTTGTTGAATGGAAAGAAAGTGTATGTTGGACCTTTCGTATGCAAGCAAGAAAGAGAGATGTCAAGAGAAAAGACGAAATTTACTATTTATTTGTCAAAAATATGTCTGAGTCAACCACTGAAGAAGATCTTCAGCAGTTATTTGGTGAATCTGGGCAACTTACCAGTGTAGTGGTGATGAGGAATGAAGATGGAACCTCAAAATGATTTGGGTTCGTCAACTTTGAAAATGCAGATGATGCTGCTAGAGCTGTTGACTCGCTAAATGGGAAGAAGATTGATAGCAAGGAATTATATGTTGGGAGAGCCTGAGAGGGAGGTAGAACTGAAGAACCGGTTTGAGCAGAGTATAAAAGAAGCTGTTGACAAATCACAGGGCTCTAACCTGTATGTTAAAAATCTGGATGATGGCATTGACGATGATCAGCTTAAGGAGATGTTCTCTTCACATGGTTCAATTACATCATGCAAGGTTGGTTGATGCTCTCTTCCTTCTTTGAACATATCCTGCCATTCTCATTGATTATCGACATGCATGTGGGCCGTAACTTGCCTGATTTGCTATGATATATTGCATAAGTGATGCGAGGCCAAAAGGAATTAGCAGAGGATCTGGTTTTGTTGCATTCTCATCACCCGAGGAGGCTTCTAGAGCTGTGAGTCTTCTCCAGTTCATTCATATGTTTATGCCTTTTGATCTGGTTTTCTGTGAATGATAAGCGATCCTAATATTATTATGATGATGTTGTATTTCAACTCTCTGAAATGAACGGCAACATGATTGCTAGCAAACCTCTCTATGTGGCACTTGCTCAAAGGAAAGAAGATAGAAGAGCCAGACTCCAGGTCAGTGTTAACTTTGGTGCATGTCGATACCCGTTAATGTGTGTTAGAAGAGTTAGCTTCAAGCCATGTCAGCAAACAAGCAAATGTACTAAAAATGAGGAAGCTTCTGGATAGTTGATCTCTAGCCATTCATCTTGATATATTTTGTCTTGGTCCACGTGTTAGCATCTTGTACAATCCGTACATTAACATGGATTAGAAGCTAGGGTTTCTTGCTTATAAATAGTGATGTTATCATTGTAGTTGATGTGCTGAGATGATAAATCAAATATATTTCTCTTATCAAATTCTCCATTTTATCTTCATTATGTTTATGCTCAAATTTCTTTCATGGTATCAGAGCGGGTGATCCTTACCCGGCTCTGTTACTCCCTTCCTAGATTCATTTTTTTCTTTCTCCTTTTGTTCCTCGCCATGAGTGAGACCACCATAGTATATAGCTGGCGCAAGCTCGCCGTCATCCAGCCCAGTTATACCTCAAAACCACTCAGTCTCACTTAAACTCACAAAGACTAATTATCTCATCTGGAAGCAACAAATATTAGCAACTGTTCGTGGGTATGGCCTTGAAGATTTCCTTACTGGAAAATCCATCAAACCAGAAGAATGGATCCAAAAAGCTGGAGCAGAAAAGAGCCTCAACCCAGATTTCGTCTCGTGGAATCGGCAGGACCAACTTTTATCGGCTTGGCTGCAATCTTCTCTATCTGAAGGTATCATGGTTATTATTGTGGGATTATCCACTACTTCTGAAATTTGGCAAGCTCTCGAAACCAATTTTTCAAGCCAATCAAGAGCCAAACTCATGCAATATAAGTTGTAGCTTCAAACTTTGAAAAAGGACAACTTGTCCATGAGAGAATATCTTGCAAAAGTGAAAACTTCTTGTGATTTACTGAAGTCGGCAAGCTGCAAAATATCTGATGATGATCCGATCTTGCATATTTTATCCGGTCTAGGTGGTGAATATGATTCTGTTATGGTGAGTATCACCTCTAGAGTTGAGCCTTGAACTATCTTAGATGTCCAGTCATTGCTTTTAAGTTTTGAAAGCAGGCTTGAAAGCTCCAAGATCAACTCTCTGAATTCAGATGGCTCACAACCGTCAGCAAACTTTGTCAATCAAAGCAACAACCAAAGAGGTGGATACTCCAACTCGCAGAACAATCGAGGAAGAGGAGGCCATGCAGGAAATCATTTTGGCCGAGGCGGAGGCCGACCACCAAACCGTGGAGGAGGCAGAGGTGGAAGGAGTTCTGGAAATAAACCAATCTGTCAAGTTTGCTTCATTGCAGGCCATACAGCGGATATATGCTGGCATCGGTTTGAGCAGAACTTTGTACCCAAGCAGCATCAGAGACAACAACTACAGTATCAAAGACCTCAGTTCAATCCTGGACTGAACATGGCACTGGGCCCTTCTACTTATGCTCTTGGTAATGCTCCCAGCTATAGTTCGTCGGAATATAGCTACGACAGCTCTTGGTATCCAGATTCCGGAGCCACCAACCACGTCTCGAATGATCTATCCAACCTGAATTCGGCTTCAGAGTATCATGGCCAAAACCGCCTCCAGATGGGTAACGGCTATGGCGTTGACATCGCCCATATAGGTACTTCTTCTTTCATGTCTGCTTCTAGTTCAAGAAAATTAGTTCTCAATAACCTTCTCCATGTCCCCAACATAACAAAAAATCTTCTCAGTGTCTCCCAATTCTCTAGGGACAATAATGTGTTCTTTGAATTTCATCCTGACTTTTGTTTTGTCAAGGATCAGGCAACCAAAACAATTCTGCTCCAGGGAATTCTTAAAGGAGGTCTCTATCAATTCACCCTTCACAAATCTCCTCAAGATTCACAAGAGTCTCCTAGTTCTTCTTTTGTTTCTACAAGAAGCTTTCCTCGTCAAGTTACAGTTTCTTCTTCTAGTTCTAGTGATTGTCGTACTTCATCTTCCTCTCCTTCTGTATTTGCTGCTTCTAAAGCACCTCTTAATATTGAAATTTGGCACAAGAGATTAGGACATTGTAGCTTTGATATCGTTCGTCGTGTGCTAAAAGGATGTAATATTCCTTATAATGAACGAGATTTTGAATCTTTGTGTCAACCTTGCTCCTTTGCTAAAATGCATAGATTACCTTATTCCTTGTCTGAAACTGAGCATAAAGTTCCCTTAGAGCTCATACATACTGATCTTTGGGGTCCTGCACCTACCACCTCCTCTAATGGCTACTCCTACTATGTTAGCTTTATTGATCACTCCTCAAGATATGTATGGCTATATCTATTAAAAACCAAGGGAGAAGTGTATAACGTTTTTGTACATTTCAAATCTCTGGCTGAAAATCAATTGAATAGAAAAATCAAGTCCATCCAGAGTGATTGGGGAGGGGAGTACCGTAGTCTTACCCCATTTTTTCAGCAACATGGGATTATCCATCAAATATCTTGTCCTTATACCCCACAACAAAATGGGTTGGCTGAGAGAAAACATAGGCATATTGTAGAGATGGGTTTATCATTTCTTTTCACAGCCGGGTTACCTATGAGGTTTTGGGATGATGCCTTTTCAGCAGCAGTCTACACCATCAATAGGCTTCCCTCTAAGGTTCTACAATATAGAGTTCCTCATGAAGTGCTTTTTCATCATAAAGTTGACTATTCCAGCTTTAGAACCTTTGGTTGCTTGTGTTATCCTCATCTTAGACCCTATAACAAAAATAAACTCCAGCCTAGGTCCTCTGCAGGAACTTTTCTTGGGTATAGTTCTCACCACAAAGGTTTCAAAGTTCTTTTACCCGATGGAAAAGTGATGGTTTCAAGGGATGTCATTTTCGATGAGAGTTGTTTTCCTTTTCTATCTCCTACACAACAAAAAGTGCATGTCACTTCTTCTACTGTTGCAAACTCACCTTCTCCTATCTTGCCTACTTGGCCACGCCTTCCTACTCCGCCAAATCTTTTCTCTAATTCTGATACTCCATCTCATCACCCTACGTCTCCAACCTTTGACTCACCTCCTTCTCATGCCAACTCTGGTTCACATCACTCTCATACCCCATTACCTTTAGAACCTCTGGTGCAAACTCCATCTTCCTCTCATCACTCTTCTCCTAGTCCAGTCCACTTTTCTCCTGAGCCACATCATACGCCTACACCTGCTCGTCATCACATGATCACTCGAGCTCGAGCCGGAATTTTTAAACCCAAAGCTCTTCAAGTTGATGGCCTTGAAGAGACTGAACCAATTAATGTTGTTGATGCTCTTGCTATCCCCGTTTGGAAATCTGCCATGGTTGAAGAGCTCAAAGCTCTTAACAAAAATCAAACTTGGGAGTTGAGTGAGCTACCTGCCGGAAAGAATCTTATTGGATGTAAATGGGTTTTCAAAATCAAGCGGCACGCTGATGGGAGTGTTTCTCGGTACAAAGCCCGTTTAGTTGCTCAAGGGTATTCGCAGCAACCGGGTTTTGATTTTACAGAAACTTTTAGCCCGGTGGTTAAACCAAGTACAATTCGTATCATTCTTACCATTGCCGTTCACTACAACTGGAGTGTCACTCATCTTGATATTGATAATACATTTTTGCATGGAACTCTTCAAGAGAATATCTACATGAAACACCACCTGGTTTTGAGGTTTCTTCCTCTAGCTTCAAAGTCTGCAAGCTTCGAAAGGCAATTTATGGCCTAAAGCAAGCTTCAAGATCATGGTTCCTTACTATTCGAGCAGTTCTTCTTAAACTTGGTTTTCGGCAATCCCGAGCAGATAATTCTGTCTTTTTTCAGAATTACCAACTCTTCTATCATCTACTTACTCATATATGTGGATGATATCCTTCTCACGGGAACCCATCATCAGGATATTGATGCCTTGATTAAGCAGCTTAGTGAGTTCTTCTCTTTGAAGAATTTGGGACCCGTCCATCATTTTTTGGGAATTGAAGTCAACACAACAGCTCAAGGCCTTCATTTGAGTCAAGGGAAATATGTTCGGGACATTCTAGAAAAGGTTGGCATGGCTGATGCCAAGGGCAGTACAACACCGATGGTTTCTTCCATTCATTTGTCTAAATTTGAAGGTGTACCCTTTGATAATGGCAAGCTCTACCGCAGCACCGTCGGCGCACTCCAATATATCACCATCACTCGTCCCGAAATTTTGTTTAGTGTCAATAAAGTTAGTCAATTCATGGCTAATCCTCTTGATTTACATTGGAAGGCTGTCAAGCGAATTCTTCGATATCTTGCTGGTTCAATCGATCATGGTATTCACATATCGAAGTCTGATTCTCTCGATATCGTTGGATTTTCCGATTCTGATTGGGGTACCGACATTGATGATAGGCGTTCTACTACAGGATTTTGTGTTTTTCTTGGTGGAAATCTTGTATCGTGGTGCTCTAAGAAACAACAAGTTGTTTCCCGATCTAGCACCGAAGCTAAGTATCGCAGCCTTGCTCACATAACTTCTGACATCACTTGGATCACTTCTCTCCTTCAAGAACTCTCCGTTCCCACTCCTAAAGTTCCCGTTGCTTGGGTGGATAGTTCCAGTGCCATCTCTTTGGCATCCAATCCAATTCTCCATGCACGTACAAAGCACATTGAACTTGACATCCATTTTGTTCGTGAAAAAATTGCTGCTGGGTATCTCAAAGTTCAACATGTTCCATCGCTTGATCAAGTGGCTGATTTGCTAACCAAACCTCTTAGCTTGCAATTCTTCGCCAGGCTAAAAAATCGACTTCATGTCGTTCCTTTAGCTGGACTCAAATTGAGGGGGCGTGTTAGAAGAGTTAGCTTCAAGCCATGTCAGCAAACAAGCAAATCTACTAAAGATGAGGAAGCTTCTGGATAGTTGATCTCTAGCCATTCATCTTGATATATTTTGTCTTGGTCCACGTGTTAGCATCTTGTACAATCCGTACATTAACATGGATTAGAAGCTAGGGTTTCTTGCTTATAAATAGTGATGTTATCATTGTAGTTGATGTGCTGAGATGATAAATCAAATATATTTCTCTTATCAAATTCTCCATTTTATCTTCATTATGTTTATGCTCATATTTCTTTCAATGTGAAAGTGACTGATCTGACATATACCTTCTCTGGGTGTTCTAGTTAGCAGTTTCAACTGATTACCTTACCCTCTCTGAAAATCTTTCTTATTCGATCTTTTGATATTTCTATTCTCCAAGTGTCATTGGTTCTTAGTGAATTGAAAATCTTGTTGGATATATACTAATTATTCTTAATGTTATTAGTATATTATAAATATCAATACACTTGAAGATAAATAAAAATAATAATATAGGTTGAATATAAATTGAAATATATCCGGAATTAATATTCTAATGATAATATTAATGTTCTAATAATTTATTTTAATGGTAAGGACAAAATAGGCAAATCAAATTTTGTAAACAAGACACTTTTTATAATGACAAAGACTTGTGTGTAGCCGGCCGCATGGTGCGGCCGGATCCACTTGACCTGCACGGCCCGCCAACCCGACCCGGCCCGGCCCAACTGTGGTCAACCCGACCCGGTTGACTCAATTTCCCGACCCGGTCCGTGTTGACCCGACCCGTTTAAGTAAAGTGTCAATCTGTGTTAATAAAAGTGCTAATCTTTATGAACAAAAGTGTCAATCTTATAATAAAATTTTATATGTAATTTGTATGTATGTAGTAATTTTAAAATTACTTTATAGGGTTCATATATCAATTTAGGGTTTTATAATTATTGTTTAGTATTTAACTTCAATTTTATAATGTTGAATATGGATTATAAATTGAAACTTAGGATATATAATTCTCCAGCAAAATTGTCAATCTTAATGAATAAAAGTGTCAATTGTTCTGAATGAAAGTGTCAATCTATTTGATATCGAAAATTTTATATTTTTTTATCGACTTGTTATTATAATGTTTTGATATTATGGTTTATATTATTATATATATACATATTATTTATTTCCATAACATGAAATTAATATTCATTATTAACGTATTTTTCGTAAAAGTGCCAATTATTATGAATAAAAGTGCCATTGTTTCAAAAGTGTCAATCTTTGTAAACAAAAGTGCCAATGTTTCAAAGTGCCAATCTTTATAAACAAAAGTGTCAATCTTAATACGGCCTCACGGTGAGGCCGGCCTCAAAGGAGTGTGCCCCTTTTATAATAGTATAGATTTAATGAAAATCCTCTCATTATTCTTTGCGGGCTCAATTTGCTCAAATGAGGCCGATTGCAATGGCTCCAACTGTTGCTCCTCGTATGCCAATGTATATTCCTGGTGGTCCCGGTCTGGGCCAGCATATATTTTACGGACAAGCTCCTCCTGCGATGATTCCTCCTCAAGTAATGTGTTCTTTGCATGCTACGATTTTGTGGTTCTACTGACGAGTTTGATTTTAATTGTTTATGACCTAACTCTATGCCAATGCAACATGACCCACAGCCTGTTCCTGTGATGCAACAGCAGGTCCGTGGTGCTTTGGGCTTTCTTTTGCCTTGAAGCCGTTTTGTATGCTAAAGTATTTGTCTTGTGAACAGATGCTTCCTATAGGTCGTGGCTATCGCTTCCCTCCCGGACGTGGTATGCCTGATGGTGGGATGCAAGGCATGGGTGGAGGTATGCTTTCTGTCCCATATGAAATGGGTGGCATGCCAATGCGCGATGCTGGAATCTCTCATCCAATTCCTATTGGAGCTTTGTCATCTGCACTCGCAAATGCTTCGCCCATTGAACAGAGGACGGTGAGAATTTCTTTTTAATCCTTGATTTACATACTTTCTGTACACAGAAGTAGCTGCTTTATAGGAGTAAACCTGCTGCCTCGATCAACATCAACTTATAAGATGATGGGGGATAAAATACTACGTTTGTTTTCTTGTTGTTAATACAGATGCTGGGTGAAAATCTGTATCCACTGGTCGAACAGTTGGAGGCAGAGATGGCGGCCAAGGTAACTGGCATGCTGCTGGAAATGGATCAGACGGAGGTTCTGCACTTGTTGGAGTCACCGGAAGCTCTAAAAGCAAAGGTTGCAGAGGCTATGGAAGTTCTGAGGGGTGTGTCCCAGCAGCAGCAGCCTCCTGCTTCTCCTGCTGACCACTTGGCCTCCTTGTCATTGAATGATTGAATCTCTCGATAATGTTGGTTCCAGAAGTCCTACCGTTGAAATGTTGGTAGTTATTTTGATTTTGTTACTCTTAACATCTGGTAGAATTTTGTAATGAACTCGGATACAATCTTGTTATGTTTTGGTGGTTTGGAATCTCTTTTCCTCATTTCTTTCGTTAGATATGCTGAAGGATCGCATACTGCATTAGGTACCGTGTTGATTTTGTAGTGGACAATTTAAAATTCGTTAGAGAAATCAAAACTCTGTTTTAAAAAATCTAAACCCTATATGAAAAATCTAAACCCTATTTGAGGTATTCAAAGCCTATTTAGTAAATCTAAACCGTACCGTGCATTTTAACTAGGTACAAAATGAAAATTGCGTACCAAGTTTGAACAAACAAACTAAAAATCCGGCGATAATTTTCAATAGACTTAGTTACAATTCACAAACGAAATCGAAATTCTAATAAAAATATTGTAAAATTATCGGTACAAAATATGGTTATTTATATTTGATGATAATGCAAACATTCTTTCTCTTCTAAATATCTAACGCATTCTATTTTTATCTTAAGTTGGTACAAAAATAAGATATTCGTAACAAAACTATAATTAAGGAAGTACGAAATCAACACGTCGTTACATTAATAATGACACAAAATGCACTAAAACATAAAAAAAAAAACACGAAAATACCGCCGACACGCTACCATTGATGACACAAACGAGTACGAATTAGAAATAAATTTGTATCTTTCAACAATAGAGAGAAACTAAATTGATAGAAAATTCATTTGCACAAAATAGTACAAACAGGTACGAACTAATATATTTGTATCTTACAACAATATAAGCATGCACTATCAATCATACAAGATACTATCAATCACAAATTAACTCAAAATTAGGCACACATGGAGAATTTCACAATTTACAAAAATATTCAATCAATAAATGATTTTACTATTTTTTCGTAAGGTTTTACGGCCCATTTGAACTCATTCAACCGTACGATAATTACATTACCAACAAGCTCGATTTAAAAAATTAGCTTGTTTGGAGCTCAAACTTTCATTAGACATTTCATCAAACACCTGAAGTGCACAGAAAATCTGCTTCTTCCTTACCTTAAAACCAGCCATTGAGGCATTTCAGAACAGATTTTGTGCGCCTCAATAACTCAATTTTTCAGGCCGACGTTTTGTGACTCCGACGGGACATCAAAACGCCGACCATTGCCGCCACAAACCACCGGTAAATAACACCAATATATAATGAAAAGAAAAGGAAACAGAAACAGAAACACCTCAATTCTTCACTAAGAGAGAGAGAATGCGTAAATTCATAAAACTTGCATAAGAGTGCTTTTGCAGAATCAATGGCAGTGGTGCTTTAAATTGCAACTACTCTACGCTTCGGTTTTGCATGAAGAGAAAGAGAGAGAGAGAATGAGAGCCTCGATTGAAATCGTCGGGGCGAAGGACGACGTCATCATAGTCGCTGCCTCTGCTGTCGTTCTCTTCCTCCTCCACCGCGAACAGATCCACCACCGCGTTTGCTTCCTCCTCCTCCGCCGTCGCCATCCTATTCTTCTCCCGCCGCCGCCGTCCGCTTCCTCTTCCGCCGCCATCGTCACTGCATTTGTGAGAGATAGAGTAGATAGAGAAGAGTAGAGAGAGAGAAGAATAGAGAGATACGAATGTGAAGAATTCAACTAGGAATGATATTTGTGTCAATTCACGCAAAAAGGTGGGAAAAATGGGTAAATTTTGTGTTTTTTAAGTGGGTAACCTACTATTGATTTCCTTATGTTAGTGTGGGTAGTTTATTATATTAACTCATATTTTAATGCTTTTATTAATATATTCTGGTGCTTATTAAAAGAATGTAACTGCATGTCTATCTATATACGCATAAGATTATTTATTTTCAGGCATACCCCAATATTTATTTTTGTGAATAAATATGATTTCGTATTATATTACCTTCATTTTTTTTATTGTTTATTTGATATATGTTAATGCTGATTTTTTTCAACGGAACTGCTTGCGAAACCGAAATATGATAAGACTATTCATTATATATTTGCTTACTTGGCATATGTTGATGCTTATTTTCTTGAACGAAGTTGCTTGCAAATTAAAGAATGATAACTTTCTTTTTATTGCTTATTTGTTATTCTTAAATTGCTTATATATAATTATTGAATTGTTTATCTAGTATAAATATTTCAGCTTTTGAATTGCTTACTTACCGCACAAAAATATTTATTTTATATATATTGTACGTATCAAATTGCTTATTTATGAATTTCGAATTGCTTTATTTACACAAAAGCAGATGCTTAATTTGTATATATATTTCAAACATTAATTCAAAATTCTTATATTATTCCACGTTAGTTTACATCATTCTCGAGAGTTGCAATATCAAGAAACATAACTACAAAGGAACTTAATTGGATTGTGTTTGGTTTAATTGCGTAATTAATGAAACAAGCAATACACACAACTAAGCCCATGAATTATAGAATTTGTTGTTTTCGTATGCAGAGTAGTATTTACTATTATAGCCTTTGAATTAAAAAAAATAAATTATTTTAATGGAAACTGCCTAATTAATCACCACCACTGATTTAAAAAAATAAGAGGTCAGGATTGGATCCTAGTTACTACCTTAGCATAGATATTCTATTTGATCTCTCACCTATATATATAGAGAGAAATGTTATGATATATATATATATATATAGAGGATGGATCATATAGAAATAAGTCATGGTGTGAGAAATAGGAATAGATCTGGACCATTGATCTTAGTTTGATCTGTGGCTGTAATTGATTTAAGCATTAATAGGGATAAATATCAGCCTCGTCATATGGCATTCTTCAAGTGCTGATTAGGCCATCCCTCCGGAAGCCTCAGATGACCTACTCGATAAAGATGTCTGGGTCGCAGAAGCTATAAGGTCTTGCACAGCTCCCGCTTATGCAGGAGCTGTCCTAATCTCGCGAGCATCTGCCTCTTTGGGAATCTTAATAATAATCATGCCATGTGGTAGAATCCTAATAAAGGTTTTGCTGGTTCTTAGAAGCCTCAGATGATGCGTAAGGCCAGAAGCCATATCTCGTGCAGAAGCTATGAAGCTCTATATAGATCTGTTTCACCGTAGAAGCCATCCAGGATCGCCGGCATCTGCTAGGATTCGAGGTTCTGTCCAACACACGGTCCGCGTGACTCTATACACTCTAGAGTGAGGACCACAAAATTGATGACGAAGAGAATCTTGTCTCTTTAGAAATATCTCTTTTGTCCTCCCCTAGCACGGCATTCACCTTTTTCGTCCTTGACACACCTATAAATATCGAGTGATTACACCACTTCATTCATCCCCTCAACTCAATCCTACACACGCACTATTTCATTCATACTCTGGCCTTGAACTCACTCAAGCCAGAACAACCGAAGTCCCTCTTCAAGGGCTTCTGTTCTCTCGTCATTTCCATCCACACTCTCCTCGGTGAAAAGGGGACTCCCAACAGCTCTAAACCGAAGGTATAATTCTCGTTACCGAGAGAGGACGAAGCATGAAGACGCCCTACGTTCTCTACTTCGCCCTCTTCTCTCCTCTCTGTTTTTCTGCTCGAATGAGCTCTAAGCTCCATGGATTTGGTTGATTCTCTAGTTATAAGCACCCTTTGCTTAACATTTAGCTCGATCCTCTCTTTTATGTCTAAAGGAAGATGCTCTGTAGAAAATGAGTCGTTATGGCTAATAAATCACATGAATCTCTTACTTGATACCGTTGTAATCCTTTATCTGTGAATGCTCTTTACAAACATGATGAATAATCACACAATTGTTGTAGATCTTCAACCCGGATCTATCAACTGGCGCCATCTGTGGGAAGTTTGAGTTTAGACGTTGATTTCCTTTCTTGTATGCGAACTTTTAGCTTGCTATTTGTAATGCTGTTTGATAGGGACTAACATCAACCATACTCCCTAAATAACCCAAGTTAATGGGGAATATACTTTCCTTAACCTTAGACTACAGTTCCTAGAGAAATGGACGCGTCAGATGTCACCATAAAGGCAAGAACCTCACCTCTATGGAAGGAATAATAAATCCTAGGCGAAGCTAGCATCGACAATACTACTGGTAGAATTAAGTATTACTTTTAAATGATGATCGATAGAGGCTATTCCGCGTAACAGCATAATACCAAAAGGATTATGTCGAGCACCAGACGCTTAATACAGCTAAGAATTGTATGCCATGTAAGAAGTTGTGAACATCTGACTTCCCCAATAAGCTGCGAGGGATCTGCAGGCATCTGTAAAGATAGAAGGATCTGACCAGATCCCATACGTATTTATTGGAAGCTTAAGGTTCTGCGTAGCATACAGTCCGCGTGACTCTACATACTATAGAGTGAGGACCACTGCATTCATGACGGAGGATACTTTTGCCCCCGCTGGAGTTCCTTTTCTGTCCTTCCTTCACACGGATGCTCACTTTTCACCCTCCTCATACCTATAAATACTAAGTGAACGCACACAATATCATCATCACTTTTTACGAACAACACGCTCCTTAGCGTACTGTTCCATTCAGTTCAATACTCTCTCTCAAGAGCTCCTCCGAGCTCAGGCAAGCCAAGGCGGACAAGACCTTCTTCCGGGAGGCCGTAGTTCGTTTCTACATCCATCTACTCTTCTCCACACCGGGAAGAGTCTCTTTCTTACGTATAATACCTTGAACTTAAGGTAAAACCCTCATCACTTGAGGAGGAATGAAGCTTAACGGGGCTCCACACTCCTAGTTTCCCTCTTTCCCTTGTCTCTTTTCTGTGTTATCTGCTTGTATGAGTGCAAAACCCCACGAATCTTGCTAGTTTATGGCCAAATACGCCTTTTATCCTTTGCCTATTGCTCAACTATTGCTCGCCGTTGCTATACGCCTCTCGCCCTGTACAAAATGCCCGGCTATGGCCTTTCTATACGCATGTATCTCTCACTCTTTACTGTTTTAACGCTTTACCCATGAATGCTATTTGCAAAACATTACAAATAATACCCTAAATTGTTATGGATCTCCAACCCGGATCTATCAACTGGCACCGTCTGTGGGAAATTCTTGAGTTGAGATGTCGATTTCCCCTGTTTTTATGCAAAATTCCAGCTCGTTGTTATAATGCTGTTTGCGATTTCCCTTTATTATGTCCTTATGTGGAGAATATGAGGAGATCTAATGTTACATTGATTGGGAACGCCTTGTTTGTGGTCTAACTAGCGGAAGCCCAGATGGGTATACTGTTGTCTGATATTTGCTAAGTTCTCCACGGTTATGAGCTGTTGAATGTGATGTGATTCTAGGATTATGCTTCCTTTGAAATGGAAATTGTGATAAACACTTTGATTGAAAGGAAACTTGTGTTTGAGAGGATGATTTTCTCTCCTTGAATGTGAATTAAGAGTTGATATATGTAAGTACTGTCAAAACCCATGGGTTCAAAGGGCCAATCCCCTGTTTATCTTCGAAGTTCTAGTTGATTTTGATGATATGCTCATAAACTTGCCCTGTCATTTGCCCTGCCGCGATGATCACCTAGAATGATGGCTATCTAATCAAGGGAATGTATATTGAATGCGAGATTTATGTTATTCCTGGAAAATTTTAGTATGTATGCCATGAATTTGTTTTAGCTACATTGCTTGTAATTCATGAATCCAGTGATTAGAAACGATCTCAAGGCCTCATCTCTTTCATGACATGAATTGTGATGGCTAATCTGTTGTTGTTTTGTCAAAAACTTAAGGTTGTGAGTGATCCGGAGGAAAGACGGGTCACTAACTGCAGCAATCTCAAAACACATTCGCTTCACCTTGCGTACTTGGTGAGCATACAATTCTGTCTATTATATGCTCAATATGAAATCCATCTGTAAGTTGCAAAGGACTGGTGATTACAAAATAAGCATCCCTACTAAAGCTAGTCGAATGCTCCTGAATTGCCATGACCCCAAAACCCATGAAGTAATAAAAACATTAAAGAAAATGGAGAGCCGAAAGATGCTAAGGTTACCCCATTCACGTTGATGAAGGGAGCCTACATCTGGAAGCAGAACCTCCTCTCATAAGCCCTGTTTAACAGGCAACTCCCTCGTAAGCCCCGAATAACGGGCAGAACCTCCTTTCAGAAGCCCTGTCTAACAGGCAGCTCTTTCATAAGCCCCGTATAACGGGCAGAACCCCCCCCCCCCCCCCCCCCCCCCCCCCCAAAAAAAAGCCTTACATAGTAGGCCATGCCATCATAAGCCCTATTCAATAGGCAGCTTTCTCAAAAAGCTCTACACAGTAGGCAACATCATCGTAAGCCCCATATAATGGGCAGAACACTTTATAAGCCCTATTTAATAGGCAACCCTCTCACAAAGCCCTATCTAATAGGCACCTCTTTTGTAAGCCCCATTCAATGGGCAGAACCTTCTACAAAGCCCTATCCAATAGGCAACTCTTTCGTAAGCCCCATTCAATGGGCAGAACCTTCTACAAAGCCCTATCTACTAGGCAACTCCTTCGCAAGCCCCATGCAATGAGCAGAACTCACTACAAGAAATTTTGTCTAATGTAACGGTTCATACATTACGGTTTTTACTAAAAACCGTAATGTATGAGCGTTTTTTTACGAAACTGTAATCTATGTGCATGCTGCTTTTACCAAAGATAACGGTCACTTATAAACTGTAATATATTCTATTATTTTTCTTAACGTATTTGAAAGAAGCGTAACGTATGAAGTAACACTTTTACTTTTTAATTACGATAAGAAAAAACCGTAATTAAATTAGTGTTATCTATTCTAATAAAAAAAAATAATACTAAAATTAACATTTCATAAAAGAAGGATTATCCTCCTCTCTCTCTCTTGCGCTACACTTTGAAAAAATTGCAGGGCTCAATCGCGAGAGGCTGCTGCGGGCTGGTCTCCCTCTGCAAATCGCCGCCGTGATGGAGCTCGCCGTCGTCGGTGAATTCGTGCCCACGGTACTATCCTCCCCTCTCTCTCTCTCTCCTCCTCAATTTCTACCCCTCAATTTCTAACTGTACTTTGGGATTTAGGGTTGCGTCCCAACCTCGCCGTGAGGGAGCTCGCCGGCGCTAAATTCGTCTCCTAGGGTTCAATATACGGTAATTTACTCTCCCCTTCTCTCTCTCTGTTTCTCTCCCTCTATTTCTATCGACAACTAACGTTTTAGGAATACTCCGGGTCAATAGAATATATGTGTGACTTTCACCACAAATACGAAATCGGGTAGTGTGACTTTCTCCTCCGATTCGCCTTCACTGCCGTCGCCGGAGTTTCCCTCGTCGTCGCCGGAGTTACCCTCTCGTCGTCGGAGTTTCTATCACCAACACGGTAATGTCTCTTGCCCTTGCTCTCTTTTAGTCTGTTTCTCTCTGTACTTCTAACCTTCCTTCTACGATTTAGGGTTCATCAACGCCATCAGCTATCAGTATAAGCAAGAGGAAGAGGATAGGGACCTTCAACGCCGTCGCAAGAGTAACGCTCGCCGTCGTTGGAGTTAAGCTCACGTTGCTGGAAATTCTATTCCTAAACACGGTAAAGCCACTCTCCCTCGATCTCTGGTTCTCATTCTCCCCTCGATTTCTAACCTCACTCCAGGTTTAGGTTTCTTCTGGGGCATGGTGATACCAGTTGTTTGAAATGTTGTAGGTGTCTTACTGCTGCTGATCACGATGCTATATTTCATTGCAGTAATCTAGTTTTTATTTGTAAATTGTTACTTATATACGTTTTTGTACTTTATTTTCCTTTGTAGGTTACTGCTGATGTTAGAGAAGTATTAGACACCTTCAGAGTATCCGCTGAACTGGGAAGTGATTCACTTGGAGCTTATGTGATTTCTATGGCCTCCAATATATGACTTTTAGTTTACAGCACTTAAAGTGATGGTGTTGTTGCAACGATACTAGCATTCTACTGTAGTCATATGCCTTCAACTTATTCTTCACTTTGATTCAGTATATAACCGGTGGTGTGTTGGCTTTCTGAATTGGTAGGCTAGTGATGTTCTTGCGGTGGAGCTTTTGCAGAAGGATGCTCACCTAGCTGTTGCTGGAGAGCTGGGCAAATCATGTCCTGGTGGAACGTAAGATGCCTAAGCTTCAACTAAAAATGCTGGCATATATTACACCTTCCGTTTATTAAAGTAAAATCCCTGTAAGTTTGGTTTTCTTTTCCAACTTATGTTTCAAGTATTGTTTCTCTAATAGAGCGAATGAATTGAGTGTATAGTGAATGGATGAATCTGTTACTATGTAGAAGATTGGGTATGCACCTAATAAAGGCTAGACGATTATGTTTTGCTTATTCGAAGTAATGGTGTAGTTGTAGTTGTTGCTGCATTTTCGACTTAATTAAAAAATTATGAGTCCTCTTGATGTGAGTAAGAAAGTAGATACTGGTTTGATTGCAGGGCTCTTCCTTCCAGCTATGGTAAGGCCTATACTCGATTATCTTGAAACAGCCAAGTAATGGAAATATTTTCTCAGAAATATGTGTATCTTTTTTAGGAAACAGTCTATTCAAGGTGTGTGTCCAAAGAAAAATGTTTACATTAAGGTTTACTGGCAATCCAGTGTACTGTTTGTTGTTTGTGATTGTGATTGCAGATTCTGTGTCTTCGTGCTAATCTGCTATTGCGAGGCTTTGGGCCTGTGGACGGCAGTTTCGTAATCGCCCCAGTTCAGCAAGAATATTTCAACTCCGTACAAAATCTGATACTGAACTCCCTCACACTAAGCACTATTCTTTTCAAACCTCCCAGGTTCTGTTTCCACTAAAATTCTCAAAGAATTGTTAACGGTTTGGGTAAATACTTGCATAAAACTGTGTATTTTGCCCTTAGTCCAGCTGCAAATTCTTGGTGACTTTTATGTTAGATATTTTCGGTGCTCATTTGTTTTTGAGGCCTGCTGTTCTTCTTAATTGATAGAGGAATTACTTTGAACTACTGTATCAATTAAGTTGTTGACTTTTAATGGACTGCATTTGCTTCGATCCCTGCTGCTGTGTTGTTGTGTTGTTTGTTTCTCTAGTGGCAGATCCCTATTGTGTGATTGGTCGACTTCCTTGTATTTAGTGAGCTCAATTAGTCTCAAGTACTGATGCTATTCTCTTTTAACCACTAGTGCCAATTCCAATCTAATTTACTTGTGCAGATTCCATAATTGATCAGAGTGTTTTGTTCTTGCTTTTAGGAGTTGGCTCACAAGCAACAGTTTTAATTAATTCAGGAAGATACTACAGAAACAACCGGTCGAAGCACATTCTTCCGAAGCCATGTCCTATACATAACAACATCTCCTCCGGTATTGCCACTGATCGACGATGACCATGGCTGCTGCTGCTTCCACATTTGATGTTGTAATTTCTTTATTTAGAATTTTTGGATGGTATAGACGATGTAAGGATATCTTTAATATTTTTTTAGAAATAAAATATCAAAATTTATGTTTCCAGGTATACATTACAGTGTACAGTACAATTATTTATTGTCCAAAAGCGTAATCTATAATGTATAAATCGAAATCTTGGATACCAATTTTTAACGCATTAAAACATATAGATAACGGTTTGAAATTGTAATGTTAAAGTATTATACGTTACGATTATATACTGTTATCTATGAACTTTCAAAGCGTTATGAATAAGTCACATAGATTACGCTAAAAAACCGTAATGTATGAGCGTGACTATAGATTACACTGAGTTCTATAACGCTTTTTCTTGTGCATAGATAACTCAAATTTTGAGTTATCTATGAGCGAATTTCTCCTAGTGACTTTTCTTAAGCCCTACTAAGTAGGCAACATCCTCATAAGCTTCATATGATAGACAAAATTTTCTTATAAGTCCCATTGAATGGACAGTGCAATCCTAAGCCTTGCTCTAAAGAGCAGCATTCCTGTGTATCGCTCCCACAAGCTTTACTCATTGCATTCCGGTAGGCAAAATCTCACCTAAATCCCGCCTCATAGGTGGTATTCTCGAAAAACTCTGTTTTATAGACAATTCCTTTATGAACCTCTGAGGAGGATATTACTTTCATAAGCCCCATCTGATGAGTAGCGCCTCTGTAAGCTTTAAAAAATAGACCAAGTTCTCGTAAGACTTGATTCGATGAATAATGTTTTCATGAATCCCACATAGGGGATATCACTCTAAATATCCTTGGCTAACAGGGAATATCTTGTAAGAAGGTCCTATGAAATAGGGGCTAATCATAAGAAGGGCCTATGTGGCCGAGGCATCTCGTATTAAGCTTAAGATGCCGCACAAATTCTTAATAACCTCTTCTTCTGATCAGATCTCTCCCAGAGGCCTCATAAGGAAAGCCTTAGGAAAACAAACAACCTAACAAAATAGATTTTGTAATGACGAATGTCACCGACCTCAGTTTCATTCCGGCGAAAGCCATCTTTAAAAAGCCTTACATTAAATAAAACACACTTGTTAAGGCCACCTAAGATGATGGGCGGTTATAAAAGGATCTGCTAAATCAGCAGCATATCACGGCTAAATCGCACATGATCAGATGCCTCATGTCAAGAAGAGGAAATTGTGTTAAAACCCTTTATCATAATCAGATTTCTATCTTTAAGTCGTTACTTACCTTCACCGTACATTGGCAGAAGCCACCCCCTTTAAGAGCCTTATAACGAATAAGCTATACTTGTTAAAGCCATCATAAATAATGTTCCAACGCAGAAAGCTTGTTAATAGCTAGTTACGTATACTTCAGGTCTCTCTCAAAGAGCATCTGGAATTAATCCTCTACACGTCCTTAAATCTTTGCAGATTCTTATAAGGATGAATGCTACATCAGATGCTGTTTCCAAGGAAGCCGGTCAAGCCACCGGAAATCCAGAAAATTCTGTAATTGGAAACAAAGGAACGGGCACTATGCTGACAGAGGCTAGTGTCAACATGGAGGCTCAGTTTTCTCCAGCTATGCTTCAACAAATGAAAGCCCTTATCGAAGGAGTAGTAGAGGGGGCTGTTGAGAAAAGACTCCACACTTTAGGAGCAAATCCTCAGAACACAGATCCCTTGGGTGAGACCCAGGAAGGGGGAGGAAGTAAGAGCACTCCCGCAATGCATAAGCAGAAGCCTATGCATCAAGGCGTAACTCAAGAGCTAGTCTCAAGGCTGCCTCCGACAGTGGCCGAAGAGGAAGAGGGATTTTCTACTGATTGGGAATCCCCAGATGAGGAAGGTCCTGAAGAACTTGAAGGAAATCTCAATGAGAACACTGAAAATGCATGGGCCAAGAAGTATGCCCAACAGCAAGAGCAGATGAAGCTCTTAGCAAAAGAAGTCAAAAAACTGAAGGAGCAAAATCAAGCCGTGGAAAGGGCCTCAAAAGAAATGGAGACAAGCGAAAAAGAGTTCCGCAATCCGAAGGAAGGAAAGAATCCAAAACCTTCTTCAAACAATAGGAATGGAGGAGACAAATCAGAGCTCTTTCCCTTATATATTGACGAGAACAGCCCATTTTCAGCGGACATCCAAACGGATCCTGTCCCAAGCAGCTTCAAAACAATCTCTGGCGAGTATCAAGGGAAGGGAGACCCTGAAGAGCACCTGATGAAGTTCAAAAGCTTATGTCTCCTTCATCAGTACTCAGAAGGGGTTAAGTGTAGGGTATTCCTTACAACCCTGTCAGGAACTGCTCAACATTGGTTAAAGCTGTTGCCAAAGGCCTCCATACATTCCTTCATGGACCTGAAAGAGGTTTTTCTACAGCAATTCGTCAGTGCTAAAAGGACTACTCGGAACACCTTGCATCTAACGACCATAAAACAGGGTGCCAACGAAAGTCTGAGAGACTACATGACACGCTTCAACGAGGCCGTCCTGGAAATCCCAGGAGTAGAGCCAAAGTTAAAGGTGCATGCCTGTGTAGACGGTCTGAAGCCAGGACAGTTCTTTGCATCCCTCATAAAAAAAGAAGCTACTTCTTTTGAAGAATTACTGACAAGAGTCCAAAAGTGCATCCATATGGAGGAAGCTCTGAGCAGCAAGAGGGCTGAGTTGGCCTCTCAAAAAGAAAAGAAGCCGGAAGAAAGAAAAAGACCAGCTCCAGATGCCAAGAAAACTGATAAGAATGAAAGGTTCTTAAGATCCTTTACTCCATTAATCAAACAACCAGTCGACCTGCTCGAGGTGGTCTTGAGGAAACCTGGGGTTCAGATCCCCTCCGGGCATAGGCAGCCACCAAGAAATCCACCTTCTGAAAGGTTCTGTAAGTTCCACAATGACTTTGGCCATATGACCAATGATTGCAGAAACTTAAGGATCGCAATCGAAAAGTTAATCAAGGAAGGAGAACTCTTGGAATACGTCAAAAGAGAGACAGAACAAAGCAAGAAGCGCAAAGAAGCTCCTGAAAAAGCAACTGATGCTAGCCAAGGGTCAGAGCCCAAAGGCGTTATTAAAATGATATATGGAGGGCCAACCATGGGAGACTCCAATAGGAGCAGAAAGGCATCTGCCAGAGAATTACATATGTGTGAAAGGCATGGGGTCTGGAAGGTCGAAGCAGGCCTACCCCCACCAGAAATCTCATTCGGGCCAGAAGATAACCGGAAAGTGGTTCACCCGCATGATGATGCGTTGGTCATCACAGTGGAAATAGAGAGATATCAGGTCCTAAGAGTCTTTGTGGACACAGGAGCAGCAGTCAATGTTATATTTGAAAGTTGTTTCAACCAAATGAGCCTCCAGATGGGGTAGCTACGGCACTACACGGTTTCTCAGGAGATCCGGTGATGTCGCTAGGATCAATTGTGTTTCACTAAAAAGTGTTCGCAATAGACGAAATCTATCGTAGCACTAGCAAGTAAAACCTAAGTATCGATTCTCAAGGAAAACTTAACAGGGCAATTAATTACGTAGTAAAGATCTAATCTAAGAAAGCAAGTAAAGAATATTTTGGGGTTTTTGTTTTTAAATCCTAGACAAGAAAGTAAAATAAAGCAATAAATAAAAGCAAGTAAATACTAATCTAAGAACAAGAAATAAATCTAAGAATTAAACTAAAGAAAAACGATTAATCTACCTAGGCAAGAATCAAAAAGAAAGCAATAAAGGAAGCAACAAAGGAATCGAAAGCAAAGAAAGAAGCATAAATAAATCTAGACATGATGCATTGAAATCTGGAAATTAAAGGCAAATTAATCTATCTTAAAAACTTTGAAAAACGAAAGAGAATTGAAAGCAAGAAGACGAATCTAAACTTTAAACTTGAAATCGAAAGAACGAAATTAAATTAAGGAATTTAAACGGAGCAATTAAGAAAACGAATCTAAAACGAAAGCAAGCAATTAAAACGAATAAACGAAAGCAATAAAAGAACTTACGAAAATTGAGACGAAGAACGAAGAACTTGAATTAAATAAACGTCTTGAATTAAATTGCAATAAACGAAGAACGAATCCGGATCCGAACAATAGAAAGCTAAACTAAAGTATTTGAATCTGAAAACTAAAGCTAAACAATGATAAAAAGGTGTTCTAATTCATGTACAAGGGATAGTATATATAATAGGTATGAAAACCTAATTATATAAGGAAACTCCAGCTGGTCGGAACGTTGGACGGTCGTCCAACGTACGTTGGACGCTCGTCCAACGTTGCACTCGCTCTGCGCTGCTTTTCTACTCTGGACGCTCGTCCACCGCAGGTGAGCGCTCGTCCAGCGTACTCTGGACGGCCGTCCAGAGCCTTGGACGGTCGTCCACCGCCGTGCTCGCTCCATGCTTGATTTTTCCTCAACTTTTCGCCCTTTTCGACCCGTTTCCTTCCATTTCTTCCACCTAATGATCCTACACGTACCAAACTCCAAACAACCGAATCATAGCAAAAGACAAACAAAATGACACAAAAACATAACGAAGAATTGATGAGGAAGTGACTGAAGCCTTCAGGCTGGAGAGTGGTTGGAGAAATCCTAGTGTCCACACAGTAGACAGCATGGAATCGAGAGTTCTATCAGCTTACGTGGATATTGCTGCTACTGAAGAAGAGAAGGAGGAGGAAGAAGGAAAGGAGTAGGAGAAGGAGGATGAAGCTGCAGGAAACCTTTGAGTTTCAAGCTTCCTAGTATTTCTTTTTGTGAACTGCTTGTTCATTTATCCCAATTTTATTTCTGTCTCTTCTGTGTCATTTACTCGCTTTGTGAATGACTTTACATTTCTGCTACAAACTCATTAATTTAACCGAAAAAAAAAGGGGAAGGAACTTAAAAGAAAATTACAAACGAAACTGCAAAGGAAGCAGTCGCTTGGAGTTCCCTTCACGGTTAGATAGACTAGATTTATTTTTATCTAAGTCGTATGGGTTTTGGCATCATCAAAAAGGGGGAAATTGTTGGGAATTGTTAAGGACGAATATGTTAAGGGGGAACCTATAAGGGATATATTAGTGTTTTGATTTGATCCCAAAACCCCTAAGTGTCCTATTCCCAAGCGACCCATTTTGATGTAGTTAATGAGTTAGATTTTTTCTAAAAGCCTACTCTGTTAGGATGGCTCTTTTATTTTGCTTAGATTAGGCTTCAAAAGTTCAAGTGAAGGCCACTCACTTGAGTGTGTTTTCCAAAGCGAAGCGGGTCAAGCAAATCGAAGTGAAGCGTGCCGAAGAATAGCGAAGCGAAGCGATCGCTACAGTAGATTCAAAGTGAGTCTGTCAAAGCGAAGCGAAGCAAGCGCTACAGTTCAAAGCGAAGCAAAGCGAAGCGAGCGCTACAGTGGAATCAAGTGAACCCACTAAAGCGAAGCAAAGCGTGCGCTACAAAGAAAAGCCGAAGCAAGTCAACGCGAGTCAACACTTAATTAAGTAGCGTCACGGGAAGTCTATTTCTCAAGTGACTCACTACAAATATGACCGTGAAGCGACTCATTCAGAGCGGCCGCTACAACTTCAAAGCGAAGCGAGCCACTACCTACCAGAAAGCGACAGCACAAATTCCCGCTCCGAATTTGAACTCCAGTCAACTGAAGATCTTCGCATTTATTACGAGATCTCCACGTGTCGACTCAAGAGAGGAGCAGAGGAGTTGACTGCCAGGCCGACAAGGCGTCGTAACAGTACTGGGTCGCTCCAGTTACTGTTGAAATTGGAACTTAGCCATTTCCGGCAAAAATCCAAAACTGCGCATCTGAAAAGTAGCCAGCCTGTGCATGTACTGTCGAGAGGAGGAGGGACAAGGCCACCAACCAAGCAACGGATCTCAGCCAACCCTCCGCCTATAAATAGTGAAGGATCACAACGTGAAGAAGTAGAACACTACTTGAGCATTCGAGCGCATACAGCAAACAAACACTCCCAAGCCTTCGAGCAAATCTTCGAGTCTTTGTTTTCAAGTGTTCTCCGAGTTTCCAGTTCATCGGAACTCGTCTTCACAACCTTCACACTTAGAGTCTAAGCCCATTCCATATTCAAGCTTAGAAGGAGAGCTCTAGCCATCTTTGCACTTATTGTAAAGAGCTCTTCATAGTGTGTCTGCCAACCAAAAACCCTAAACTCTGTCTGTTAGGTTTTTGAGAGTTGTTGTTAGGTTATCCAGATCCAAGGCCCTTCCTTCATCGATTGAAGAAGCCTCGATCGTAGAGTTAAGATCCAAGCTTACACTTACATCGTTTGTGTAAAGCTCGATCGAAGCTAGGCTGTAAGGAGAGCCCGGAATCTCCCTGTTGTTCGGACAGAAGCAAGTGAAGCTTTGTGTCCAGTTTAGGTCTTAGTAGTGAACCCGTAATCACTGCACTGTTTGTCAGATCCAGGCAAGTGAAGCCCGATCTTGATCTGGTTTTTGAAGGACCCGTAACCTTCAAGTTCTTGAGTGAAGAGAACAGTTGCCGTCGTGCAACAAAGTGGACGTAGGAGCATTATCTCCGAACCACTATAAATCTTCGTGTCGTATCTCTCTAACCCTAAACTCTTTACTTTGTTTATCCATTGCACGTGCATCTAAACAAACTTAATCTGGAAATTTCAAATACTTAGGAAAGATTTTAGCTCACCAAATTCCGCATACACGAGTAAAGACTCCCTCTTGATCAGTGTTCACTTCAGGTCAAGCAGGCTAGCTACGTACTGGAGATCTAGCTTCAGCTAGGTCTTAAGTTTCAAGTGAGCTCTTTACTTGTCACTCTGAGTTAAGGGATTTGAAGTTGAAAAACTTGAAAATATGTATTCACCCCCCCCCCCCCCCCTCTACGTATTTTCCCATTAACAAACCGGGACCAACAAGTGGTATCAGAGCAGCGGTTCTTTCGAGCCTCTGCTTTGCATATCCGAAGCGGGTCCCCACTCGCTTCACGTTGTCTCACTGAACCGGATCCTATTTTCCTAAGTGCATCAAAACCTCACCCACGCATATTGCATTTACTGCTGATAGTTTGCTATGTCTACATACAGTGCATCAAATCTTCCACAGTTCTCGATCGAAGGATACGAGATATGGAGTTTCCGTGTCGAGAGCTTTCTATGCTCAATCCACGACCGGATGTGGGAAGTCATTGAAGACGGACCAATCGAGATCAAGAAAGCCATATCTGTGGATGTTCCAGCCGCTGAAGGTCGTCCAGCCCACGTTCGACAACAGTACGTGGAGAAGGATAAGGATGAGTATACTCCAAATGACTTCAAAGTTGCCAACCTCGACAAGATTGCACGCCACACGATGCAGAGCACCGTGTCGGACGCCTATTTACCACGAATAAGGAAATGTGCAACGGCAAAGGAAATGTGGGAAACCCTAGCCCTCATTTCTCAAGGCACAGACAAGATCAAAGAAAACAAGCTAGCCGTACAGATGCGGGTGTTTGAAAATCTGGTGATGAAGTCAGGAGAGTCTATCGACGCCTTCGAGCTGAGAGTTACCAACATTACTGCAACTCTCAACTCGCTTGGGAAGGAACTCACAGACAAGGAAGTAAACCTGAAAATAGTCCGTGCTCTCACAAGGAAGTGGCAGACTATGAAAGAGTTATATCTAGCTACCAAGGATCTAACGAAGCTCACGCCAGAAGTGCTGTTCTCCGAGCTCAAAGCTCACGAGTTTGATCTGAATCGAATGAGCCTCGACGAAGAGGATGAAGCGCCCACTACGTCAAAAGGAGTAGCTTTCAAAGCTGCCGAAGGGCCAAGCGAGCAGTCGCTAGCCAAGATGACGAGGGAAGAGTTGGAAGAACACATTGCGTTCTTATCCAAGAACTTCAACAAGATGAACTCTCGAGTGGGCAAGTACAAAAGATTCTACAAGCAGTACAAGGGGAGGAGCACTGATGCTCGAGAAGGAAAGGGAAAGAGAGAAGAGACGACCAAGTCGATCCCGCGTGACATGATGGAAGTGGAGTGTTACCACTGCCACAAGATGGGCCACTACAAATCCGATTGCCCAAAGCTAAGTGCCAAAGAGCGCGAAGAATTGAAGGCCAAGAGGGATGCTCCAAGGCGAGCGCTCGTAGCAAGTGAAGTGCCGGTCGCTACAACTGAAGATCCACCAAGCGACTCAGATGCATTCACAGATCCAAACTCCAGTGATGGTGAGGATCTTGGATTTATGGCGCTCACCGATGAAGAAACATGAGAGGTATTCTTCTATCCTTCAATCACTTCAATTACACTAGCACACACTGTCAATGAGGAAGAACAATCCTCTACATGGAGTGAGTTGTTTGACAAGCACCAGAAACTGTCAAGTAACCACGAAGTGGTAAAACAAGCTTTGTCTCAAAGCGAGAAGGAGAACCGAAAGCTAGCCCTTGAGCTTGACGAAGTCAAACTTAATTTAAGGGCTATGACAAGTAAGTTCGAGGATCTCTTCGCTAGACATCAAAGCTTGGAGGGAAGGTATGAAACCCAGTCCACTCTAGTTGCCAACTTGAACAAAGCATCATATGCTAGGCAGGCACTAGAAGGGTCGCTTCTGCCTTTTGGTAGGAAAGCTGGCCTTGGATATGAGGGTGGACCTCCCAAGCCGACTGTTTTTGTTGGTGCATCACACACTACACCATCAGTCACTTTGGAATTGCCCAATGCATCCAAAGCGACCACCAACAAAGATAAAGGCAAAGTGGCTGAGAACCCTAAAAGGAAGCCAATGAAGATGTCTATATCTTTAAAGGCAGATCCTAAGGGCAAGCAAAGTTCAACAGTCCCTAGCACTCAACATGCTAAGTCATACCAATCCAAGGGTAAAGGGAAAACTGTTGAAGCTTCTAAGTCTCAAGCCAAGACACGAGAGACAAAGGATCTACCTCCTAAAAAGAGGAGTAATGTCTATGTGTCACGTTATCCGGACTGGAGATGGTCCAACCGGACTAACGTTGAGGGGGAAGAATTCGAAGCACCAAAGAGGCCGCTTCAAATTCCCAAGGTTTCTCAAGCAAGTCAGGGTCAAAACCCTAGTTGGACCGCTTCAAGGAAACCAAGCGAGCCGCTTCGACAGACTAGAAATCCTAAGTCAGTCTCTAAACCCAGAGCTAATCCGAAGCGAGTCACTTCAGGATATAAGCAAAGTGGGAAGAGCATAGGTAGGACTGAAGCGAGCCGCTACCCCTCTTGCACACACTGTTGCACGTGTGAAGCTGCCTCTAGGCAGTACACCAAGTTTTCGAAGGTCGAGAAGCCCAAGACACAAGCTTCATCTCAAAAGAGAGTGAAGCAAGTGTGGGTACCTAAGGGAACTAACCTGCAAGGACCCAAACTGATTTGGGTACCAAAATCTGTCTAATTGCAGGTGAGCGCCGTGGATCCCATGCCAAGTGAAGGTCAACTAGTATGGTACTTGGACAGTGGATGTTCAAGACACATGACTGGCATGAAAGCTCTACTTCACAACTACGTAGAGAAGAAGGGTCCACACGTAACCTTTGGTGACAACTCTCGAGGAAGCACCAGGGGATACGGTGCACTGAAAGTTGGAAAGCTCACAATTGAAGAAGTCTCCTATGTGGAAGGACTCAAGCACAACCTGTTGTCCATTTCACAGTTTTGTGATAAAGGGTACAGGGTGGAGTTCATCTCCAACAAGTGCATTGTGAAGAGCAAACTCACATCCCAGATTGTGCTCAC
Organism: Thymus quinquecostatus; assembly: GCA_024222315.1. Classification (NCBI taxonomy): domain Eukaryota; kingdom Viridiplantae; phylum Streptophyta; class Magnoliopsida; order Lamiales; family Lamiaceae; genus Thymus; species Thymus quinquecostatus. The sequence goes on along the minus strand of CM044175.1, from coordinate 16,237,498 downwards.
TGGAAACAGGCAGAGAAACGTCTACATCGCACAATGGGACAGCTGCAAAGAGGAAACTTGTCTAGTTGCAAGAAGTGCTACAGAAATCGGATGGCTATGGCACAGACGCTTGAACCACCTCAATTTCAAAACTATCAATCGCTTAGCTCGAAAAGGTTTGGTGCAAGGCATACCGAATGAAGTCTTCATCAAAGACCATCCATGCTCACCATGCCAACGAGGGAAGCAGACGAAGAAGCACTTCGCCAGTCTCGAAGAAGCCTCATCAAAGCGAGTGCTCGAGCTGCTTCACATGGATTTGTTTGGTCCAGTTACTCCAGTTAGTGTAAATGGAAGGAAGTACACTCTAGTGGTAGTCGACGATTTCTCTCGCTACACTTGGGTTGTATTTCTATTCAGCAAGAAGGAGACACTGACCAAACTGCCACAACTACTCAAGCGATTGGCTGCAGAAAAGAATCAAGCTATTGTGACCATCCGCTCCGACAAAGGCACAGAGTTCTTGAACTCTACAATTGAAGCGTACTGCACGGAGCATGGAATAGCACATCAGACATCCTCAGCACGCACTCCTCAGCAGAATGGAGTTACTGAAAGAAGAAATCGAATCATCAAAGAAGCTGTTCGCACCATGATTGCTGACTCGAAGCTTCCGATGAAGTATTGGGCTGAAGCTGCCAACACGGCGTGCTACACACAGAATCGAACGCTTCTCAACAAACGGCACGACAAAACTCCATATGAAATATGGACAGGGAGAATTCCTAACATATCTTATTTCCATATTTTTGGTTGTAGGGTCTTCATTCACAACAATGGGAAGTCACAGTTGAAAGCCTTTGAAAGCAAAGCAGATGAAGGGGTATTCTTAGGATACTCTACATCTAGCAAAGCCTACAGAGTGTTCAACTGTAAAACCCTAATTGTGGAGGAATCACCCCATGTAGTATTTGATGAATCTTCTTTAAGTCTTCCACAGGAACAGGCTCAAGCGAATGAAAAAGATCAAAGCAAGGAACCCTCAAATCAACTCACTTGGGACGTGCTTGATGAAGATGATGAGATCAAGGACACAAGCGAGCAGGATCCCAAAGGAGAAGTCGAAGCTGCCCCCAAGTTTCCTGAAGCTAGTGCTGGCCAAGCACCCAATCCAGTCGCTTCAGACGGTGAAGCGAGCGACAAGGAAGCGGATGAAGATGAAGCTGGCGGAGCAAAGCGAGCGTGGCTCAAGGATCACTCACCTAGCCAAATCATTGGAGATCCATCCAAGGGTGTAGTGACCAGAAGTCAAGTGTTTGGAGAAAGTGCCATGTTTAGTTGCTTTCTCTCAAACGTTGAGCCATCAAGCGTGGAGGAAGCCCTAGCCGATTCTAACTGGGTGATCGCCATGCAAGAAGAGTTGAATCAATTCACCAGGAACGACGTATGGTACCTCGTGGATCGTCCCAAGTTTCAGCATGTTATTGGCACCAAGTGGGTGTTCAAGAACAAGACGGACGAGGACCACAACGTAGTGAGGAACAAGGCGCGACTCGTTGCCAAAGGCTACTGCCAAGAGGAAGGAATCGACTTTGACGAGACCTTTGCTCCAGTGGCACGGCTTGAAGCTATCAGATTGTTTCTAGCCTATGCAGCAGCCAAGAAATTCAAAGTGTATCAAATGGATGTGAAGAGCGCGTTCCTCAACGGTGAACTGAAGGAAGAAGTGTATGTGGAGCAGCCACCGGGTTTCGAGTAGGGAGATAAAGTGTATCGCCTGAAGAAAGCCCTGTATGGGTTGAAGCAAGCTCCCAGAGCTTGGTATGATACACTCTCTCAATTCCTAGTGGACAATGGATTCCAAAAGGGAAAGATAGATCGAACCCTATTCACTATCAATCATGGAAATGATATGCTATGGGTTCAGATCTATGTGGATGACATCATATTTGGATCGCCAAACCAGTCGCTTAGCAAGAAGTTTGGAGAATTGATGAAGACCAAGTATGAGATGTCGATGATTGGCTTGATGAGCTGCTTTCTAGGTCTTCAAGTGAAGCAGCAGGATAATGGAATTTTCATCAACCAGGCCAAGTACACTCGAGATATGCTTGCCAAGTTTGGTGTTCAACATGCTAAAGCTGTGAAGATTCCTATGAATACCAACTGGAAGATGGAGCCAGACGAAGGAGGAAAATCTGTAGATCCTACAGATTATCGTGCCCTAATTGGGTCACTACTCTATCTCACTGCAAGCAGGCCAGATATTGCCTTTGCAGTCGGAGTCTGCGCTCGCTTCCAAAGCAACCCCAAGCACAACCATCTTGAAGCTGCCAAAAGGATTCTTCGATATTTGAAGGGCACTATCAACATGGGTCTGTGGTATCCAGCGGAGGACAATTTGGAGTTCACTGGATATTCCGATGCTGACTATGGAGGTTGCCGAGTTGATAGGAAGTCAACTTCGGGCACATGTCAGTTCTTGGGAAGCAAGCTGATCTCGTGGTTCTCAAAGAAGCAAACAAGCGTAGCTACTTCAACAACTGAAGCTGAATATATGGCCGCAGGTAGCTGCTGTTCTCAAATCCTATGGCTTCGTCAACAGTTGAAGGATTACAAAGTTGAAGCGAATGAAATTCCAATCTTCTGCGACAACAACAGTGCTATATGTATTTCGCAGAATCCAGTGCTTCACACCAGGTGCAAGCATGTGGAAATTCGGCACCATTTCATTCGTGATCATGTCGAGAAGAAGGATGTCAAGCTCGAGAAAATCCATACCGATCTCCAGCGAGCAGATATCCTCACCAAGCCTCTAGCTGAGTCTCGATTCAATCAGCTATGCATGGAATTAGGGTTATTAGACCCTGGTGAAGAATGCTAGTTCAAGGATGCACGAAGGAGTGTTCGCTTGTTCTCTTGAGCGTCACTCGCTTCGGATCTTCACCAACTCAAGCGAGCCACTTCAAATCTCACTCGCTTGAAGAAAATGAAGTTAGGTGGAGAAAGGTGGAGTATTGGAAGAAGTTCCCTACCAACTTATTGGAATTGTTAAGTATATGGTTAAGGGGGAACTAATGCTTCTCTTGGAGCAAGCTACTTCCAAAGCGAGCAAGAATGCTGCTATCTTGAATTCTGCATCGCTTCAATTTGCCCTAGCTTGGGTCAAAGCTAGCCGACTGCAGATTCATTCTTTAGAATGTAGGAAAGCTTGAAGGTTTACCTTTTTATACAAAAGGTTGCAGGGCTGGTGACATGCTTCTGCGTAAAATACGAGATTGCCTTGTCAGAGCATTCTCATTGTCATCCTGTCCATTTCTGCTCTGAGATAAGGACTTGTACTCATCCCCCATTCGTCGTGAATAAGTACACTTACGTGATACTCCCTTCGGGTTGTAGTAAGCTTGTGTACTTTATTCATTTTCTCCCTCATTCACTTCGATGGAGGACTCTCTAATTCGTAGAGGAAGATGAATGCCACGAAGATGAATGCCATGAAGATCTAACTCAACGTGCAGCATTCAACAAGTCGTATCTAATTCAAATGAAGTCTCCAATTTGTGGTATCAATCTCCTACGAAGTGAGATTGACTGGTAAGTGTTTCAATTTTAAGTACACTAAGTGAGCCGAAGCGTGCTAGAAACCTTCACTCACTACGTGGAAAATATAAAGTGAATCTGACACAAATACAAAGAGGAAAACATTCTTGTTTATCCTCGAAGTATGTAAGTCAGAAACATTTTAAATTAAGCAAAGAAATTCAATTTCTTATTCCAGTCGCTTCAGATGGCCAAGCGAATGCTTCGTCACTCAAAGCTAGCCATCGCAAGCGAGTGCAGAACAGTCACTCAAGCGAATGCCTCTCAAGCGAGTCAAGCCGTAGCGGCTCAACTCGAAGCGAGCAGGCATGAAGCGAGTATGAGCTGTCTGCACTCGAGTGCAATTTTACTTTCTGCTGTGCATTTAATGCAGGTGCAGGAACGACGGAAATAACGGGCGCGTGTTCACACGTTTGAATTTGAAGCGGGAAAAGGCGGAAAAGATCCAGCCATCGAATCTCAACAGGCCCCAATCCGCAGCCGTTGGATTAGCGCCGTATACGACAAGCCAACCATAGAAGGCCACGTGGCGACGCCGAGCAAGTGGCGGTTCACTTTTACTGTGGTGATGCCGGACTCGTCAGATCCATCACCGCACGTCCGCCGCCTACCTACAGGATTTTCGGCGTTATTACCGTCCTACCCCTGCCACGTCAGCCATAACCTAATTCTATATATATGGGTCGAGGCAGAACTGCAGAAATTTTCACAGCCCTCTAAATTTGCCATTCTCGTGCTAGATCTGCAATTGCTCTGCAACTCACGAGTCTCAACCCTTTCTACTTCATTGTTAAAAAATTTCTTCAAGTTCTTTCAAAATCCACCATGGGCAAGAAGAAGAATACAGAAACAATGGAGCAGTTCATGACTAATGTTGGCGAGCACATCAACGTCGAGCCCCATCTCGACCCTATCGTCGTCGAAGTAAATGGTTTCTTCCGTAGAGCCGTGACCACGGCCGGTCTATGGAAGTTCATAACGTTGGTGCCGACGAAGATTCTGGCAAAGGCAGTGGGAGAAATCCTACTGAATTTGAGGAAGGATCAAAATACTTCCTCATTCACTGATCCACAAACCAGCAAGCCGGTGGAGGTGGATATGAGTGAACTTATCGGAGTGTTCGATCTGCAGAGAGAAGGAGGAGACTCACTGTTAGATCTGGGTCTTTCGGCCGGGGTGCAGTATGTTCGATTCGCAACCGCCAGAGCTGATCCGAACTTCAAGGAAGCCAACATTCGCAAAAGCTTGAAGAACTCGTTCAATCTCATCTGCGAACTCTTTACGAAGAGCATCGCATGCTATGTTGGATCCCTCGATACGCTGTCGGAGACGAAACTGATCGGAACCGCCATGATCGTCGACAGTCTCGCCGGAACGAAGTTTAACTGGCACGGGTGGTTTCTCAAGCAAATTCATGAGGCTGCTGACGACTTCGCGTTCGTTCCAGGAACAGCGAATAAGATTCTTCGGAAAGGAAATTGAAATTCTTTTCAAGACTGTCTGTTGCACTGGAGATGAAGTTTCCAGAGATGATATGGCCGGACTCCGACACGATCATATACAACAAGCAGACCATCTTCTACGATTCGTGGAGAAAAACGAAGATTCTGATGGATCTGGGACTTATCGAGGTGGAAGTGCCCATTGCTAGACCAGTTGCCGAAAGGCAAGCTGAAGAAGGCCAAGCGAGGCAGGTCGCTTCACCCGTGAAGCGAGCCAGGTCCAAGCGAGGCAAAAATATGAAGCGAGTCACTTCGCTCGTTCAAGAAAGCGAGGCGGTGGAGGAGCCGCTTGAGAACGTTGAAGTGACTCAAACCCAGCCTTCACCAACCAAAGCCCAATCCCCTCAACTCCAAATCACCCATATACCAGAACCCCAATCTTCATCAACCCAACAACCACCAAAACAGATAACCCCCCTCTCTCCCCGTGAAGAAGAATCAGCATCTTCTTTCCACATTCCCACTGTTCCATTCCTCAGCACAGATGAAGCTGCTGCCTACACTATATTTACCCCACTTCAATCCCAGCCGATACAACCACCACCCACCGAAACCATTCAACCACCACCCACTGAAGCCATCCAGATTTCCGAAACCCAAGAAACCTCATCACCTACCCAATCCCTCTCGACATCGGCAGCTACAGCCGATACCGCCCAAACCGTAGGAGAACTTCCCATCATCCCTCAATTCAAAACCCCTGCTCTCACCGAACACAAGCGGGCTCTCGAACGCTATGTTCGAGACAGAGAGCAAGCCGCGGAGACAATCAACCTTCGCTACAATCTTCGCTCCGCAAGTGTTGAATGGAGCGACACATTTTACACCAACGTAGTAGACTTTCTAACGTACATTACGTACCGAGGAACGGAATACTACAAGATCTTCAAGCTCCTCAAAGCTTTCACAGAGGAGGAGTTGATCCAGATGGAAGCCAAACTGCTCAATTTTATCGGCGAAAATGGCTTCCAGGCCTTCCTTGAAGGGACCAGCTTCTGGGAGAAGCTGGATGCCAAGGTGAAGGAATCATATCCACTCGCCACAGTTCCGAAGCGAGTGCCCTCATCCCATGAGAGGAAGCTCATCCGGGAGTATAAGGAGGAGATGGAGATGAAGGATGCTGAGATTGCTAGTCTCCAAAGCGAGATTACAAAGAAGAGCGATGAATTGGAGAGGAAGGCGGGGGAGGTCATTAGTCTTAGAGAAGACTTTGACAAGAAGAAGAAGGAATTGGAGGGAAAGGTGGAGGAGAAGGAGAGGCTTCTGGAGGAGAAAGAGAAGGCGCTGGAGGCGCAGGTGAAGCTTGTGGAAGATAACACCAAATCAATCACCGAACTCAAAGGCTTGCTTGAGGCAGAAAGAAGCCGCTTGAGGGAGGTTAATGCCAGATTAATCGCTCTGGTCAAAGAGAAGAAGGTGTTGGAGAAGGAGGTGAAGGAGCTGAAGGAAAAGGTGGAGAATAGGGAAGGAGAGTTAGTGATGAAGGGGAGCGAGCTCCTCAATACCAAAAAGGCTCTTGACTCACTTCGAACTGAGTTGAAGGGAGTCAAGGATGAGAGTGCAGTTGACAAGAGAGAACTGGAGAGTCTGAGGAGCAGTGCACAGGCTCTTGACTTGAAGAATGCTGAACTGTCAATCCTACTGCAGAAAGTCAAGAGACTGAAAGAAACTCTCACTGTTAGGATCACTGCAGATGTCGAATTTCACAACTCTCTCAATCGGAGGGAAAGGAGGCTTGCAGTGATGAAGGCAGAACTTGAAGCTTCCAAGGAACACTTGGAACTCACACTTCAAGAAGAAACCAAGAAGATCACCAAAGCTGTAGAAGCGGAGCTGGAGGCTCGCTTCAGAGAGGTGGAGCCGTTAGAGAATATGATGGCGTCTGTTGTTGAGAGAGAGAGGCAGTGCGAATATCTGCTCGAAGAGATATCTATCAAGACTGCTGAATTAGTGGCGCCATCCATTGATAAAACCCAGCAGATGCTTCAGACTGTCCTCAACACAGTCAATTCACTACATCAATCCTCTCCAGAAAATCTATCATCCTAACCCCTGGCAGTGATGATGCCAAAAAGGGGGAAGGGCAAGTAGAGCAAGGTGAAGCTGGAGGTTCAGGAGGAAGGAGAGTTGGTGTGGAGTTGATACTGGAGGGAGGAAGTGGTGCCGGTGAAAAGGAGGATGTGGATGAAGCGAGTTCTCTGGGCAAGACAAAACTCACGGAGGAGGAGTTATTGAAACAACTTGAAAAGCCCAGTAGGACGCTTCAAGAGAAAGTGCTGAGTGCTTCTATTGCACGACATCCTCCAGTGACTGTAATAACGAAGGAGGAAAAGAGGGTGCAGGTGGAGAAGGATGCTGCCTTGGCGTGGGAGATGGAGCAGGTGTTTAAACTAACCAAAAATTCTATTGGTGCAGGTGCTTCATCTAGTTTCCAAGTGGCCGCTACTCCCAAAGCGCCCACTTCAGACGCCACGCCAACTTCGACAGCCGCACTCACTACGACCACTGCTGCACTCACTTCGTCAGCAGTCGTCCCTCCAAGTGCTGCCAAGAAGGACATGCCACCTCCCCCACCACCGAAGCAGTCATTGAAGCGAGCTGCTCCAGATTCCAAGCAAGATGACCCCGAGGCCAAGCGCCAAAAGGCTATGCAAGCAGCTGCTTCAAAAACTGGAAGGGAGGAGAGAAAAAGGAAAGAAAGAGAAGAGGGAAGGAGCGAAGACGAGAGGGAAAAGAGGAGTCATGCCAGGCGACTCCAAGTGATTGACGCACGGATCGAGGAGCATTTCAGTGAAGTATTGCTTATTCAATCCTCGTTGGTCCGAAGCGCGTTCATTCCCTTCATGCCAGATGAGTCCGAAGCATGTGAAGCTCAAGCCATATTTGATGCATGCGACGTGACTACAAAGGAGATGGTTGAGTCTGGTCGATATCCTCGCAAGGATGAACAAGATTACATTCGCAAACGACTCAATGCGAAGCGTCCGTCGTGGAACAGCGAGTCGGGAGCAAAATTCAAGAAGGTCATGGCTCAACTATCAAGCAGGACAGAAGAGGAGTTGGCCAAGCGAAGGATTGATCACCCAGATGCTAGGGAAATTGAAGAATTCATTCCGAGGGATCTGCGCGATCTGTGGCTTGATTACAAGAACCTGTTTATCAAAGCTTACTACTTTGGGGAGGTAGTGCCACTTCAGGATCGTTGCTCTCGAATGAGTGCTCTCAGCAACTTCCTTTGCACATATGACGAGAAGATGCGGAGGAAGATCTTCACCACAGCTGAACTGGCTCAGCCCAAGCCTTTGGTTGTCAAGATTCCTGCTATAAAAGAATTCCCCATGCCTTATCATCCAGGAACTGATATTCCAGACAGAGGAATAATTGATGAGGAAGTGACTGAAGCCTTCAGGCTGGAGAGTGGTTGGAGAAATCCTAGTGTCCACACAGTAGACAGCATGGAATCGAGAGTTCTATCAGCTTACGTGGATACTGCTACTACTGAAGAAGAGAAGAAGGAGGAGGAAGAAGGAAAGGAGTAGGAGAAGGAGGATGAAGCTGCAGGAAACCTTTGAGTTTCAAGCTTCCTAGTATTTCTTTTTGTGAACTGCTTGTTCATTTATCCCAATTTTATTTCTGTCTCTTCTGTGTCATTTACTCGCTTTGTGAATGACTTTACATTTCTGCTACAAACTCATTAATTTAACCGAAAAAAAAGGGGAAGGAACTTAAAAGAAAATTACAAACGAAACTGCAAAGGAAGCAGTCGCTTGGAGTTCCCTTCACGGTTAGATAGACTAGATTTATTTTTATCTAAGTCGTATGGGTTTTGGCATCATCAAAAAGGGGGAAATTGTTGGGAATTGTTAAGGATGAATATGTTAAGGGGGAACCTATAAGGGATATATTAGTGTTTTGATTTGATCCCAAAACCCCTAAGTGTCCTATTCCCAAGCGACCCATTTTGATGTAGTTAATGAGTTAGAATTTTTCTAAAAGCCTACTCTGTTAGGATGGCTCTTTTATTTTGCTTAGATTAGGCTTCAAAAGTTCAAGTGAAGGCCACTCACTTGAGTGTGTTTTCCAAAGCGAAGCGGGTCAAGCAAATCGAAGTGAAGCGTGCCGAAGAATAGCGAAGCGAAGCGATCGCTACAGTAGATTCAAAGTGAGTCTGTCAAAGCGAAGCGAAGCAAGCGCTACAGTTCAAAGCGAAGCAAAGCGAAGCGAGCGCTACAGTGGAATCAAGTGAACCCACTAAAGCGAAGCAAAGCGTGCGCTACAAAGAAAAGCCGAAGCAAGTCAACGCGAGTCAACACTTAATTAAGTAGCGTCACGAGAAGTCTATTTCTCAAGTGACTCACTACAAATATGACCGTGAAGCGACTCATTCAGAGCGGCCGCTACAACTTCAAAGCGAAGCGAGCCACTACCTACCAGAAAGCGACAGCACAAATTCCCGCTCCGAATTTGAATTCCAGTCAACTGAAGATCTTCGCATTTATTACGAGATCTCCACGTGTCGACTCAAGAGAGGAGCAGAGGAGTTGACTGCCAGGCCGACAAGGCGTCGTAACAGTACTGGGTCGCTCCAGTTACTGTTGAAATTGGAACTTAGCCATTTCCGGCAAAAATCCAAAACTGCGCATCTGAAAAGTAGCCAGCCTGTGCAAGTACTGTCGAGAGGAGGAGGGACAAGGCCACCAACCAAGCAACGGATCTCAGCCAACCCTCCGCCTATAAATAGTGAAGGATCACAACGTGAAGAAGTAGAACACTACTTGAGCATTCGAGCGCATACAGCAAACAAACACTCCCAAGCCTTCGAGCAAATCTTCGAGTCTTTGTTTTCCAGTGTTCTCCGAGTTTCCAGTTCATCGGAACTCGTCTTCACAACCTTCACACTTAGAGTCTAAGCCCATTCCATATTCAAGCTTAGAAGGAGAGCTCTAGCCATCTTTGCACTTATTGTAAAGAGCTCTTCATAGTGTGTCTGCCAACCAAAAACCCTAAACTCTGTCTGTTAGGTTTTTGAGAGTTGTCGTTAGGTTATCCAGATCCAAGGCCCTTCCTTCATCGATTGAAGAAGCCTCGATCGTAGAGTTAAGATCCAAGCTTACACTTACATCGTTTGTGTAAAGCTCGATCGAAGCTAGGCTGTAAGGAGAGCCCGGAATCTCCCTGTTGTTCGGACAGAAGCAAGTGAAGCTTTGTGTCCAGTTTAGGTCTTAGTAGTGAACCCGTAATCACTGCACTATTTGTCAGATCCAGGCAAGTGAAGCCCGATCTTGATCAGGTTTTTGAAGGACCCGTAACCTTCAAGTTCTTGAGTGAAGAGAACAGTTGCCGTCGTGCAACAAAGTGGACGTAGGAGCGTTATCTCCGAACCACTATAAATCTTCGTGTCGTATCTCTCTAACCCTAAACTCTTTACTTTGTTTATCCATTGCACGTGTATCTAAACAAACTTAATCTGGAAATTTCAAATACTTAGGAAAGATTTTAGCTCACCAAATTCCGCATACACGAGTAAAGACTCCCTCTTGATCAGTGTTAACTTCAGGTCAAGCAGGCTAGCTACGTACTGGAGATCTAGCTTCAGCTAGGTCTTAAGTTTCAAGTGAGCTCTTTACTTGTCACTCTGAGTTAAGGGATTTGAAGTTGAAAAACTTGAAAATACGTATTCACCCCCCCCCCCCTCTACGTATTTTCCCATTAACAAACCGGGACCAACACACTTACTATCTGATGATGAAATTCCCCGTGGGAAATCAGGTAGGGCAAATATCGGGAGATCAAGAGGTCTCGCGAAAATGCTATGTCCAGTCGGTGCAAGCAGGAGAGACCAGGAAAAGGCCGATGGCAGAACCTGTCACCGAAGGGGATGAGATGAAACTCGAAGGGAAAAAACTTAAAACCCCGACTCCAGCAGGAGAAGGCCAGAACCTTTCCGCTGCAATGGAGCACTTGCTGATCACCAGCAACAACCCTCCTGGAGAACTGATGATATCCCAGGATCCAGCCAAACAACTGCTACAACAGATAAACGAAACTAAAGGGCCTGAAGCTGAAGCCACAAGCAGATGCCACGCCCCAACTGTGAAAGGGCAGTGGGAAGCATTGATAACCCAGGCAAGGGCGAAAGTCAAAAGTGCAAAGGAAGTGCTAGACCAAGAAGATGTTGAGGAGGCAACAAACAAAGAAAAGGTATCACCCTCGAAATATGCAGGGAAAACTGAGAATTATTCTCAAAGAAGAAAATGCGATGGGCTATGACCCCTTATTCGTTTTGAAAAACTCTTATTCCATGATTAACTGACGTATGAAACATGATCATACCTCTTTATCTTTAAAGTAGTTATATTTCGTATGTGTCTAGCCCTCAAATGAGGTGTAATTCCTTCAGTCCCTTACACCTCACTTGGGGGGGGGAGGGGGGGGAGTAGGGGATACCCATATACCCGTATCCCATTAGCTTAAAATGCTATCTCAAAATGCTGCCATTATCTTAGAATGCTATTTTTCACTAAGATGTTATCCTACTATTTTGTCCCATCACCCTAAAAATATTGGGAATATCTCTACCTCACCATCTTAGAATACTTCAGCAGGTAGATACAGGGTAAAAAGTAAAGCCCCTATAAATACAAGAATAAGAGAGATAACATTCTAAGTTGATTAAGAAATAACAAAAACATGATATAAACAGGTCTTCGAAGAAGCACCTCACCGAAACCAAAAGTAGCGATTGTTTGTGCCTTAATAGCATGATCTCAGGGTCATGAGTAAGCACCCCGCCACAAAATATTCAGAATATAATTTGTTCAACAGACATTTCATCCAAAACAATAACGTTAAGGGGATGGATTTGGAGCAAAGGCTAGATCCTCAGAGCTCGATGAATGAGAAGAAGAACATTCTTCGACAGCAGCCAAGGCAGGAGAGGTAGAAGGACCACCCTCAAGTGAGGCTGCCAGAATCTGCAAAGCGCCTCCTTCATTTGAACCATCCTTCACCTCCTCAAGAGCGGCGGGGAAGGAAACGCCTCCCTCGCTGGTAGATGGGCCTGAACCTTGTCCCTTTCTTAGTTCCTAATAAAGGAGAAAATTCTCAGGATAAACGAGTAAACTCTAACAACAAAACGAACAATAGAAAACAAGAGAATACCTGGTCAAAAACCTTCCGAATAGACCTCATAACCATGGTGTTATGAGGAAAGAGAGGAAATAAAGGCGCCTCCCAAGAGGGGAGATCCCTTATGGCCTTGGCAGGTTGGCGAAAGATCTGAGCTGCTTCCGTCGGCGCAGGCATATACCATGGCTCTGTGGAGGAAAGGGAGCGATCCTTCCGGAGAGACTCAGGCTCTGTGTCGAACATTCTTACTATGGATTCGGCACTGACGGCGGATGCGCGCTCGGGGATGCCCAATTGCTGGCAGCACTCAAGGATAGCGGAAGCTGTCCATGCTGTGAGGGGATCAAACAAAGGCTTGACCGTAAGGAGTCATCAATAAGTTAGACTTGCAATCATTGACTCCAGAAGAAACACCCTGGCATATCCCTTCTCTCCGCCCTTGAGTAAATGAGGAAGCTCGGGCCTGTGCTAGCTCCTGTTCGTAGCTAAGTGTCAGCTGCGCTATTTCTGCTACTTGAATTTCCATTAGCTGTTCTACCCTCTCAGATGAGGCCCTCAAAGCTTTCTCAAGTTCCTTTATTCGCTCAGAGAGAGAAAGAGTGTGCTCCTCTCTAGTCAGCAAAAAGCCTCGAAGTTGGTGGACTTCAGTCTGGAGCTGCTCTCTGCTCTTCTCAGATTGAGAAAGATTCTCTCGCAATTGCTCGAGGCTTAACTCTTGAGCAGAAGGAGAACTCTCCGACACCTTCCCTTTCTTTCTAGCTGAGAGGGAAGAGGACTCACTTTTCCTCTTAAGGGAAGAGGGATAAGGCGCTAAAGAGACAAGAGCGGAAACACCAGCATCCTCATCAGTGAAAATAGGAGAAAATGAAGCTGATTGAACAGGGGCAACCAGGTATGGGAAGTAAGGCTTCATTCGAGGCTTACCAATTTCTACCTCTCGGGGACTCTCCCGAGAAGGGTTACAACCCCCAAGACCCGTGGGCTCTTGGGTGGAAGTATTACCCAATGATAAGGTGGGAGAGGAGCCACCAGATCTTGTCTGCTCCATTATTTGCAATAGCTTCTCTCGTGCTTTCTTCCCCATGCCTAGTTTGGTGGAATCCATAACTGCAAGGCAGAAATAATCACCAAAAAATAATGATAGATGGTAGGGTTGCGAATAACGAAAACAAATCAAAAACTCTACAAATCTTAAAAACCAAGTGATAGTTCTAAAGATGAAGCATCAGTCACATTCATATCGTAGCCAGTTTCGCCATACAGAAAAATTGGGGCTAGCAATGTTCCTCAAAATAAGAAAAGGGGAAACAATAAGGGTTACCCTAATCTTAAAATATTCAAAAGAAGGCCTATGCACAAGTGTAGGAGAGTAAAATAGTTAGGGAATACCTGAAAGGGACAAAAGGAAAGGCGATCGCCGGAGTAATCGCTGGGAGCGGTAGACGATTCGCAATGTCACCCCCTTTTTTCTTTCTGAAGCACAATGCAGAGAGAAGAATGAGGAAGTTGAGGAAAAAGAGTGGGGTGGTTTCCTACTTATCACCCCACGACGCCAAAAAGGGGAGAGATTACCCTTTCACCTGCAGAAAATAAAATAATAACAATAATGCCTATTTTCTTAAAAAATAGCTCTGTATTCTTTCACCCTAAGGGAAAAAGCAATGATGAGAAAAGGAAACAGGTCCAACTCTATCCTCGGGAGGATAACCGGCGTTTCGACTTCGGGGGGGGGGGGGGGGGGGGGGGGCGCAATAGTTGAAGCAAAATCCACTTTCCCGCCAAAATACCCATCAGAAGCCCTCGTATTTGCGCTTCTGGACCTGGGGGAGGGGGGGGGGGGGGGGGGAGTAGCTGATAGGGACTAACATCAGCCATACTCCCTAAATAACCCAAGTTAATGGGGAATATACTTTCCTTAACCTTAGACTACAGTTCCTAGAGAAATGGACGCGTCAGATGTCACCATAAAGGCAAGAACCTCACCTCTATGGAAGGAATAATAAATCCTAGGCGAAGCTAGCATCGACAATACTACTGGTGGAAATAAGTATTACTTTTAAATGATGATCGATAGAGGCTATTCCGCGTAACAGCATAATACCAAAAGGATTATGTCGAGCACCAGACGCTTAATACAGCTAAGAATTGTATGCCATGCAAGAAGTTGTGAAGTTCTGACTTCCCCAATAAGCTGCGAGGGATCTGCAGGCATCTGTAAAGATAGAAGGATCTGACCAGATCCCATACGTATTTAGTGGAAGCTTAAGGTTCTGCGTAGCATACAGTCCGCGTGACTCTACATACTATAGAGTGAGGACCACTGCATTCATGACGGAGGATACTTTTGCCCCCGCTGGAGTTCCTTTTCTGTCCTTCCTTCACACGGATGCTCACTTTTCACCCTCCTCATACCTATAAATACTAAGTGAACGCACACAATATCATCATCACTTTTTACGAACAACACGCTCCTTAGCGTACTGTTCCATTCAGTTCAATACTCTCTCTCAAGAGCTCCTCCGAGCTCAGGCAAGCCAAGGCGGACAAGACCTTCTTCCGGGAGGCCGTAGTTCGTTTCTACATCCATCTACTCTTCTCCACACCGGGAAGAGTCTCTTTCTTACGTATACTACCTTGAACTTAAGGTAAAACCCTCATCACTTGAGGAGGAATGAAGCTTAACGGGGCTCCACACTCCTAGTTTCCCTCTTTCCCTTGTCTCTTTTCTGTGTTATCTGCTTGTATGAGTGCAAAACCCCACGAATCTTGCTAGTTTATGGCCAAATACGCCTTTTATCCTTTGCCTATAGCTCAACTATTGCTCGCCGTTGCTATACGCCTCTCGCCCTGTACAAAATGCCCGGCTATGGCCTTTCTATACGCATGAATCTCTCACTCTTTACTGTTTTAACGCTTTACCCATGAATGCTATTTGCAAAACATTACAAATAATACCCTAAATTGTTATGGATCTCCAACCCGGATCTATCACTGTTGAAGCTTTTGAGTCTGAGATGTTAATCTCTTCTATACCATCGGAATTATAGCTGGTTGTGGTAATATGGTTATGAATTCTCTCTGTCCTTGTGCAAAAGATGCCCGAAAGAGGGATGTTAGAATGAACGCATATTCGATGTTAGTGCAGCAGTTTCCTTGGAAAACTTGGATATAAATACTGTTTCATCTTAGCATAATCTTTCATGATGTTGAGTTGCGAAGCCGGAGGCGATCTTAAGATTTTGCTCTCCTCATATAAACTTTGATGATTGAATTGTGTTCTTTGTTTAGTCTGAAGGTTGTGAAGAATTTGAAGGAAAATTGAATCAAAATTGCAGCAATTTCGGAAGTATATTCAGCTCATCCCTGATAATTGGTGAGTTTATAGCTCCATTAAATATTGCAAAACGAAAAGTTAGCTCGTGGGTTATGAGGGATTGGTAACTATAGAGGAAGCACTACTACCCAAAGTAGTCGTAGGCCCCTGTATTGCCATGAACCGAAAACCCACAGAGTGAAAATGTTGAAAACAGAGGGCCAAAAATGACGAGGTCACCCCACTCACCTTGATGAGGGGGCCCTACGTTGGAAGGCAGAATCTCTCAGAAGCCCTATCTAATAGGCAACATTCTCGTAAGCCCTATATAATAGGCAAAATTCCCAGAAGCCCTATCTAATAGACAGCATTCTCATAAGCCCTATATAATAGGCAGGACTCCCAGAAGCCCTATCTAATAGGCAACATTCTCGTAAGCCCTATAATATAGGCAGAACCCTCAAAAGCCCTATTCAATAGGCACAAACTTTTTAAGCCCTTCACAGTAGGCAGAAGCCTCCAAAAGCCCTAGATGGTTATGTATCATACAAAAAGCCCTACATGGTTAGACATCATACCAAAAAGCCCTACATGTTTAGGCATCATACAAAAGCCCTACATAGCTAGGCACCGTACAAAAGCCCTGTATGGTCAGGCACCCTAACTTTCAGCCCTATGAAAATAGGCGTCATACCTTAACCCCTTTCAAAACAGGCATTATGCATTAAGCCTTGTGAAAACAGACATCATCCACTCTTGCCTTATACAAGCAAATGCCACCTTTTAAGCCTTGCATAAGCAGGCAATTTCTATAAAAGCTTGTACGAATGATCCCTAATCATAAAAGATTTGTCAAAAGCAAATTGTACCTATTTAAAGCCTCGTTTTAAGAGCATCTGAAACTAATTCTCTAAAAATCTTCAAACGTTTGCAGAACTTCACAAAGATGAACACTAGCTCAGATGCTGCTTCAAAAGAAGCCGGCCAAGCTACTGGGAATCCAGAAAATTCTCTGCCCAGGAACGGAGGAAAGGACACCGTGGCGACAGAAGCCAGTGTCAACAGGGAAGCTCAGTTCTCCCCGACCATGCTCCACCAAATGAAAACGCTCATAGAGGGCGTAGTCGAAGGAGCCGTCGAAAAAAGACTTCATATTTTGGGAATAAATTCCCAAAATGCAAATCCTCCGGGTGAGACCCAAGAAGGGGGAGGAAGCAAGAGCACCCCCGTGGCGCCCAAGCAGAAACCTGTAACCCCAAGCATAGCCCAGGAATTAGCTGCAAAACCGCCATCAATAGTGGCGGAACAAGAGGAGGGATTCTCCACTGACTGGGAATCCCCAGATGAGGAAGGTCCTGAGGAACCCGGAAGAAAATCTCGACGAGGACACTGACATGCATGGGCAAAGAAATACGCCCAGCAACAAGAGCAGATGAGGCACCTGACAAAAGAAGTGGAAAGGCTGAAAAAATAGAAGCAGGCCCCAGAGAGGGCCTCAAAGGAAACAGAAGCAAGTGAAAGAGGAATGCACTACGCAAATGAAGAAAGAAACCTAAAGCATGTTCCAAATCATAGAAGTGGGGGACATAAGCCAGAGCTTTTCTCTGTATATATCGACGAGAGCAGTCCATTCTCGATAGATATTCAAACGGATCTTGTTCCTAGTAACTTCAAAACAATTTCCTGTGAATATCAGGGGAAAGGGGACCCCGAAGAACATCTGATGAAATTCGAAAGCTTGTGCCTCCTCCACCAATATTCGGCAGGTGTTTCACTAAAAAGTGTTCGCAATAGACGAAATCTATCGTAGCACTAGCAAGTAAAAACCTAAGTCGAATCTCAAGGAAAACTTAGCAGGGCAAATAATCGTGTAGTAAAAACAACCTAAACTAAGAAAGCAAGTAAAGAATAATTTTGGGTTTTAAAATCCTAGGCAATAAAATAAATCAAAGCAATAAATAAAAACAAGTAAATAATCCTAATCTAGAAAGCAAGAAGTAAATCGAACTAAATAAACTTAGAAAATTAAACTAGAAGAAAGCAATAAATCTACCTAGGCAAGAATCGAAAAGAAAGCAATAAAGGAAGCAACGAAGAAAACAAAGTTTACTCTAGACATGATTAATGAAATCTGGAAATTAAAGAGCAAATAAATCTAACTATGAAGACTTTGAAAAACGAGAGAATTGAAAGCGAAAGTAAAAACGAATCTAAACTAGAAATTGAAAAGCGAACGAACGAAATTAAATTAAGGAAATTAAACGAAGCAATTAAGAAATTGAATCTAGAACTAAAAGAAAGCAATTAAAGCAAATAAACGAAAACAATAAATAACTTACGGAATTGAAACGAAGAACGCAAAATAAAAAAGAAGTCTTCAATTAAATTGCAACAAACGAAGATTCGGATCCGAACAAAAGAAAGCTAATCTAAAATGTTTGAATGTAAAAACTAAAGCTAGAAGAGGGCAAAAGTTGTTTATAATTCGTGCACAAGAGGTAATATATATACTAGGTATAAAAACCTAGATATATAAGGAAATACCGCTGGCGCCGGAAGTTGGACGTACGTCCAACTTATTCTGGACGTACGTCCAAAACTTGAATCTGCATGATTTTGCCTTGTACGCTGGACGCCCGTTCAGAGTTGGACGTGGTCTTGGACGGCCGTCCAGATGAGCCGGACTGTCCTACTTCATCCAAACTCCGACTTTATCGCCTTTTCGACCCGTTTCCGTTCCTTTTCCATTTATAAACACCTACAAGCACAAAAAACTCCAAACAACCAAATCATAGCCATAAACACACAAAAGACACGAAAACATAATGAAAACGGACTCGAAAACACTACGAAAAACCTAACATCTAAACATCAATCAAAATTTCCCACACTTAGAACTTTGCTTGTCCTCAAGCAATATAAACATACAACTTAGACTCAATTCAAACAATCCAAATCATATAACATTTAATCACCAGAATCGACAAGCAATGAACGAAGTCACTTTAATCCCAAGTTACGATCAACCAATCATCAACAAACTATGTGGCTTATAAATCAAATCCAAGCATGAGGAAAAGCAATGATACACACATCTCACAAATATCTAGATCACCACAACTTAGACGTCTAGCCTACTTCCCCTTTTTATTCAACTCAAACATAAATAGAACTCTTTTCTTTTCTCTTTTTTTTTTACACAAGTGAATGTGTTTGGCACATAATTCACTAGGTTTAATCATCGATGGGTCTCATCGAGCTTCCTAGTGCGGTTGATTGGTGTTTAGATGTTAGGATTTTCGTCATGTTTTCGAGTCCGTTTTTGTTGTGTTTTGTGTCTTTTTCGTATGTCTTTGGCTATGAAATGGTTGTTTGGAGCTTTGGCATTTGTAGGATCGATAGGTGGAAGAAACGGAAGGAAACAGGTCGAAAAAGGCGAGAAAGGTGTGGAAAATCGAGCATAGAGCGTGCATGGGGTTGGACGCCCGTCCAAGGCAGTGGACGGCCATCCAGAGTACACTGGACGAGCGCGCACATGCGCTGGACGAGCGTCCAGTGAAGAATTGAAGAGGAATGCGAGTGCGACGTTGGACGAGCGTCCAACGTACGTTGGACGACCGTCCAACGTCCCGGCCAGCTGTATTTTCCTTATATAATTAGGTTTTCATACATTATTATATATACTATCCCTTCTGCACGAATTCTACAACACTTTTACTATTTTTTAGCTTTAGTTTTCAGCATTCAAACACTCTAGATTAGCTTTTATTGTTCGGATCCGAATTCTTCGTTCGTTGCAATTTAATTCAAGACTTTTCCTTTATTTCAAGTTCTTCATTCTTCGTTTAGATCTCGTAAGTTCTTTATTGCTTTTGTTTACTCGTTTTAATTGCTTGCTTTCGTTTTAGATTCGTTTTCTTAAGTGCTTCGTTTAATTTCCTTCGTTTTATTTCGTTCGTTCGATTTTCAAGTTCTAGTTTAGATTCGTTTTTCTCAAGTTTCAATTCTCTCATTTTTAAAGCTTTCAAAGTTAGATTTATTTTCCTTTAAATTTCCATATTTTATTCATCATGTCTAGAGTAGTTTATGTTTTCTTCGTTGCTTCTTTTATTGCTTTCTTTTCAATTCTTGCCTAGGTAGATTAATCGTTTCACTTTAGTTTAATTCTTAGATTTATTTGCTTGTTCTTAGATTAGTTATTTACTTGCTTTTATTTATTGCTTTGATTTATTTTAATTGCCTAGGATTTAAAATTAAAAACCCAAAAATCTTATTTATTTACTTTCCTAGATTTAGGCTAGATTAGGATTTACTACATAACTGATTGTCCTGTTAAGTTTTCCTTGAGATTTGATACTTAGGTTTTACTTGCTAGTGCTACGATAGGATTTCGTTCTATTGCGAACACTTTTTAGTGAAACAAATTTTGGCACCGTTGCCGGGGAAAACTTTAGGCGATTTATTGTGTAGTATTTTTATTTGTTTTAATTATTTTATTTGTGTTTATTCGATTTTCTTGTTTCTCCCACTCGGTGCGTTTAACCCTTTTGTTGAGTGTTGTTTATGCATGGTCGCGGAAGTCTTCAAAGGAGTTTAGCGCCCTACTTCGACAACATCCATCAAAGGAAAGCGATTTTAGCCGCGAAGGAGAAGAAGGAGATCGATTTCCAAGACTTCTCTTTGGTCTTGTTATTTGCAGAGCCCGAAGCCATGGCAGCTAGAGTCATGGGCGATTTTGCTCGCCCCACATTCACGGCTACCACTTCGGCGATTGTCCTGACGGAAGTGGTCAGGAATCATGAGCTTAAACCTCACCACATGGCGTTGCTTCCATCCTACCATGGGCTACCCAACGAGGATGCTTTGACGTTCATCCGAGAGTTTTGCACGGTGGTGCAAACTTTCCCACTCTCGGGTCTCACGGAGGACAACTTGAAGATGAAGTGCTTCCCGTACACCCTCAAGGATCGAGCAAAGTCGTTGTTTCACTAAAAAGTGTTCGCAATAGAACGAAATCTATCCTAGCACTTAGTAAGTAAAAACCCAATGTCGAATCTCGAAGGAAAACTTTGCAGGGCAATTAATTATGTAGTAAAACCTAATCTAGCCTAAAACTAAGAAAGCAAGTAAAGAAGATTTTGGGGTTTTAGTTTTAAATCCTAGGCAAATAAAATAAATCAAAGCAATAAATAAAAGCGAATAAATAACTAATCTAAGAACGAAGAAATAAATCTAGAATTAAACTAAAGAAAAACGATTAATCTACCTATGCAAGAATCGAAAAGAAAGCAATAAAGGAAGCAACGAAGAAAACGAAAGCAAAGAAAGAAGCATAAATAAATCTAGACATGATGAATTGAAATCTGGAAATTAAAGGCAAAGAAATCTAACTTAAAAAGCTTTGAAAAATGAAAGAATTGAAATCGAAGGAAAACGAATCTAAACTTTAAACTAGAAATTGAAAGAACGAAATTAAACTAAGGAATTTAAACAAAGCAATTAAGAAAACGAATCTAAAACGAAAGCAAGCAATTAAAACAAGTAAACGAAAGCAATAAAAGAACTTACGAAAATTGAACGAAGAACAAAGAACTTGAAGTAAATTAAACGTCTTGAATTAAATTGCAATAACGAAGAATCCGGATCCGAACAATAGAAAGCTAATAAAAGTGTTTTAGTGCTGGAAACTAAAGCTAAAATATGATAAAAGATGTCTTGAATTCGTGTACAAGGATGATATATATATACTAGGTAAAAACCTAGATAAATAAGGAAAGGATAGCTGGCCGGAGCGTTGGACGGTCGTCCAACGTACGTTGGACGCTCGTCCAATGTCGCACTCGCACTTCACTTCAATTCTTCCCTGGACGCTCGTCCAGGGTACTCTGCGCTCATCCAGCGCTCGTCCAGCGTACTCTGGACGGCCGTCCACTGCCTTGGACGGTCGTCCAGCGTCGTGCTCGCTCCATGCTCCATTTTTCCTCAACTTTCTACCCTTTTCGACCCGTTTCCTTCCGTTTCTTCCACCTAATGATCCTACACGAACCAAACTCTAAACAACCGAATCATAGCAAAAGACAAACAAAATGACACAAAAACATAACGAAAACGGATTCGAAAACACTACGAAAATCCTAACATTTACACACCAATCAGTCGTGGTATTTGGCGCTCCCGGCCAACTCTCTCGCCACATGGAATGCGGTGTGTGAGAAATTCATGCTCAAGTACTACCCGAACCGCATGACGCAAGAGGTGCGATCGAAGATCATGAACTTTTCCCAAGACCACGACGAGCCATTTCACGAAGCATGGGAGAGGTTCCAAGAGCTACTTCAACAATGCCCGCATCATCAAATGGCATCGGAGTTGCTTTGGCAATATTTCTACGACGCCCTCAACCAAACTTGGCAGTTCATGGTGGATAGTTCGGCCGGAGGCAACATAGCGGTCAAGACAGCTGACGAGTTGAAGGATATTTTCGAGACGCTCGCTGCGAGTTCTCAACAAAAATCAACTAGACCGAGGAAAGTGGAGGCGAGTGAAATTTCGATGAGCCCCGACTTGAAGAAGCAAATTGCCGACATGTATAGGGATCTTGAGAACTTGAAGTTGAAGCAAAGTGCACCGGCCCCGAAGGAGGAAGAGAGGAAGCCGGACCAATGCGAGATTTGTGGAGAGCTTGGACACATCAAGGAGGTGTGCCACAACATGGGGGAGTTTCCATACGAAGGAGGAGCCGAGGTGTACGCCGCTCAAGGATACCCGCCTCAAGTGCCTCCACCTCAAGGATACCAAGGGGGATACAATGGACGTTTCCAAAATCCAAGGCCGACACAAGGGCAAGGTAATCCTCCTACCTATCCTAATAGGCACCCTCCACCATATAATAGCCCTTATCCTCCACCAAATCCCTACTACTCTCATCCACCACCACCATATTATCCACCTCCTCAATACCCTCCAAATCCCTATTATCCACCACCTCCATACTACCCCCCTCAACCTACTCCTACACCGCCACCATCATATCCAAATTCTCATCCTCAAGGACCTCCACAAAAGCCTCCCGTCGATGAGAGCCTCTCTACACTCCTACATGTCACGACCCGCCTTCGCTAAACTAGCTGAGCGAGGTCGCGACCCAAGAAAAGGGAAATAAACGAAATAAATTAAACAACAACATGAGATGGAACGGTGTGGAAACTCAACATTAGATTAAAGTCGAACTTCCCATCATTCGTCGAGAATGAATGGGGAAAAACTGTTATTCTACAATATGAAGTGCAACATGAAATACGCGGAAGCACTGTTCAAGAAAGAAGTAATTTTCTATGATGGAGCTGATACATTGCAATGATACACCAAATGGGGATGAGTTGCTACGATACACAGGATGGAATCTAGTCTGACTACATAAAGAACACAGCGGATGAATGTGAGATGCATGTATGGAGACATACACCACCAAGAGGCTTCAACACTTTCTATGCTCGACAAAAGCTCCTTCCGGCAACTTCACTTCATCCTACTTAACCTGCACATGGGAAATATGTACAGGGCTGAGTACTTTGAAGTACTCAGTGGGCACGTGCCAAAACATTTTAATTGCCAGCCATTCAAGTGAATCATAGGGGTTTTAGGAAAAGAACCTATGTTCACAAAAAAAAAAAATCATTTTTAAAAAAAACAAAAAGAGTGCCTGCGCAGGCTATTTTTCTGGTGTAATCCATCATATCTGAGCTGGGGTGTATCCGGAGAGGTTGGCCACCCTCCCGGATACCTTACCGCGCCACTTGCGTAGCTAACGGTAATCTGAGTGCACTAACTCACCGAGGTCTTGACCTCGATGAGCCCGAATCATTCTGATAATTGAGGCATAAGCCTCCTCGGATAGATCTCATACAAAACAAAAACATTTTATGGTCTGGCAATTCTTTTTAAAAGAAAAGAATTTAAACATAAGAAAACATTTTAGTTTTTCTGAAAGCCCACCTCAATTGCTTTCCTGTATATACTGTAACTCTGAGGTGCTTCTTTAGCCTCGGCTTGCTCCTTCGCCTAACCTCGTTCAAAGAACGTAAAATGAGAGACTGGAAATGAAATCGATAATCTTATCGATCTATGCGAAGGTTGTCTTTTATCAAGGTTATGTTCTCTTATACTGATAATGTTATCATGGTTATTCTTTTAATCGAGGGTTTCTCGATTATAACTTGAAATCGATCACTTAGATCGCTTCCTGTGTCTTATAGTCTTTTCGTCCTCGACAGAAATCGCAGGACATCTGATTAAGCCAATAATGAGGCTTCGTAATTTTACTAGAGAATATAAGTGGTCTACACTTATAAGATTAACATAACCGTTGTTACTGGGCTTGATTTATTATTTAATCTGAGGCTTATAATTTACTTGAGGCCCAATAAAATTTATTAAGGGTTTGAGCCCAATTATTTAAACTCGGAAATTTACTAACTCGATCTCGGGAAATTATTACGTGTGGCCCTCGTCTTCTGATTTAAATATCGGCCCAATTAAATATTCTGGCCCAACTGTTGAATAATAATTCTCGGCCCATTAAGTAATTATCGGCCCAACTGAATACTAATTCCGGTCCATTCTGATAGAGAGGCTCGTTCCGTCAATTAGTTAATCTCAGCTCAACTAATAAATAGCTTTCGGCCCAATTAGTAAATAGACCCGGCCCAATAATTTACATCCGGCTCAATAACTAAAAGTTCGATCCAAACGAACAGTAGATCCGGCCCAACGACCTTCCTCGGCCCATGGCTCACTCGGCCCGAGTCCAAAGTGTTGATCCAACACCTCCACACCCCGGGTCTCTTTCTCTCTCACTAATCGCGATTTCTATCTCGCGGAGCTCTCTCTCCTTCTCGGCAGCGTTCGCCGCCGTCACACCTGGCTTCTGCAGCCGTCGTTCCTTTTCCGCTGGCAATCGTCAGCCGGCGGCCTCCCTTGCCGTCGGTCGGCGTCTCCTCTCTCTCCGTTATTGGTTGATTGAAGGGGAAACCTAATTTTTTTTTTACAGATTGGGGAAGATCCGAGAGACCTGTCGGGATTCGTCTCCTTCTGTCCGGCCTCGCCGTCATTGACACGGCTTCTCCGCTGGCGTACGTCACCTCCTCTGCCATCGCGTTAGCCGCCACGCCGTCTGCTGCCATTGCCCAGTTGCCACTGTCGTCCCTCGCCATTTCTGGCCGCGGCTTGGCTTCCCCGCCACACTGCTCTAGCCCTTGTGGCTAGAGCACAACTTCCCATTGGTCTCCGCCATCATCCACCTTCCTTCCCTCTCTTACTTCAGTTCGGCACCAGCGGCGATGCCGCCGGTGTCTCCTTTTCTCCTCTCTCCCATTCCTTATCTGAACTCTCTTTTCTCATCTCTAGTTCTGACTTTCCTCCTTATCCTTGTTTTGCAGGCCGATTCGAGCGATTTCCAGCGCTGCAGTGGCTTCGTCGATGCCGTCGACGACCGTGGCAGCCTCCGGTGATGCTTGGGAGGCGTTTGGGTGCTCCGGTTTCGACTAAATTTCACCCTCGGCCTTCCTCCTCTTTCCGGGCAGGTTCGATTCTTCTCCCTTCCCTCCCGTTTTCGATTCGCAATTCGAATATGAGTTATACTTGTCGATTTAGAGGGTTAGGTTTTGATTAGAGGCATTTAGGGACTGATTTTGGTCTTGAATGTTTTATGCCTTAATTGGAAGCAAACTTCCAGATTTTGTATGCTTGAGATTGGTGTCCTTGTTGACTTGAAGTGTTAGATTGAGGATTTTTATACATGCAATGTCTTAGGCCTTCTAGAGGAGGTTCTTATGTGATCTAAACATGCTTCAATTTTGAGGTTTTAACTATGTTTCATGCTTGAAAGGGGTGATAGAGTACTAGATTATGCTTGTAGTTGGTTTTTGGTGGTTCTAATGGGGTTGCATGTTTAAAGGCTTATAGTTCTTAGACAGAGTGATGAGGAGTCTTACTTGTAAATCTTAGAGGTTGAAAATCTGAGTTCTTGAGCTAGATGGTGGCTGTCCCCTTTCTCCTTGTCGATTTCTCCCTCTTGTCCCTTCTCCTTATCAGTGCAACTTGAACCTACTATTGCATGTTGATGTTCTAAGTGTTAGGGCCTTAGTATTCTTACTAGGGAAGAAGGTGGGGCTCCTTCTTACCTTTAGGAAATTGGAAATGAGTCCCAAACTTCCAATTAGAGGCTGCCCTCTTCTAATCTTGCTCCGAATGCCCTCCTATTCCTTCGTTCTTCACTTCTAGAGATAGGGGTTTGATCTTGAGTTAGTGCATGTAAGCTAAGTCTTTGAAGGAAGGGCGTTAGAGGGGTTACCTATGAAATCGAGGTGTTTCCGACGCCTCAAACGGACTGCGTCGGGGCTGTGCTTCCGGCAGTCTCTCGGCCGGCAGTCGGGGTCCTCCGAGGGCCTTCCTTGCTTTCTCACTTGTTCTTTATCTTGTTCTCCCTATGGTGGAGTAGTTGGGTGAGTGAGTGAAGATTAATTGTGAGTATTTTGTGTAGGTATTGAAGGCTATTGTGAGGATTGGGGCTGCTCTTCCTCTCGCACAAGGAAGAAGGAAATTGTGAGTTGGAGCTCTTCTCTTCCAGCTTTCTTTCTCTCTCTATGTTATGTGTATGAGTGAATGTGAAACTGATTTTGGTGGATGTTTGTGTGCAGGTAGTGAGCGATGGAGGGGAAGGCTTGGAGTGTTTTCTTCAAGAGTGATAGTTGTATGGGTGACACGTGTGGGAGTGCATGTTTGGGAGGCTTCCACAACTCCACATGTAGGATGTGGGTGGTTAATGATGTATTAATCCTTTTCTTAATTGTAGTTAGAGGTGTTTAGTGATTCTCTGATTATGTGCTTAAGTGGGATTAGCAAAACCAATCTGCCGCATCTCCATTTCTTTTCCTTTTTCTTTTTCTTTTATTTTGTTGTAATAATATAAGTATATATACATGGATTATATTGTGGGCGTAGAGCCATTAATCTTGGGCCCCTTTTATATATTGTTGTTGACTATTAAATCTGAAACGGGCTCTCGTTCTTGGGCCGAATAAATAAAATCGAACTAATAATCGTGAACTGGGCCTTGAACAATTAACTGGGCCTTGTACAATACTGGGCCTTGTACAATTAACTGGGCCTTGTACAATTAACTGGGCCTTGAAATTAGATGGGCCTCGGCCCAAAAAAAATAATAAATAGTTTTTCTTTTACCGATTCGTTTTATCGGCCTTTCTTATTTAGTTCGGTTCTCGTTTCGGGAAGTTCTAATGTTACTAAACGTAACACTACTAGTAGTGGTTCTTTTTCCTTTCTTTAAAATTTTATTTCACTCATAATAATACTTTCCATAATATTCTTAAAATTCTCTTACTAAAATAATGCCGAAGTTTTTATTACTCACTAAGAAAAACTGCGGCCGTTACATCCTACACCCCTTACGAAAAATTTCGTCCCGAAATTTACTTACCTTCTACACACAAATCGGGGTATTTCTCTTTTAAATTTTATCTTTCGACTCCCACGTGGCTTCCTCCTGTCTGTGGTGCTTCTACGGCACTTTCACTAGAGGGATTTGCTTATTCCTAAATTGTTGAATCTTACTGGTCCATCGCAACTCCGAGTCTTGTCTCATATGTCAGGTCTGGCTCTATGACTATCTCTTCCTGATGTAACACATGTTTATGGTTAAATATTTACTTCCTTAGTTGGAACACGTGGGACACGTTGTGAATGATTCCGGGGTTTTGGGGTAACGCCAACCTGTACGCCACAAGTCCTACCTTCTCTAAACTTCGTAAGGTCTGATGGAACGATGTTTCAATTAGCCTTTGATTCTGAATCTGGTCATTCCCTTGGTGGGGAAATTTTCAAGGAGGCCTTATCCTCTACTTCGAGGTGTAACTCGAATCTATATCATCATCATAAAACTTCTGTCTACTATAAGCTTCTTTTACTACGTCTCCAATTTAGCGCATTATCTCAACCGTCCTTTGATCACACACCGATCCTAATTCCTTCTCATCTCCCTCTTCGTCTCCATAGAGGGGTGGTCTACGCTTTATTCTTTGCGGTGCATTGCACGATACCGTGTCTACGGTGTATGGTGGGTTTAAGTAATTGAGTTGGGGTAATATCGTTTTCTAGTCTCCACCTCCAACGGGTACCTACCTCCCTAAAAGATCCTCGAGGTTTGACGAAACTGATATGTTGACCTTCACGATGCTAGTCTTATCTTCTCTAGACACTCGTGGGGTCCATATAGACTGTTGTTGGTTTTCCTTTCTTACTAACTATAGCTATTGTATAAAATGTGGAACTTCTGGGGAGACTTGTCGGTGTTAGCGAGTGACTCATGTTCATCTTACGATTCTTCTATTCCGTCCCCAATCAATCCTATGTACTAGCCTTTCAAGTAATTATATTTATTGGTCGGTCTGAGCTAGCCCCGTTACCCTTAGACCATATGTTCGTCATGATCCTCATCGTTTATGGGGATAAATATCTTCGTGATATACTGATCTAATCTGTACCGGTACTGGGCATACTACGATTTCACAAATCGCTATTTGCATTAGAGCACTGGCGCTTCGGTGGTCTGTACGAGCTCATCCTATCGTTAGGTGATAGCATTAGTCTACGAGCGTCTGGACCTTCTTCGTCGGTCTTAGGCAGTTTCCAAATTTAATATATATCTTAGTCATATACTTAAGTCCATATACTCTTCTATCTACTCCATTCAAGTGTAATCATGTGCCATAGATAATACTAAGGTCAGGATATTGATTGTTTCAAAATTTGTACCCCGTTCGAGTCTATTTTCTCTTTGGTCTTTACGCTAGTGTAACCATGACCTACCCTATGTACTGTAGTTGGCTTTATAAATCGAGGTTTTAACAACCGTCAAATAGTTATTCATGCTTTAACTCGTTGGTTGAGGTCAATCATCTCTGGATTACTTGTAGTATTGTGCATCTTTATTCACACTTGTCTGTGTAAGGTAGAGACACGTATCATGCCTGTACCTGCCATACGTGTTATATCGATAATCTCGATACTCCTCATTGTCACACCCCGATTTTTCCTAACTCTAAAAATAATTAATTTAAATATAAACAATTAAATCGGGATGCAACGAAGGGTAAAATAAAAAGGGAGAAATCATAATTCATTTGATTTTAATTAGTTTTAATTAAAATTTGTTTTAGTTTAGCCCGAAAATTTGGGCAGCATCGATCTCCCCTATACCAGGATCAAGTCGTAGTAAATACCAAAAATAATTCATCAGCTAACCAAGTACATAAACCGTAACGATGAGGTCGGACCAGACCGCGCCATCATCGGATCCATTATATTAAATAAAATGTAACTACCGAGGCGGACCAGACCGCACTACAGTAGGATCCAAAGTATATAAGAAATCATAACAACCGTGGCGGACCAGACCGCACTACAGTTGGATCCAAAATACATATACGAAAGCATAACAACCGTGGCGGACCAGACCGCACTACAGTTGGTTCCAAAATATGTAATTACATCAAAGTTACGTTTAAATAGCGGAAGCGAAATAAATAAATGTTTATCAATGGTTATAGTTTTATAAATTCGTTTAAGTTTTCGTTATATGAATTCATATTTTCAAAACGTCAAGTTTCTAAATTCTAAGTTTAAGTTTTAAACTAAAAGAATAACGAATAACTTTAACGAACTTTAAACTTTCTAAGTTAACTAAAACTATAACTTTCATTTCATTTATTTAAGACGATAGTATTTCGATAGTTTTAGAGACGAAAGGTAAACTATAATTAAAAGATGAAACTTAAGAAATTGTTTATAACCAAATCGAAATTTAAGAAACGAGAAGGTCTAACGGATTTAAGTTTTATTTTCCATCGTCTCTTGATTCCTCCTTCTTCTCTCTCTCTTCTCCGTCACTACGCCTCCGGCTCCCAATCTGTAAAACAAAGAAAGTTCTGCAGGGCTGAGTACAACAAGCACTCAGTGTGATTATGCCGCAAATAAGAATAGCAGGTTATCAAGAATAAGTAGGAAGAATAGAAAGAAGTGGAATTCGATTTCCGTAAAACCGATTCCTTGACACGGGCCCATTTTCGGAAGTTCATGTTACTCTCATTTCATTTGCAGGGCGGCATATAAATGCGGGCCCATCTGCTATTTGCAGGGCAACACACGAACACCGTGTGCGACCCATCTGCTAGGTGCAGGGCTACATACGAAGAACGTACGCAACCCATCTGCTATTTGCAGGGCGGCCTACATAAGTGGTAAGCAAACCCATCTGCTGGAGATCAAGATTTGTGGTGATCAACCCACTCCTCTTGTCTCATGTGTACACAACTTCTCGAATTGATGTGTTAGACCAATCAAGAAGCCCGATCGTAAATATAAGAGCCTTAAACATGAAAGTCCGATACACACAAAGTTTCCTGAACAAGCCTGCACTTGAAGAACATGAGCTAAACAAGCTCAGAGATAATATTAAAGAAATAAAGAATCCCCACCTTTACCAATTACTCGTTTTCTCGATTCTCGGGTCCGAATCTTAAGTTAGCTTCTTTAGAGAATATTCCTACAAATATTTTCCTAATGTTAAGGTGCGTTCGGATTTCTGTTTAGAGTTTCCTAATATCAATATCTCTTAACTTTAGAATTTCCAAGAATAATAAAAATATTCATTTAACCTTCAAAAATTACTTTCTTTATGTATTCGTCATTTGGATGGCTTAGACATCAACACAAAAGTTGTTCAACTAAATATTTAGAATATTTTGGTGTAAAAACATTTAACATGCAAAAGGGTTAGGGGTCCTTCAATTCAAAATGAACCTAGTTTCATTTTTAGAAAATTAACGGTGACTCCGATCGTTACCAAATTTTATAGGATGCTAGATAATATTACTTAGAACCTATATTAATATTTTTATAATATTTGGGCAGAGTCTCGACATGCAGGGAAACATTATCCGGGAAAAAGAAAGGTACACCATCAACAATTCCTTTTCAACAATTCGTTCCGATTAAGTGGTTAATTATTAGGTTACGAACAACTTTAATTCGGTGATATGGATGCAAAAATGAACGCCGGCAACCACCAAAGAAAGGGCGGCTGCGAACGGCGATGGAGAAGAAGTGAAGGTGATGCATGTCTCATTTTGGGAGCTCGTGGCGACGATCAGCCACTACTCCTAGAATCGAAATCTCCCTACGAGTGCATAGGAACAAACGGCATACCTTTTCGATGATCGGAGAGAAAGTTATGCACGAAAGATGATCGACGGTGATCGGAGGCTGCTCTCGGCTTGAAGGGGAGAGACGGCGGAGGAGGATGATGGCGGCAGAGGTGATGAAGAAGACGGAGCAGCAGCTGCTGCAGCTGATCGGAGAAGAAGGTGATGGCGTCGGCGGTCGGGAGATGAGCGAGAGAGATGGAGAGAGCTGCTCCTGCTCTTGCAATCTTTAGAGAGGGAGGCAAGGGTGTTGGGGTGGTGGATGATGAAGGGGTTGCTGCTTTTGCAGCTTTAGAGAGAGAGAGCGAGTGATGGTGGTTGGTGGATGATCGAGTGAGAGATGGAGGAGAGGGGCTGATCGGTGGAGGAGATGGGGAGAGGGGGCTGATCGGTGGAGATAAGGGAGAGATGGGAGTCGGTGGTGGGTTTCTTAGTGGGGGAGGAAATGAAATGGCTGATGTGAAGAGAAAGAGGCGGTGATGGCCTCTATTTATAGGGGTCATCCCGTCTCCGGTTCGACGTCTCGTTCCCCGACGAAAAGATTTCTTTCCGGTAACGGGTTCCGATTTTAGATTTCGAAGTGTCTACGGGATCCAAATAAAATATCGAACTTAACGATATGGGTTAAAGAATTTTCGGAATGAGTTTGATAGCTGAAAGAATTTAGAAAGGACGAAAAGGATCAAAATAGACAAAAGGCGACGCGGGTTTTTCTTAACCGTTTATCCGAAAAATATCTAACTTCTTTTATAAATCTTTTAATGTCAAAACTAGATTAAAAGTGTTAGCATTATATTTTTAGGATTTTCATTGAGCTAGATATAATTATTTAGTTAAAGAATTTTAATTAAAGTAATATTTCTAAAATTATTTTATTATATAACTACTAAAATTTGAAAAACATTTATGAAATCTTAAGTCACTTCTAATTATTTGATATTAAGAGAAATTTATTTTAATAAGGAAAGCTATTTATTTTCTATTTTCTATTATTTAAAGTTTAGAGAATTTTACTTAAATAAATTCCTACCTCTTTTATTTAAGAATCTTAATAAATTTAATTACCCTTCTAAAGACTTTTATTTAATCTATTATTATTCTAAAAAAAAAAATTATTTGGGAAAATCTTAATTTACTAAGGAAATTTAATCTATTTAACTATTTTCTTTTATTTAAAAATCCGGGTTATTACACTCATAGAGGTATCACTATCACTATTTCCTATTGTAGGAATATGGTCACTATATATATAGCAGTCGTTTCTCTCTTGAAAATTCGTAGTATATATATTCTTCTGCGTGTGTAGTTCTTTTCTGCTGGTTGTCGGTTCTGAGCGTTGCTCTACTAACGTCAGATAAAGTGTTCTCATTTCCCTTTGCAGTCGTTTATGAATCTAGTGTATCTAGATGTAATGCCTCATAAGTTCGGCTGGTGTCGTACTTACTGATCAATTAGTCTGGGCACGAAGGTGATATCGGCTCATTCGTTATTCATTCACGTATAACTATAGCACTTTTAATGCATCATGCA
This sequence comes from Thymus quinquecostatus, assembly GCA_024222315.1. Lineage (NCBI taxonomy): Eukaryota > Viridiplantae > Streptophyta > Magnoliopsida > Lamiales > Lamiaceae > Thymus > Thymus quinquecostatus. The sequence continues at coordinate 16,205,168 of CM044175.1, read as the reverse complement.
TGGGTGTCTGTTTTTAGGAAGATCCCATGGATTCTATTGTCTGCCTTTCTTAACGTATCATCTTATCTTTCATAGGTTGTAAAGAGGTATTCTCGATTAATAGTAGGTTTCTTCCTTTCTAAATGTTACTCAAGGCTTTCAAGGTTTCATTTTAGGGCTTTAGCTCATCTGTCTCCCTTCATACTACTTTAGATGACTACTTGAGTTGACTTCATAAATCATATAGACTCTCTACTCATTATCGTAATTACACCACATGACCGTGATTTTCCTATGGCGGGACATTCTGGTTCGAACATAATCTCATACTCAAGCTTCATGATATACGTGACTCGTAGTTTTATCTTTAGTCGTCTATTGTATGCACTAGTGCACTTTGATGTTACTGTCGATCAAAAGTTCTCATTTCTATTACCCTTCTTCTCGAGGCTATCTTACATCTCTATTAGAGATTTTAGAAGTTCTAGTTAGGTGGTCTCACTGTCTTATTTAGTAAGCTTTGATGACGGGGCAATAATTACTTCTTTGAAAACCAAGGGTTTCAGTCGTATAGTTTTTCCACCTAATAAATCACTTCCTCACTTACTCGATTAACATTCCTTCTATATGTTTTAACGACCTCGTGTGTTTATACCCCACATACTAATAATTCTGTTCTTGGAACACATAAGACATTTATCTCATGGGGCTTACGAGGATAATATTGTTGTTTTAATCACCTACTCAAACTTGCAATATGCAGTGGGTGACTTGGCACGTCGATTGCTTACACTACCTCTTGGTTAAGAACTCGATCTAGATGGCTTTCGTTCGACCCTTAAAACGTGAGGATTTTAGGATAAATTTCTCTTCCATTAACATCTTTTCTTATGATGTGATCTAATTATCCCAAGATAAAAAATGGGTTCATCTCAATCTGTTATTTATTACATCTCGTTGATTAATGATCAAAGTCACATCCCAAGTTATTTTATATCTAAGTTAACCGACTTCTTAGACAACCATGGCTTTTTCTTAAAATTTGTCCCTCATATATTCTATTAGGTCACCTCTTCATAGATTAGTATATTTTTACACTAGTCCTTGTCCAATCTGATTCCAACGTACGTCGTTACTATCGGTGTGCATTTCATTCCTTTCTATTATGGGGTTGTGGTCTCTCAGGTGTCCCATAACCATGTTTAGACCCTTTAGACTTACGCCTCATTCAATGCTTACCTTCTCTCGCTTTCCCTTCGCTCAATTGTTGATCTTGTACTCTTCCCGTGAAGGGAACTACACCGGCTTGCAATAATGGCTAATCTTATATTGCTCACTTGAAGGTAGTACTTCTGGTTGTGTATATTTACTGTATGATTATTTCTCTTACTACTTTGGTGCTTTAAGGTATCAAGTATATGTGGTCACATAATAGAAAAAAAAAAAAAAAAAAAAAATTCACCATTCTTAGTTTACTTGTGTTTTAGTCTCGGTGGTTGCTATCTTAGTGTACTTATCCTTGTGTTCTTTCAAAGTTATGAAGCATACGGTGGTCTCGCTTTATACTCTCCTTGACAACTTTTCTAACTCGTGCTCTACATTGATCCTTTTTATTTATGACTTCTCATTCTATATTATTTATTATGTGGAAACTCTTCCAACGTTTTCTTCCCTAGCATCGGTTAGCATCTCGTATTTCGTAGTCTGTTACAATTCATTACTATGTCTGGTCGGCTTATGCCATACTATAATTATTCTTTCTTTGGTGAGTAATTTAGGTCTCATTACTTTCACATAACTTAGTTCTAGTGAGAATTAAATTCTAGTCTGGTCCACGTTAACATGCTAAAAGATTTCTGGTCTCCGAGCTAGGAGAAATCCCAAATAACGTTAGGTCACCGACCTCAATCATTGGATACTGTCTCTCCTTTAGTTGCTGGTTTAATCTGGATTTTAATACTGATAATACGTCGTGTATCTGACAAGTATAATACCCGGCTTCATGTCGTTTATTTTCTGATATCCTTACTAATTCCAATCTATCGGAAGATTTCAAAATTTCATATCCACAAGGATCTTATCTGTGTGTTGGGTTTACTACCCTTGGTCTAAATTAGACTCTAATATTGTTTAGCTCTTAGTGTTGGACTTATGGACCATCGGTACACTTCTCTTGGGGAACTCCTTAGAGTAATTAACTTATGGATTTTGCATTTAATCCATGTATTTCCTTTTTCTAAGCCCTGTTGGGAAAATCTGGTTAGCTTTACGTCACTTACTATTGCGTTCGCCGCGGTACTAGTTTCTATTCTCTAAATTTTGGCTTCACCCAACATGTCTCTTAATTTCACTATTAAGCTTTCCTCCTCTGAGTTATGGTATACAAACATTCCTTGGGATGTGGTGGAGTTTCTATTTTACTGTCACGTGTCAAACTGGTTTGCACCGCATTGTCAACTCGAGTCTCGTGCAATACCTTTAACGGCTTATCTATCATCTGTTGGGAAACGGCTGCTTGAAAGCCGCCCCGACCCAGATCTTGGTTCGGATGTGTTGATTCGATCGTGCACATAATGTCATACAAGGGCTCGAGTACATACCTTACGATTATGAAGAACGTGCAATCTGAGTCGTGTCTGATCGATCTACGGTTCTGATCTTCTAGGATGTGATCCCACACCTTGAAATCTGAGACTTGGTGGGCGTCTCGAGATCACTGGAACCTCGATCTCCCTCACTCAGAAGCCGGCGGCCGCACTCTCTCTCTCGCCCTAGGGATTCGCGTGAATCTCTTTCTCTCACAAGTGACGACTTATGAATTAGGGTTTTATTAGAGACTTGAGAGTATATATATATGGTTCATAAATAAGGAGATATGATTCCTTATTTATCTCCAACCATATCTTTGCCATCCCATATTTATTTTCTTTCCATAACTTACAAATCCTATTCCTTTATTAATACGAAATTAATAAGGAATTAATTTGTTCAGTTATGCAACTGTATATTCGGAATTAATTCTAACAAATAGAATTTATTCTAATATCAGTAGAAGAATAAATAAATAAATATATACAAAATATATTTATATATATGATATTTATCCCCATAAGATTTAATTAAATAAATCTTATCTTATTAGATTTAATCTTATCCTTGAATAACTAAATAATAACTAATTAGATTTAATCTTATCTAACAAGATATAAATCTAAATTAATTATATTTAATATCCATTCAAAGGATATAAATCCAATATATATCATATACCGGGCCTGAGTACAATTATTGAGTCCAAACTCAATAATACTATTTAGATCGATTCCCGAGGTCTGTTTGGGCCATCCTAGGGATCGGATACCAGACAGAGTTGGGCCTTATCTAATTCGATATTTCCATGTCCACCCCTGAACATGTATCTAATTAGAACTATGACGCACTCCACTAAAGTGTCATAGCTGAATCACCGCTCTGTCCCAATTATGTAGATTGGGTAGGTATTTTGTATAGTTCGACCCCCGTGTTTAAGACCTCCTTATCCGTTAATCAATTGGAGCTACCATGACTGCTCCTAATTGTTAACATCTATTCCTCAGGTAGTACCCGTTCACTCCTCATTATTATACCTGAACTTAATCAGCATGCATGACTTGGTATAATAAACATTGTGAACTCCCTAGGGGATAACTTCAGCTGGCCTGCACTCACACAGGACACGGCTTATTGATAACACTTATTAGACATACTATGCATCTTCGTGTTACCCAAAGTACGACATGATTTAGATGAACTAACGAAGTTCATATCTTCGTAAATCAAAGTAACATCGAAGAATACATATACATCTAATAGTTTACCAAGGTTAAGATCGAGCTAGAGCCTGAGATCTATAGCTCTTCACCTATATCACCTCTGATATAGGGTCAGTATCAGAAGAGCATTATCTCTGTTGATCCTTCAATACGTTCCACCGTACCAGCATAATTAGTGATTAGGACTCATCACTACCATTAAGCTGCAGTCAAGACCGACAGCTCAGCCCAAGCTGTCTCGACTGTGAACTGTTTATATCTCATCATTATTAACGACCTTCGTGATCCTCTCCGAACTCAGATCGACACGTGGTCTAAAACATGAGATAATGGGCTTTATTCTTGCTTAAACATATTCTTCCAGATAGGGATTGTTAACAGTGGACCTGTGTCGTAACCACTAAAACAACCGGTTTTGCTTTAGGTATACAACAACCCCAACATCATCCCCCCTTTATGCGTAAGCATTTGACAACCCAAAAGAGTGTGCTACCTTAAGTCAAACTCTATAACTTGCAATTGGTCTAATTTTCGCAGTCTTATCGCTTTAGGCTTACATTTGGATTAAGACGAAATAAGAACATCGTGGTCTGATTCTGAGAAATAATAGCTCGGGGGTCCAAGTTGGAATGTCAAGAATCCAAAATAGCTCATCAAGAATTCATCAGACAAGTTTAGAAGAAATAACCGGAGGGTGGAAATGAATTGACAGGGGTCATGGGAGGGGAACCCCTTTCTGTCGATACCCATCCGATTTCTTGTCTGTTGGTGACGCTACCGAGAAAGAGATTATGTGAGGTGGCCAGTCCCACATAAGCATCCTTCCGGTCACATGAAGGAAAATTTGATTCTTATACACTGGTGGCTCTTGATTCAAAAGAATACAGAAGCTCGAATAAGGCTCGATAAACAATTCTTTTGACTTGGAATTACTCGACTCTACTTATACTACAATGGTCTTTCTGGTTTCGAAAGGTTCAAAAGAGGGTTTCGAAAATGCAATGCATTAGAACGTAGGGTCTCCCCTAATCTGCGTACCTCCGTGAACACCCTAGTACTTCGCACTTGCGTAAAGGATCTTGGCATATGGGAATTCGACTTGCTTGTCAGCGCTAATAACGTAGAGTTATTTCTGAGGGCAATAATGTATCTTCATTGGTTGTCTTCTGATGTCCTAATGGAATAGGATGCTAGGTCGCGATCCGACTAGATACGAGTTTCTTTCTTAGACAGCCCCTTAGTTCTTGGCGTGAGGTTTCTTTACACTTCCTCAAGTCGTACCTGGGACGTTAACATGCTAATGTTTCGTTGTTTTTGGCATTTAATGCCACGCCTTAGAGTCTCTTTTATCATATAGGTTCTAATGGGGTTGCATGTTTAAAGGCTTATAGTTCTTAGACAGAGTGATGAGGAGTCTTACTTGTAAATCTTAGAGGTTGAAAATCTGAGTTCTTGAGCTAGATGGTGGTTGTCCCCTTTCTCCTTGTCGATTTCTCCCTCTTGTCCCTTCTCCTTATCAATGCAACTTGACCCTACCATTGCATGTTGATGTTCTAAGTGTTAGGGCCTTAGTATTCGTACTAGGGAAGAAGGTGGGGCTCCTTCTTACCTTTAGGAAATTGGAAATGAGTCCCAAACTTCCAATTAGAGGCTGCCCTCTTCTAATCTTGCTCCGAATGCCCTCCTATTCCTTCGTTCTTCACTTCTAGAGATAGGGGTTTGATCTTGAGTTAGTGCATGTAAACTAAGTCTTTGAAGGAAGGGAGTTATAGGGGTTACCTATGAAATCGAGGTGTTTCCGACGCCTCAAACGGACTGCGTCGGGGCTGTGCTTCCGACAGTCTCTCGGCCGGCAGTCGGGGTCCTCCGAGGGCCTTCCTTGCTTTCTCACTTGTTCTTTATCTTGTTCTCCCTATGGTGGAGTAGTTGGGTGAGTGAGTGAAGATTAATTATGAGTATTTTGTGTAGGTATTGAAGGCTATTGTGAGGATTGGGGCTGCTCTTCCTCTCGCACAAGGAAGAAGGAAATTGTGAGTTGGAGCTCTTCTCTTCCAGCTTTCTTTCTCTCTCTATGTTATGTGTATGAGTGAATGTGAAACTGATTTTGGTGGATGTTTGTGTGCAGGTAGTGAGCGATGGAGGGGAAGGCTTGGAGTGTTTTCTTTAAGAGTGATAGTTGTATGGGTGACACGTGTGGGAGTGCATGTTTGGGAGGCTTCCACAACTCCACATGTAGGATGTGGGTGGTTAATGATGTATTAATCCTTTTCTTAATTGTAGTTAGAGGTGTTTAGTGATTCTCTGATTATGTGCTTGAGTGGGATTAGCAAAACCAATCTGCCGCATCTCCATTTCTTTTCCTTTTTCTTTTTCTTTTATTTTGTTGTAATAATATAAGTATATATACATGGATTATATTGTGGGCTTAGATCCATTAATCTTGGGCCCCTTTTATATATTGTTGTTGACTATTAAATCTGAAACGGGCTCTCGTTCTTGGGCTGAATAAATAAAATCGAACTAATAATCGTGAACTGGGCCTTGAACAATTAACTGGGCCTTGTACAATTAACTGGGCCTTGAAATTAGATGGGCCTCGGCCCAAAAAAAATAATAAATAGTTTTTCTTTTACCGATTCGTTTTATCGTCCTTTCTTATTTAGTTCGGTTCTCGTTTCGGGAAGTTCTAATGTTACTAAACGTAACACTACTAGTAGTGGTTCTTTTTCCTTTCTTTAAAATTTTATTTCACTCATAATAATACTTTCCATAATATTCTTAAAATTCTCTTACTAAAATAATGTCGAAGTTTTTATTACTCACTTAGAAAAACTGCGGCCGTTACACTACATGAGGCTAAATTGGCTCGAGAGGCTCAAGATGCTAACATAAAGAGGCTCGAGATGGCCATTGGCCAAATTTCTGGTTCCATGCACCTAATGCAACAACCGGGGCGGATTCCGAGTCAAGGGATTCAACCACAACAAGCCAACGAGGTGCAAGCCGCTTATCCTCCATATGTTCCTCCCGTTCCACCTCACCAAGCACATGCAATTACGGTGTTACAACGCAATGGTGGCACGATGTCGCCCCAAGGCCATTCAAGTGTTAGGAGGAGCCCGAGCGAGCAGTGGAGTAACGGCAAAAATCCGGCAGCGCACCACGCTGGACGGGCATCCAACGTCTCTGGACGACCGTCCAACGTTGGACGGCCGCCCACCGTCACGCCAGCCCCTGGACGAGCGCCCCAGCGAAGCCCGCGCTGGACGGGCGTCCAACATACGTTGGACGACTGTCCAACGCTGAAGAGGAGCCAAATGCGAAGCCCACCCTGGACGAGCGTCCAGCCAACATTGGACGAGCGTCCAACGCCCAGAACTCACGCACGGAGTTCGAGGAAGCCGAGAAGGAGGCCAAACCTCTTCACAAGATGCTCAACCCTTATGTTCCACATATTCGGAGTGTTGTGAGGAAGGAGAGAAAGGATCTCGAGCCTATCAACTCGTTTCCTAAGAGAGGAGATCCGGGAGGTTTCGATTTGAGCATTGTTTTGGATAGTGGAGAGACCGTCTCGGGATTGATGGATCTAGGAGCTGCGGTGAATTTAATGTCGTATTCTATTTTCGAGAAGATGAACTCAAGAGTCCTTCAAGCTACCGACATACGCATTGAGCTAGCAGACAGCACCGTGAGCAGTCCTTTGGGAGTTGTGGAAGATGTCACTGTCCTCGTTGGTGGAATTCAAGTCGTTACCGACTTTGTAGTGCTTCATGAAGGCAAGGGAGCTAAAAGCGCAACTGGTCATCTACTCTTGTTGGGACGACCATTTATGGCCACTACTCGAGCTCGGATTGATGTAGGTACCAGCACATTGAGCATGGCCGGTGAAGGAGGCTCGGTAACCTTTTTAGTTTTTGGAAATTCACCTTCTATTCTAACTTCCTCTCTTCATTCATGCTCTTTTGTTAAGCTTGCTAACCCTCTTGTTGAGGAAAATGTTTGTGAGATTTCTGACAGGGTAGCAGCTCTTGAGGAATTCCTTGACGAAGAAGTGTCCATTGAAGATGACGAATTCTTTAGCTGTGTGGATGAAGAAGAGGACATAATTGCAGAATTTCTACAGAATTTGGAGGAGGAAGATGAAGTGGACGAGGAAAGCTCGACACATGCATCGAATGAGGAAGTGGTCATTAACTCTTTTCTTTCTAACCTCACCATATGTGAAACATCTTTTCTTGCAGAGTCTAACTCGAAGATGTTTGAGGAGGAGTTCGAACTAAATGTGGGGGAGTCGAGAGTTGATGATGACCACGTTCTGGATCTTCGAGATTGTTCGAGAAGAGAGAGTGAGTGTGTCGCAAGGAGCATCAAAACGTCATTTGGTGCTACGGGTTTGGGTTGATCGTATCCTTCGTCAAGCTAATGACGTTAAATAAGCGCTTGGTGGGAAGCAACCCACTTTCTCTATTTTATTTTTGTAGAGTAGGATTTATTTTCTTTTTATTTTTGTTGTTTTTCGTTCGTTTTTCTTTTTGATGTTCGTGCAGGGAGTAGTTTCTAAGGATTGCAATGGCAAGGAAGGCCTTAAGAGGGAGCAAAGGATCGGATTTGTGCGAAAATTCACGAAGGCCACGTTGGACGAGCGTCCAACGTATTCTGAGTTTCTCCAATTTTCCCAGCGAAGGCTGCGTTGGACGAGCGTCCAACGCACGTTGGACGAGCGTCAAACGTATACCAGTTCCCCATGATGGGCCCCCAACTCAGCTGCTCCACCGGACCCAAACGATCCTCGTTTTTGGTCTCCTCATGATCCCCGTTTTCAAGATCCACGGTTCCGAGGTCTATTCAACCCATAGCCTTGTTTGTGTCTTTTTATTTTTGTTTTGAGTCTTTTATTTCTTTCTCTTTATTTTTTGTGCAATTTTACGCTTTGGTATTTTGTTTTGTGTTTGTTTTGTAGGTACTACTTGGAATTTCCTCGGGATTTCAAGTGTGTTGGTCGATATCTTGCGATAAGTTCCTTCTATCCCTTTTCTTTATATTTTTCTCGTAATGGGGACATTGCTTGATTTTATGTGTGTGTGTGTGTGTGTGTGTGTGGGGGGGGGGGGGGGGGGGTTCGTATTTTGCTTGTCTTGATCGAGTCTTGTTTGGTTTGATTGAGTCTAGTTGATCGAGTCTTCATGTTTCCCCACTTAGAAATTTGTTAGTGTTCGAGCTATATAAGCATGTGACTTAGGATCGATGTAAATGATTCGATGATGGAATATTTAGTTGTTGGAATTGATTTGAGCATGAGTTAAATTGGTTTAATCTTGAGTTGCGATATATTATGATTCGATGAATTGTGGGGCACGAATTGATATGAGTATTGAGGAAAATGATTTATGATTTTTGGTTGAGTGATAAATCTAGATTGTTACGATTTTAGATTGCTAGTTTACTTTCCCCTATATGTAAAAAAAAAAAAAAAAAGAGTTGTGTTTTTATGTGAATAAAGAGTTGATAGGATTCTGCTCCTCTTACTTGTAACGTATGAAAATACTAGAGTAATGAGCATGGGAAACCACATGAAAAGGCTTCGAGAGACCCTCAAATGATCACATTTCATGAACTTTGTCCTAGATGATACTCGTGTATATTAGAATAATGTGTTCGTAGGCATTCTATCCCTCTTGACAATGGGTACGGGAAACCGCACTAGGAGGCTCGATGTGACCCATCGATGATTAAACCTAGTGAATTATGTGCCAAAAACGTTCACTTGTGTAAAAAAAAAAAAGAAAAAAAAAAGAGAAAGAGTTCTATTTATATTTGAGTTGAATAAAAGGGGAAGTAGGCTAGACGTCTAAGTTGTGATGATTCTAGATATTTGTGAGATGTGTGTATCATTGCTTTTCCTCTTACTTGGATTGATTTATAAGCCACATAGTTCGTTGATGATGATTGTTCGTAACTTGGGATTAAGGTAATTTCGTTCGTTGCTTATCGATTCCGGTGATTAAATGTTCTATGAGTTGAATTGTTTGAATTGAGTCTAAGTTGTATGTTTATATTGCTTGAGGACAAGCAAAGGTCTAAGTGTGGGGGATTTTGATTGGTGTTTAGACGTTAGGATTTTCGTCATGTTTTCGAGTCCGTTTTTGTTGTGTTTTGTGTCTTTTTCGTATGTCTTTTGCTATGATATGGTTGTTTGGAGCTTTGGCATTTGTAGGATCGATAGGTGGAAGAAACGGAAGGAAACGGGTCGAAAAAGGTGAGAAAGGTGTGGAAAATCGAGCATAGAGTGCATGGGGTTGGACGCCCGTCCAAGGCAGTGGACGGCCGTCCAGAGTACGCTGGACGAGCGCGCACATGCGCTGGACGCGTCCAGTGAAGAATTGAAAAGGAATGCGAGTGTGACGTTGGACGAGCGTCCAATGTACGTTGGACGACCGTCCAACGTCCCGGCCAGCTGTATTTTCCTTATATAATTAGGTTTTCATACCTATTATATATACTATCCCTTGTGCACGAATTCTACAAACTTTTACTATTTTTTAGCTTTAGTTTTCAGCATTCAAACACTCTAGATTAGCTTTTATTGTTCGGATCCGAATTCTTCGTTCGTTGCAATTTAATTCAAGACTTTTCCTTTATTACGAGTTCTTCATTCTTCGTTTAATTCTCGTAAGTTCTTTATTGCTTTCGTTTACTCGCTTTAATTGCTTGCTTTCGTTTTAGATTCGTTTTCTTAAGTGATTCGTTTAATTTCCTTCGTTTTATTTCGTTCGTTCGATTTTCAAGTTCTAGTTTAGATTCGTTTTTCTCAAGTTTCAATTCTCTCGTTTTTGAAGCTTTCAAAGTTAGATTTATTTCCCTTTAAATTTCCAGATTTCATTCATCATGTCTAGAGTAGTTTATGCTTTCTTCGTTGCTTCTTTTATTGCTTTCTTTTCGATTCTTGCCTAGGTAGATTAATCGTTTCACTTTAGTTTAATTCTTAGATTTATTTGCTTGTTCTTAGATTAGTTATTTACTTGCTTTTATTTATTGCTTTGATTTATTTTAATTGCCTAGGATTTAAAATCAAAAACCCAAAAATCTTATTTATTTGCTTTCCTAGATTTAGGCTAGATTAGGATTTACTACATAATTGATTGCCCTGTTAAGTTTTCCTTGAGATTCGATACTTAGGTTTTACTTGCCAGTGCTACGATAGGATTTCGTTCTATTGCGAACACGTTTTAGTGAAACAGCGGTTTCTCGTACCCATTGTCAAGAGGGGTAAATTACCTACGAACACATTATTCTAACATACACGAGTATCATCTAGGACATAGTTCATGAAATGTGATCATTCGAGGGTCCCTCGAAGCCTTTTCATGTGGTTTCCCATGCTCATTACTCTAGTATTTTCATACGTCCCAAGTAAGAGGAGCATAATCCTATCAACTCTTTATTCACATAAAAACACAACTCTTCTTTTTTTTTTCTTTTTTTATTAAGGGTCGTAAACTAGCAATCCAAAGTCACAACAATCTAGACTTTTTCACTCATAATCCAAAAATCATAAATCATTTCCTCACACTCAAATCGATCATGCCCCACAGTTCATCAAATCATAACCAATCACAACTCAAGACTAAACCAACCTAATCCATACTATCAATTCCAACAATTAAATATCCCATCATCGAATCATTCACATCGATCCTAAGTCACATGCTTATAAGCTCAATTTCAATCAAATTCCTAAGTGGGAAAACATGAAGACTCGATCACACATCAAGACTCGATCACAAACTATACCCAATACGCCTTGAACTCAAGACTCGATCAAAACACAAAAACGAAAACTTCATGCCAAAAGTTCAAAGACCCCCCCCCCCCCCCCCCCCCCCCACACACACACACACACACACACTTAAAATCAAGCAATGTCCCCATTGCGAGAAAATAAAAAGGAAAGGGATATAAAGAAACTTATCGCAAGATGACGACCAATTACTCAAAATCTCGAAAGACTCCAAGTAGCACCTACAAAACAAACATGAAAACAAAACACCAAAGCATAAAAGTGCACAAATAAAAGAAAACAAAAGACCCAAAACAAAAATAAAAAGACACAAAACAAGGCTATGGGTTGAATGGACCTCGGAACCGTGGATCTTGCCAACGGGGATCGTTTGGGATCATGGAAACGAGGATCATTGGGATCCGGTGGAGCGGAGGTTGGAGTTGGACGTACGTCCAGCCTCCGATTCTGCCCAACTTGATTTCTTTCGTCCCGTCTCGGCTCTCTTCGTCATACTATCCTTGTAGACTACTCCGTGTACGAAAATCAAAAAGAAAACAAACGAAAACAAAAATAAAGAAAATAAATCCTATTCTACATTTTTATTTATTTATTTTTTTATGTGGGTTGCCTCCCACCAAGCACTTGTATATTGTCATTAGCTTGACGTATGATGTGATCAACCAAGCCCGTGGCACCAAGCGACGTGTTGGTGCTCCTTGCGACATACCCACTCTTCTTTTTCGAACAATCTCGAAGAACTTGGTCATCATCAACTCTTAACTCCCCCACACTTAGTTCGAACTCCTCCTCAAACATCTTCGAGTTAAACTCTGCAAGAAAAGATGTTTCACAATTGGTGAGATTAGAAAGAGAAGAGTTAATGACAACTTCCTCATTCGATGCATGTTTTGAGTTTTCCTCTTCTACTTCTTCAACCTCCTCCAAATTCCATAGAAATTGCTCGATTATGTCCTCTTCCTCATCCACACAACTAAAGAATTCGTCATCTTCAATGGACTCTTCATCTTCAATGAATTCTTCAAGAGCTGCTACCCTGTTAGAAATCTCACAAACATTTTCCTCAACACGAGGGTTAGCAAGCTTAACATAAGAGCATGAATGAAGAGAGGAAATAGGAATAGAAGGTGCATTTCCAAATACCGAAAATGTTACCGAACCTCCTTCACTGGCCATGCTCAATGTGCCGGTACCTACATCAACCTGAGCTCGAGTAGTGGCCATAAATGGTCGTCCCAACAAGAGTAGATGTCCGGTTGCACTCTTAGCTCCCTTGCCTTCATGAAGCACAACAAAATTGGTAACGACTCGAATCCCACCAATGAGGATAATGACATCTTCCACAACTCCCAATGGACTACTCACGGTGCCATCCGCTAGCTCAATGCGAATGTCGGTGGCTTGAAGGACTCTTGAGTTCATCTTCTCGAAGATAGAGTACGACATTAAATTCACCGCAGCTCCTAAATCCATCAATCCCAAGACGGTCTCTCCGCTATCCAAAATAATACTCAAGTCGAAACCTCCCGGATCCCCTCTTTTAGGAAACGAGTTGATAGGCTCGAGATCCTTTTTCTCCTTCCTCACAATACTCAACTCGGGCACGACGGCCACCCGAGTTGATAGGCTCGAACTCCGTGTGCGGCTCATCGGGGTTGGACGGCCGTCCGGTAGGGTTGGACGGCCGTCCAACTTCCGGTTCTGTTGAATGTTGCGCTCTTCCGGTGTTGGACGGACGTCCAACTCCGTGATCTGCCCGATTTTGCGTCGAGCTCCAACGTGGATTCGGGCTCCCCCTAGTACTTGAACGGCCTTGAGGCGGCATCATAGCTCCATTATCCACCTTTCTCCCGCTCCGCAACACCGAGACTGCATGGGCTTGATGAGGTGGAAAAGGAGGAACGTATGGGGGATACCGGACTTGCACCTCGTTAGTTTGTTGTGGTTGAATCCCTTGACTCGGAATCCGCCCCGTTCGTTGCATCAAGTGCATGGAACCAGAAATTTGACCAAAGGCCGTCTCGAGCCTCTTAATAGTAGCATCTTGGGCCTCTCGGGCCAATTTTTCTTCATGGAGGAATGTGGAAAGGCTCTCATTGACGGGAGGCTTTTAAGGAGGTCCTTGGGGACGAGAATTAGGGTGTGGTGGTGGTTGTGGTTGATGCAGCCCATGGTTCGAGATATCAAGCTTTTAGATCGAGATTTGAAGATTTTATGGATAAAGATTGAAGATATTATTAATAGATTAAATTTTATGTAATTTTTGTTTTTAATTAGTTTCCTAGTTTGATAGGGTTATTTTAAGCATTATTTTGGAGATTTTATTCCTTTTTAGTCTAGGATTTGATTTGGTATATCTTAGGATAGATTTTTAACTAGTTTCCATGTGTAATTAGGACTTTTTGAAGCCTATAAATAAGGCCTAAATAGGGGTGACGTAAGCCTCCAAAGATTTGATTATCAATTAAAATGTGAGATTTTATCTCCTTTGTGTATCCTATAAATTTCTTAGTTCATAGAGGTATTTTTTATCGGTGAATCAATCGAGTTCATCACCCTCGTTTGTGTGTCATTCATCGTCCCCGTGTGACTACGACGACTGTCTCTTTGGGGTATATGCGGATCTAATCTGACTTATATCATTTAGAGGGTTAGAGCGTAGGTGTATTGGGATATTCCATCATATCTTTTATCTTTGTTTATTTATTTTATATTCGTTCGATTTGATTTATGAATCAGACTAATGTTGTTGAGGCAACTGTCTCCTTGGGGTTTAGGGAGTTTCTCGCCTTTTCAATTTGGAGGGATAGTTTCAAAGGTGTTAGAGGTTCATCTAGTCTATCGTTCGTTTATTTTTTTATTCTATGGCTTCCGATTCTGGGCTACGTATCTTCGTCGGCATCTTTTGCTCGACTAGGATCGTATCAGTGGTGGTGTACGAGTATGTTGAGGTGGGTAGTATGTGATAGGGACTAAATATCAGCTTTACTACGCAAGTAATTTAAGACGAAAGAATAATATGGATAAGGATCAGTATCAGCCCTATTAGTACAAACGACTCAAATCGATAGAAGCGGTCCTACATAATAGCATATTATCAAAGGGTTTCATAGGTTTCAGATACCCAATATAGCCGTAAGGCACGATCTGTGCAGAAGCTGGAGGTCTCGTTTCCTCCCAAAAGCCATATAGGATCTACGGGCATCTGTCGGGGTCGAAGCATCTGATCGACACCCCAGACATCTGGCAGAACCCCAGGTTCTGTGTAGCACGCCATCCGCATGACTCTACGTACTCTAGAGTGAGGACCACTACATTCATGACGAAAGGAATCTCACCTCGATGGGAATTCCTTTCTTGTCCTTCCTCCACACGAATGTTTGCCCTTTCACCCTTCCTGCGCCTATAAATACTTGACTATCTCACACTTTGTCACTCATCTATCATCATCATAATCACAACACACGCACTCTGCGTACTATTCCATTCATCCTCTACACTCCGCCTAAAGCTCCCTCGAGCTCGGGCAGTCGAAGCTCTCTAAGGCCATTTCTCTTGGAGCTTCACCGGCAGTCATCGCCACCTTTTCCTTCCCGTCATCGTCGAGAAAGATCTCTTCCTCTCGCATTCCGTCTCAAACCTAAGGTATAACCTTCGCTACTATGGGAGCAAAGGCTAAATCGGGGCTCTACGTTCCTGCTTCTTCCTCTCTCCACTCCCTTCTTCGCTCTTTACTTGAATGGGTCTTAATCTCACATGAATACAACTGGTTTATGGCTGAAAATGCCCCTTACTTAAGCATATAGCTCGATTATTGCTTGCTGCTCTTATGTGAACAATGTCATGTATGAAATCGCTGTAAAACACCTTGCTATGGCTGATAAACCCACATAAATCTCTTGTTCTCCATCATTATATAGCTTTATCTATGAATGCTCCTTGCAAATACTATGAATAATCATACAATTGTTGTAGATCTTCAACCCGGATCTATCAACTGGCGCCGTCTGTGGGAAATTTTTGAGTCTAAGATGTTGATTTTCCCCTGTTTTATGTGCAATTCTAGTCTGCTGTTGCATTATTGCAGATGATTTCTCATACAGCATTCTTATGTGAAAAATATGTGAAAACTGGGCATTAGAATGAATGGGTGTGCCTTATTCGCCGTTTAATCTGCAGAAATATGAAGGTGAACATCATTGCCTGATCTTTATTAAGCCCCTCACGATTGTAAACTATAAAATATAGCATGATTCTCAGCTTGTGCTCTCATTTTTAATGATAAATGTGATAGATACCCTGTCGAAGGGAAGCTCGTATTTGAGAGATTGATTTTTCTTTCCTTATACGTGGATTTAAGCTTTCCACCTGTAAACGTTGTTGAAAACTGTTGAATGTGGAGCATTATCCTCCGCGATGGCTTCGAAGCTTTAGCTGATTGTGATGATATGATTCATGAGTTTGCTCTGTTATTCCCCTGTGGCCCGAGATGCTTGAGAATAAGGGTGATACAATGAATAAATGTTGAATGTCAGTTTGATGCTATCCTTAGGAAATCTGAGCATGAATATCATGAGTTCGTCGTAGTTGTGTCGCTTGTAATGGCAGGACAAAGGGATCGGAGATGACTTCGAGACCATGTTTTCCTTATGATATAAATTGTGATAACTAAACTGTTCTATATGTTAAAATCCTAAGGTAGCGACGAAGCCGAAGGAAAGCCAGATCTAAAGTTACTGCAATTTCAGCACACATTCAGCTCACCTTGTGTAATTGGTGAGTCTACAATTCCTATAGCTACCTCAAAATGCTAAGTCAATTGATGAGCTGGAAAGGATTAATAAATATAGAGGAAGCTTCATTTTTCAAGCCCTTCATGTATACCCCTGCATTGTTATGAATCAAAAATTCACCTAATAAAAAACAATAAAAAATGGAGAGCCGAGGATGACAAGGTTACCCCATTCACCCTGATGAAGGGGCCCTGCATCTGGAAGCAGAACCTCCCATGAGTCCCATATAATGGACAGATCCCTCAAAAGCCCTGTTTAACAGGCAAACCTCCCTCAAAAGCCCTGTCTAACAGGCAATTTGTTTCTTCATATCGGGGCTCATAGAAATTGCACTCCCCTCCACTTTCCTCGGCCTAGCTGATTTTTGTTGAGAACTCGCAGCGAGCGTCTCGAAAATATTCTTCATCTCATCAGCTGTCTTGACCGCTATGTTGCCTCCGGCCGAACTATCCACCATGAACTGACAAGTTTGATTGAGTGCGTCGTAGAAATATTGCCAAAGCAACTCCGATGCCATTTGATGATGAGGGCATTGTTGAAGTAGCTCTTGGAACCTCTCCCATGCTTCGTGAAACGGCTCATCGTTGTCTTGGGAAAAGTTCATAATCTTTGACCGCACCTCTTGAGTCTTGCGGTTCGGGTAGTACTTGAGCATGAATCTCTCACAAACCGCATTCCATGTGGTGAGAGAGTTCTCCGGGAGCGCCAAATACCATGACTTTGCTCGATCCTTGAGGGTGTACGGGAAGCACTTCATCTTCAAGTTGTCCTCCGTGAGACCCGAGAGTGGGAAAGATTGCACCACCGTGCAATACTCTCGGATGAACGTCAATGCATCCTCGTTGGGCAGCCCTAGGTAGGATGGGAGCAACGCCATGTGGTGAGGTTTAAGCTCATGATTCCTGACCGCTTCCGTCAGGACAATCGCCGAAGTGGTGGCTGTGAATGTGGGGCGAGCGAAATCGCCCATGACTCTAGCTGCCATGGCTTCGGGCTCTACAAACAACAAGACTAAAGAAAAGTCTTGGAAATCAATTTCCTCCTCCTCCTTAGTGGCTAGAATCGCTCTCCTCCGGTTGATGTTGTCGATGTGGGGCGCTAATTTCCTTTGAAGACTTCGGCGACCATGCATAAACAACACTCAACAAAAGGGTTAAACGCACCGAGTGGGAGAAAAAAGAAATCGAATAAACACAAATTAAAATAAAATAAATAAAAATACTACACAATTAAATAGCCTAAAGTTTTCCCCGACAATGGCGCCAAAATTTGTTTCACTAAAAAGTGTTCGCAATAGATGAAATCTATCGTAGCACTAGCAAGTAAAAACCTAAGTCAAATCTCAAGGAAAACTTAGCAGGACAAATAATCATGTAGTAAAAACAACCTAAACTAAGAAAGCAAGTACAGAATAATTTTGGGTTTTTGGGTTTTAAAATCCTAGGCAATAAAATAAATCAAAGCAATAAATAAAAACAAGTAAATAATCCTAATCTAGAAAGCAAGAAGTAAATCGAACTAAATAAATTTAGAAAATTAAACTAGAAGAAAGCAATAAATCTACCTAGGCAAGAATAAAAAAGAAAGCAATAAAGGAAGCAACGAAGAAAACGAAATCTATTCTAGACATGATTAATGAAATCTGGAAATTAAAGAGCAAATAAATCTAACTATGAAGACTTTGAAAAACGAGAGAATTGAAAGCGAAAGTAAAAACGAATCTAAACTTGAAATTGAAAACCGAACGAACGAAATTAAATTAAGAAAATTAAACGAAGCAATTAAGAAATTGAATCTAGAAATAAAAGAAAGCAATTAAAGCAAATAAATGAAAACAATAAATAACTTACGGAATTGAAACGAAGAACGAAGAACGCAAAATAAAAGAGAAGTCTTGATTTAAATTGCAACGAACGAAGAATTCGGATCCGAACAAAAGAAAGCTAATCTAAAGTGTTTGAATGTAAAAACTAAAGCTAGAAGAGGGTAAAAGTTGTTTATAATTCGTGCACAAGAGGTAATATATATACTATGTATAAAAACCTAGATATATAAGGAAATACAGCTGGCGCCGGAAGTTGGACCTGGACGTACGTCCAAAACTTGAATCTGCATGATTTTGCCTTGTACGCTGGAAGCCCGTTCAGAGTTGGACGTGGTCTTGGACGGCCGTCCAGATGAGTTGGACGGCCGTCCAACTCGCCGGATTGTCCTACTTCATCCAAACTCCGACTTTATCGCCTTTTCGACCCGTTTCCGCTCTTTTTCCATTTATAAACACCTACAAGCACCAAAAACTCCAAACAACCAAATCATAGCCATAAACACACAAAAGACACGAAAACATAATGAAAACGGACTCGAAAACACTACGAAAATCCTAACATTTGAACACCAATCAGAAGGCGTCAAGTGTAGAGTATTCCTCACAAATCAGTCGGGGACTGCCCAACATTGGTTCAAGCAGTTACCAAAAGCCTCTATTCACTCCTTCATGGATCTAAGGGAAGTTTTCCTGCAGCAGTTCATCAACGCTAAGAGGACTACTAGAAATTCCTTACACCTAACGACTATTAAGCAAGGTGCCAATGAAAGTTTAAGAGATTATATGACGTGTTTCAATGAGGTTGTCCTGGAAATCCCGGGAGTAGAGCCGAAGCTGAAAGTGCACACCTGTGTAGATGGCCTAAAACCAGGGCAGTTCTTTGCCTCTCTCATTAAGAAAGAAGCTACTTCTTTCGAAGAACTGCTAACAAGAGTCCAAAAATATATCCATATGGAAGAAGCTCTGAGTAGCAAGAGGGCCGAGCTGGCCTCTCAAAAGGAAAAGAAGCCAGAAGAAAGGAAAAGGCTGGCTCCAGATGCTAAAAAAATCGATAAGAATGAACGATTCTTGAGATCCTTTACCCCACTCACTAAGCAGCCTGTTGATCTGCTGGAAGTAGTCATGAAAAAACCAGGGGTCCAGGTCCCCGTGGGACACAGGCAGCCGCCTAGGAACCCACCTTCTGAAAAATTCTGCAAGTTCCATAATGACTTCGGTCACATGACAAATGACTGCAGAAACCTGAGAATTGCTATCGAGAAGTTGATACAAGAGGGGGAACTCTTGGAATATGTCAAGAGGGAGACAGAGCTAAACAAAAAGCCCAAAGAAGCTCCTGAGAAAGCACCTGATGCTAGCTAGGGATCCGAACCCAAAAGCGTCATTAAAATGATATATGGAGGACGGCTGTAGGGGACTCCAACAGAAGCAGAAAGGCATCTGCTAGAGAGCTGCATATGCACGAGAGACATGGGGTCTGGAAAGTTGAAAAGGGCTTACCTGCACCAGAAATCTCGTTTGGACCAGAGGACAATCAAAAAGTGGTCCATCCACATGATGACGCATTGGTCATCACGGTGGAGATAGAAAGATACCAAGTCCAAAGGGTGTTTGTAGATACAGGAGCTGCGGTTAACGTCACATTCGAAAGTTGTTTTAACCAAATGAGCCTTCAGAAGCCTCTAAACGGTGTAGCCACGGCCTTACACGGATTCTCAGGAGATCCTGTGATGTCATTAGGATCAATTGATCTAATGCTCACCCTAGGTGAGGGACCCATGCGGGTGTCGAAACCAGTCACTTTTCTGGTGGTGTGACAACAATCTTCTTACAACGTTATCTTGGGGAGAACTGCCCTGAACCCGTTCCAAGCCGTGGTCTCTACTTATCATTTAATGATGAAATTCTCGGTAGGAAGCCAGGTGGGACAAGTATCTGGAGACCAAGCAATCTCAGGAAAATGTTATATCCAATCCGTGCAGGCAGGAGAAGCCATGAAAAGGCCGATGGCAGAACTCGCCAATGATAAGGCTGAAGCAAAGCCTGATGGAAAAATACTTAAAGCCACAACTGCTGTAGAGGAGAGCCAGGATCTCTCCACTTCAATGGAACACTTGATGATTACCAACACCAATTCCTCAGGAAAGCTCACGCTACCCGAAGACTCAAATAAATGGTCGCTCCAACAGAATGACAAAAGAAAAGGATTTGAAGCCGAAATAGCAGGCACATGCAACGCCCCAATTGTGATGGGACACTGGAAACTTTGATAGCCAAAGCAAGGGCAAAAGTCAAGGATGCAATCAAAATGCCGGATCAAAAGAATGTCGAAGAGACAGCAAACGGGGAAAAAGGTAACACCCTCGAAGTATGCAGGGAAAATTAAAGGTTGTTCTTAAAAAGGAGGGTACGGTTGGTCGTAACCTTTACCTACCTTAAAACTTTTTATCTTATGATTGGTCAATATGTGGAAAACACAGGATCATGTCTCCTCGTCCTGGGAAGTCATTGTATTTTTGCAAAACGTTAGCCCTAAACGAGGTGTAATTCCTTCGGTTCCTTATACCTCACCGGGGGAGGGGGGGAGTAGGGGATACCCTACATCCCAATACTTGTATTCCATTATCTCAAAATGCATCCCAATACCTGTATTCCATTATCTCAAAATGCTTTGGCAGGAAAAACATAGTAGTAGAAGGTAATAAAATAAAAAAGGCACACAAACGTAAAAGTAGAAAAATAATAAGCCAAAGTGGCTGGAAGTAGCAGGAGCTAGACCTGCTGTCGGGCCTAGGCCCGCCGGTTCTGGGCCGCGGCTCGGCGGTTCACGGTTCGTAAATGTGCAAACTGTAACCGGCCCTTCAACAGGGTTCACGGTTCCGGGCCGGGCTCTGAAACAGCCGGTCCTGGTTCCGGTTCGAGCCCTCCGGATTTGCCGGTTTGGCGGTTCCCCAAATTTTCTACTATATTTTGTTGGAGGTATGATCCTCGCCGCCGTGGAGTGAAAGTGTTGAAGATTCAATTGGTGTGCAAATCCCCTATGAAGAAAAGGGCGTATGAGGGAGAAAGAACACCTTCCTAATTCGTACATTTATTATTGCAAAATGAGAGAAAATTACAGTTTCAATTCTTCTTCCTCATCTTATCGTTGATCGATGCTTGTTCGTCACCATCGATCTTCAGATTGTAGGCGTTTGACTTCATTTTCACGCGATTCTTTGGAGGTTAGTTTGTCGGTGTCGCTTTCTTTGTCAGGATGCCGAACTCGAGGTCGAAGAACAGGCTGTCTTCGCCTTCGGAGGAGAAAAGGCTCACGGCGGTGGCTGCGGCAACAATTTGGGTAGTGGGATTTGGGGTGGAGTATGGGTTGAAGGTGGCGGCGGCTGCGGCTCCTATAGAGAGAGAGATTAAAAGAGGAAGGGAGGTATAAGGGTTACAGTGTAGGGGGAGGGAGGCTTTGCAGATATGGTGTGCAGCCCGCCAGACTAGTATTTGGGCCCGAAGGTTTGGGCTCGGCGGTTAACCTCCGGTTCACGGACCGTCCTCTGCTTGAACCGTAACCGGCCCGTCGTCTGCCAGTTCCGGGCAGGTTTTAGGCCCGTTGACCGACGGGCTGGTTAAAAACCGTTGACCGGCGGGCCGGTTCTGGCCAGGCCCGCCTATTCATCCTAAATGGGCAGGTCTAGCAGGAGCATGATAAAGGCAAGGGCTCGGAAAGCACCTAGCCGAAGAAGGAAATGAACTTGTTTTTTTTGCCCTACTGGCACGATTCAAGGGCCATAAAAAAGCACCCCATTACAAACACAAAAAAATAATTTGTTTTGAAAACATCCCACCAAGAGCAATACAGTTAAAGGGAAGGATCTGAGGCAGAAGCAGGATCCTCAGAGCTAGGTGAATGAGAGGATGAAGACCGATCCTCAGAAGCAGGAGAAGTCATAGCTGAATGCACAAAGGGACCACCCTTGGGCGAGCCTGCTGGAATCTTTGGGGCATCCCCTTCCTCAGAGCCACCCGTCACTGCTTTCAGAGTAAGCATGGAGGAGGTACCTTCCCCACTTGTAGATAGGCCTAAAGTGTTCCTCTCTCTCAACTCCTAACAAAGAAAAGAAGTTGCTAAATAGGAAATGATAAATAATAAATTAGTAAACTTCAAAAAAGAAAATAAGAAGACACCTCGCCAAGAGCCTTTCGCATAGACCTCATAACGATGGTGTTAAGAGGAGAAAGAGGAAACAAGGGAGCATCCCAGGGAGGAAGGTTCTCCGAGGATGTAGTAGGCTGGCAAAGGATCTGAAACGCTTCCTTCAGCACAGGCATAAACTAGGGCTCCTTGGTAGGCATGAGATGACTCCTCCTAAGGGATTCGGGCTCCGTATCAAACATTCTCACTATAGGCCCTGCATTGATGGTGGCCGCTCGCTCAGGGACTCCTAGCTGCTGACAGCATTCAAGAATGGCGGAAGCTGTCCATTCAGTAAGGGGATCGAATATTCGAAGCCAGAGAAATCACGAGAATGAAGATTGGCCTCTGGCAAACGCTTTATCAGAGAATCCAGGAAGGCTTGACCATAAGGGGTCATTAGCAAGTTAGATCTACAGTCCTGAATCCCTGAGGAAATGCCCTGATCCATCCCCGTCCTCTTCCCTTGAGTAAAAGAGGAAGCACGAGCACGCTCTAGTTCCTGCTCATGAGTACGCGCCAGCTGTTTTACCTCTGCTGCGTAAGCTTCTTGCAGTTGCATTACCCTGTCTGATGAAGCCATTAAGGCCTCTTCAAGCTCTTTCACCCGTTCAGAGAGAGAGAGAGTGTGCGTTGCCCAAGGGTAGAGCAGTGTTTCTCCTTATCTTGTAGAAACCCTCGAAGCTGATGAACCTCAGCTTGGAGTTGCTCCCTACTTTTCTCGGATTGAGAAAGGTACTCCCGCAGTTGTTCTAGACCCAATGTTCGGGCGTAGGAAGGATCCTCCAAGATTTTACCCTTCTTCATATCCAGAGAAGAAGAAGAGTCGCTCTTCCTCTTAAGGGAAGAGGAAAGAGGTTCTGAGACAGCAAGAGAAGGGATAAGGGCATCCACATCGATAAAAATAGGGGAGGATGAAACTAGCCGGCTGGAGGCAACTAAATGAGGGGAGAAAGGCTTCAAACTAGGCCTAGCAGTTGTTGCTTCCCGAGGATTCTCTTGGAGAAGGTTATAACCTTCAGGCTCCGTAATCGCCTGATTAGAGACGTCACCTGCCGAGGAGGTAGGGTTAAGGCCACTGGCTTTTGCTTGCTCTATTTTCTTTAACAATTTCTCGCGAGCTTTTTTCCCTATACTCTGTTTGGTGGAGTCCATAACCGCAGAGTAAAGATAAACCCTAGTAAATTACAACAGTCAATCCGAGAAGAAAGGCAAAAAAAAAAAAAAAAAAAAAAAAAAAAAAAAAAAAAAAAAAAAAAGAAAAAAAGAAAATGAGAGAGAGAGAGAAATAGAGATCTCTTCTTTTTAGAAGAGTGCCATCAGAGGAAGTTGTAAACATAATAGCGCAAGAGTTACCAAATAAATACGAATAGATCTAATCTTTAGAAATCTTGAGAACCAACTACCGGTTCTACATTGGAGTCTCTGTCACACTCGTACTAAAACTGAGTTTGCAGTCAAAAAATCTGAAACCAGTAACATTTCCCTCAAAGAATACGAAAGAAAGTAAGAAGGAAACAGAGGGTCCCTTAATCTCAAGAACTCTCGAAAAATAATCTATATAAGGATAAGGGGAAATGGCAAGATAGTAAAGAAAATACCTGGGAGAGAAGAGGAACGGAGTAATCGCCGGAAGAATCGAGTAGGGCGGAGGAACAGGAATACTGTTGTTTCTCTTTGAAATATAGTATGGAGAATGAAAGGGAGAAGAGGAGAAAGGAAGGAGTTAAAAAGGTTAAAGGGAAAAAGAGAGTGAAGTGGTACCCCACTTACTGCTCCACGTCGGCTTGCGAAAAGGGAAGAGACGCCTTTTCACATACAAATAATAATAAAGTTTCAAACGAAAAATAAGCTATAATAACCAGTGTTCTAAAAGACGCCGCCTAGGTCCGCCTAGGCGGCGCCTAGGCGCTAGTCAGTACCTCGCCGCCCGACTAACAAGTAATCCGCCTAGGCTCTATGCGATACCCAACAAGCTGCTCTTGTAGCTTAATCAATAGTCTATATGTGTTAATTGATCTATGTTTAGGCAAACTATGCTACTCTATGTATGATTTTGGATTTATAATTATGAAACTAACATATCGATTGTCATAGTATGTGTATTTATTATAAATTTGGCAATAATATTGTAAGAATAGTAAAAATAAGCATTATAGTTCAAATCCGCCTAGGCCCCGCCTAGGCTCCCGCCTAGCGCCTAGGCGCTAGTCACCCCTCTACCGCCCGACTAGCGCCTAGCGCTTTTTAGAACATTGATAATAACACACCTTTTGAAATACGTCTACTACAATATCTCTCCACCCTAGAAGGGAGAGCAATGATGAGTAAAGAAAATAGGTCCAACTTTTACCCTCGGGAAACCAACCGTCGCACCAATCTTCCATGCGACGAGCTGTTTACAGCTTCAACCAAAAAAGCAGTTCTCTCGCCAAGATACCCGGCAGAAGCTAATAAAGTGCGCTTCTGGACCTGGGGGGGAGTAGCTGATAGGGATAAATATCAGCCTCGTCGTATGGCATTCTTCAAGTGCTGATTAGGCCATCCCTCCGGAAGCCTCAGATGACCTACTCGATAAAGATGTCTGGGTCACAGAAGCTATAAGGTCTTGCACAGCTCCCGGCTTATGCAGGAGTTGTCCTAGTCTCGCGAGCATCTGCCTCTTTGGGAATCTTAATATTAATCATACCATGTGGCATAATCCTAATAAAGGTTTTGTCGGTTCTTAGAAGCCTCAGATGCTGTATAAGGCCAGAAGCCATATCTCGTGCAGAAGCTACGAAGCTCTATATAGATCTGTTTCACCGTAGAAGCCATCCAGGATCAGGTAGCATCTGCTAGGATTCGAGGATCTGTCAACACACGGTCCGCATGACTATATACTCTAGAGTGAGGACCACAAAATTGATGACGAAGAGAATCTTGTCTCTTTAGAAATTCCTCTTTTGTCCTCCCCTAGCACGACATTCACCTTTTTCGTCCTTGACACACCTATAAATATCGAGTGATCACACCACTTCATTCATCCCCTCAACTCAATCCTACACATGCACTATTTTATTCATACTCTGGCCTTGAACTCACTCAAGCCAGAACAACCGAAGTCCCTCTTCAAGGGCTTTTGTTCTCTCGTCATTTCCATCCACACTCTCCTCGGTGAAAAGGGGACTCCCAACAGCTCTAAACCGAAGGTATAATTCTCGTTACCGAGAGAGGACGAAGCATGAAGATGCCCTGCGTTCTCTACTTCGCCCTCTTCTCTCCTCTCTGTTTTTCTGCTCGAATGAGCTCGAAGCTCCATGGATTTGGTTGATTCTCTAGTTATAAGCACCCTTTGCTTAACATTTTGCTCGATCCTCTCTTTTATGTCTAAAGGAAGATGCTCTGTAGAAAATGAGTCGTTATGGCTAATAAATCACATGAATCTCTTACTTGCTACCGTTGTAATCCTTTATCTGTGAATGCTCTTTACAAACATGATGAATAATCACACAATTGTTGTAGATTTTCAACCCGGATCTATCAAAATTGATTTAAGCATGATTATAAGGTATCATAAGCATGACTAGGTTTAAGCATACATTTGTATATTAAAAAGCATAATGGTGTTGTAAGCATAAATATATACTGATTTAAGCATGTTTTTGTATAGTTTTAAGCATCTTTCGCATTTTAGCACACTAGGATTTATTTGCACACAAACCATTCCCTATATATAGTTCGTGTGCAAATAAATCCTGGTGTGCTAAAATGCGAAAGATGCTTAAAACTATACAAAAACATGCTTAAATCAGTATATATTTATGCTTACAACACCATTATGCTTTTTAATATACAAATTCATGCTTAAACCTAGTCGTGCTTATGATACCTTATAATCATGCTTAAATCAATTACAGCCACAGATCAAACTAAGATCAATGGTCCAGATCTATTCCTATTTCTCACACCAGGACTTATTTCTATATGATACATCTTCTATATATATATATAGGGGATGGATCAAATGAAAACTTAATAATTGGTGAAATATGAAAACCGATAGATACCGTTGATTTACATGATCCGATGGATAAGATTTAGACACGTCATCAATTTTATAACTGA
This sequence comes from Thymus quinquecostatus, assembly GCA_024222315.1. Taxonomy (NCBI): domain Eukaryota; kingdom Viridiplantae; phylum Streptophyta; class Magnoliopsida; order Lamiales; family Lamiaceae; genus Thymus; species Thymus quinquecostatus. The sequence goes on along the minus strand of CM044175.1, from coordinate 16,178,671 downwards.
TTTTTTTTTTATTGTTTTATTGATTTATTAATTGAAAGATGGGGGTAAACAAGTAAATTACATTATATTATTTAAATAGATCCCTTAAAATATGAGATGTAGTAACTTCCATGAATCTTTTATTTGGTAACTGAATATTTTTTTATTTTATTTCTTTTGATTGTCGTCCAAATTCCCCTCTATCATTCTTCTTCATTTTCGTCCACCTCCCCCTATTTCATTCTTTTTCATTTTCGTTCAAGTTTCAATCGTTCAATTTTGGGAAAATATATATACAATAAATGCAACAAAATGTAAACATATATGCAACTTTATTTCCCCCTATTTTTCTAATTGCATCGTCTATAGTAGTAGAATGTATCAACGTAGACGAATATGCAACAAAATTAGACAAATATGCAACAAAATGTAAACATATAGCGTTTAACTTTCCTTACAAGTTAGGGTATAGCTTGCCCAAATAGGGTTTAGCTTCCCCTATGGGTTAGAGTTTATCATTCAATACAAGTTAGGGTTTAGCTTTCCTTACTTGGTTAGGGTTTAGCTTCCCTACTGAGTATAATTCCAAGAATATGCAACAACATTATTTACTTAGTGCAATAAAAATACGTATGCGGACCCATAAATTAATTATTATGTAAATGAAAAGAAGATCTATTAATATGCAACAACTCGTGACCTAATATGCATTAAAACTATTTGAATGTGCAACGATTGTTGAGTAGTCACAAACAACTCATCATAACTCAAATTGAATATTAATGCATATTATAGTCATTTTGATTGTCACATCGTGCCCGCCACAACTTGGCCAAGCGAGGTCGTGACTCAAGAAAAAGGGAAATAAACAAAATAAATTAAACGAACGACATGAGGTGGAACGGTGTGAAAACTCAACATTAGATTTAAGTCGAACTTCCCATCATTCGTCGAGAATGAATGGGGAAAAACTGTTATTCTACAATATGAAGTACAACTTGAAATACGCGGAAGCACTATTCAAGAAAGAAGTCATTATCTATGATGGAACTGATATGTTGCAACGATACACAAAATGGAGATGAGTTGCAACGATACACAAACTAGAATCTAGACTAACTACGTAAAGATCACAGCGGAAGAACGTGAGATGCATGTATGGAGACATGCACCACCAAGAGGCTTCAACACTCTCATACTCGACAAAAGCTCCTTCGGCAACTTCACTTCATCCTGCTTAACCTGCACATGGGAAATATGTACAGGGCTGAGTACTTTGAAGTACTCAGTGGACACGTGCCAAAACATTTTAATTGCCAGCCATTCAAGTGAAACATAGGGGTTTTAGAAAAAGAACCTATGTTCACAAAAACATTTTAAAACAAAAAGAGTGTCTGCGCAGACTATTTTCTAGTGTAATCCATCATATCTGAGCTGGGGTGTATCCGGAGAGGTTGGCCACCCTCCCGGATACCTGACCGGCCAATCTTGTAGCTCACGGTCAACTGAGTGCACTAACTCACCAAGTATTTGACCTCGGTGAGCCCGAATCGTTAAGATAAACTGAGGCATAAGCCTCCTCAGATAGATCTCATACAAGACAAAAACATTATATGGCATGACAATTCTTTAAAGAAAATAATTGTAGCATAAAGAAACATTTTAGTTTTCTGAAAGCCCACCTCGATAGTTTTCCTGAATATAACTGAATAACTCTGGGCGCCGCCTTAGTCTCGGCCTTCTCCTTCGCCTAACCTCGTTCAAAGAACGTGAAATAAGAGACTTGAAAGGAAATCGATAATCTTATCGATCTATGCGAAGGTTGTCTTTTATCGAGGTTATGATCTCTTTTACTGATAGATCTCTTTTACTGATAACGTTATCATGGTTATTCTTTTAATCGAGAGTTCCTCGATTCTCATCTGAAGTCGATCACTCCGATCGATTCTTGTGTCTTACTGTCTTTTCATCCTCGACAGATTTTGCAGGATATTCGATTAAGCCATTAATGAGGCTTAGTGATTTTATTACACGTTATAAGTGGTCTACACTTATAAGATAAATATTACTGATCTAAATCTTTTTAAAGGTTATAAGTGGTCTACACTTATAACTTAATTATTACTGGATTTGATTTATCATTAGATCTGAGGTTTATAATTTACTTGAGGCCCAATAGAATTATTAAGGGTTTAAGCCCAATTATTTAATCTCGGAAAATTACTAACTCGAGCTCGGGAAATTATTATGTGCGGCCCTCGTCTTCTGATTTAAATATCGGCCCACTGAACAATTAACTTTCAGCCCAACAATTCTCGGCCCAGATTACTGCTTCGGCCCAACTGGTCTTGAGCATCGGCTCAACTGAATTTTAATCCCGGCTCAGCAAATATTTATTCCTCGGTCTGACTGATTAGCAATTCTCGGCACAACTAATAAATGGTTCTTGGCCCAACTGGTTAATGAATCTGGCCCAACGGATTAATCTCGGTCCGTACTGACTATGAGGCTCGTCTGGAAAATGACTCCGGCCCAACAGCTAAAATCCGGCCCGTCGATCCATATCGGCCCGGAAGCCCGGCCCGGTTCTACACTTGGCAAAATCCCCAAATCGCGATTTCCCTCTCTCTGCTTCTTTCTCTTTCTACGCGACTTCTCCCTCTCTCTTTCTCTCTCGCGGAGCTTTCTTTCTCAGCAGTCATCGCCGCCGCCGTTGCTGTTCTTTCCCGCCGGCATACGTCGACCGGCGGCCTCCTCCTCCGCCGTCGGTCCTCGTCTTCCCCTCTCTCTCAATTTCCGATTTCCCAATTTCTCGGCCAAGGGGAGCCCTAATTCTGCAGATAGGGGAAAAATCCGCCGGCTCTGTTTCCTCCGGCCGGCGAGCGCTTCTGCTTCCTCTCCCGTCGCGGGTCTCCGCCATTTCCTCCTTCTCGTCGCCGTTTCTGGCCGCGGGCCTGCTTTCTCTCACCGAGGCCCAAGCCCTTATGGCTCGCCTCTTGGACCTACTGCCTCCATCTCTCTTTCTCGGTCTTCCCGTTGGCATCGGCGGTGGTGCCGCCGTCGGCGTCTCCTCTTCCTCTCTCCACACTTTCTGACCTCTCTCCTCTCTTTTAATTGCAGGTGGTTCCGGGTGGTTCTCGTTGCTGCAGGAGCTCCGTCGCCATCGTCGTTGGCCGTGGCACCCTCCGGTGCTTCTCGAGGTTCGTCGGGTGCTCCGGTGTCGCCTCTATTCCACCTTCGGCCCTCCGTCTCCACTCTCGAGCAGGTTCGGTTTTCTCCCTAGCCTCTCGTTTTTCTTTCGATTCCATTACTTATGGATTATGCTTGTTGATTTAGAGGATTAGGGGCTTGATTGAGAGGCATTTAGGGCTGATTTTGCTTGAGTGTTTTATGCATTAGTTGAAAACAATTTCCAGATTTTATTGTTCTTAAAGTTGGTATTTTTGTTGTGTTGAGTGGTTAGTTTGGAAGATTGTCATACATGCAATACCTTAGGCTTGTTAGAGGAGGTTCTATGTGATTCAATCATGCCTTAAATCTGATTTTTAGCCTTCAAGATAACATGCATTGCTTCTAAGGGATTGCTATGTTTCTCATGCTTCAATCTTGATGTTTTTAACTATGTTTCCATGCTTGGGAGGGTGATAGAGTACTAGATTGTGTCACTAGTTGGTTTTTGGTGGTTCTAATGGGAGGATTACATGCTTGAGGGTTTGTAGTACTTAGAGAGAGTGATGAGGAGTCTTACTTGTAAATCTTAGAGGTTGAAATCTGAGTTCTTGGGCTAGATAGTGGCTGTCCCCTTTCTTTGTTGCTTCCTTCCCCTTGTTCCTTCTTCTTGTCAATGCAACTTGAATCTACCATTGCATGTTGATGATTTAAGTGTTAGGGTCTTAGTACTCTTGCTAGGGAAGAAGGGGGAGGCTTTTCTCACCTTCATGAAACTGAAAATGAGTCCCAAGCTTCCGAGTAGAGGTTGCCTTCTTCTCGGTTGAGCTTTGGGTGTCTCCTTTTCACTCCGTTCTCCACTCTAGAGATTGGGAGATTATTCTTAGCTAATGTATATGCATGTTAGATTCTTGGAAGGGGAAGTGGGAGGGGTTACCGTAGGAGATTCGGTGCTTGGAAGGGGCTGTCGGAGGCTGTTTTCCGGCTACCTCCTTGGCTGGAAATCGGCTCCCTCTCTCTCTAGTTTTCACTCTTCTCACTTGTGAGTATTTGTGTGTTTGCAAGAGTCTTGTGTTCTACTAATGTTTGAATGGTGATTTTGCAGGTTGCAGTTGCTTCTTGGAGGATTTGGGTGTTGGGAGGGAGTGTCTTCTTCAAGAGATTGTTGCATGGGTGACATGTGTGTGGAAAGGGGGCAAAAGAAGGGTACACGTGTATGCTTGGAAGAGTTCTCCTTCTAATTGTAATTAGAGGTGTTTAGTGATTCTCTAATTATGTGTTTGAGTGAGATTAGCAAAGATAATCCCTGATTGTGGTGGGATTTGATTGGCGCCTGTGCACTGCTGCTTCTCCATTCTTTTCTTTTACTTTTTCCTTTATCTTTATTATTCTCTTCTTTGTTGTATTAATATATATATATATATATATATATATATATATATATATACATGGACTATTATTGTGGGCTTAAAGCAATTAATCTCTTGGGCCCTTTTATTATTTGTTGTTGGGTATTAAATCTGAAGTGGACTCTCGTTCTTGGGCCGGAATAAATAAAATCGAACTACCTCGAACAATTAACTGGACCTTGTACAACTAACTGGGCCTTGAACACTAATTGGGCCTTGTACAATTAACTGGGCCGTGTAATTGCTAAGTGGGCCTTGTACTTATCAAATGGGTCTCGACCCATAAATTAAATACTAGATCTTGTTTTACCGATTCGTTTATTCGGCCTTTCTTATTTAGTTTGGTTCTCGTTTCGGGAAGTTCAAATGTTACTAAACGTAACACTACTAATAGTAGCACTTGAAATTTTATTTTTCTCATACTAATAATAATAATAACACTCTAAATTTTAAAATAATGCCGAAATTTTATTTACTCACTAAATAAAACTGCGGCTATTACATTGATGCATTTTCGATTGTTATAAGATTTTCGCGTCTGGAAGTTTACGCCACCGCTGAAGTCACGATTTCGCTACTGGTTCGACTTCTTCAGGGAATATCTCCTTCGTTTCTCCACCAAAACGAGCGATCCACCCATGAATCTCTTCGTCTCTTTGAGTAGAATAAAACATGGTTGTCCGTTTTGCTATTGTCATTAGGATCTGGCCGGAAATCGCATTACTACAAGAGAAGTGGAGTAGTGTAGGTTGGTTATGGAAAATTCCTATTATTATGGAATGAGATTTTTTTTTTCTTTTTTTTAATTAATTTTTTGGACGGATTTGTCCTTAATGATATAATATTTTATTTTTTTAATGCATTATTTTATTTAATCTCATCCATTGGATCCTTAAAATCAATGGATATGGTTGGTTTCTAAGTTTCACTCTAATATTAATTTTCACCATATATATATATATATATATACGCTATAAATTATGGTGGATAATAAGCATTTGTTGTTTATGATCTACTAGATTTTCCACACAATATGTTTAGGTTGGTAGTTAGGTTATTAATATTATTACCATTTAATTTATAATTTATTAATTATATAATTAGAATTATTGTAATAATATTAGTTATTTTGTTTAATTACATGTATTAGGATCACTGATTTTCACTATTTTCACTATTTTCACTATTATATAGAGTCTTTGTGCTTAATGTTATTTACATGTAGTACAATTTATTTTACTAGTTGATTTTATAGGCTTATTATAATTTTGTTGTTTAAGTGATTTTTATAGTTAGTTGAAACTTATTTATCAATTTTTTATTAATTTTTTTCATTCAAATATATAAATTAAAATATATATATATTTATTAAAAAACACTGGTTCCTTAACCGGTTCTACCGGTTAACCGGTACCGAACTGGTATGGTACCGATTACCCTGTAAACTAACCGGTCCGTTAACCGGTTTCTCAAAATGCCAGTTTTTCGGTAATCAGTTCGGGGTACCGATAAACTGGTCCGATTAGTCACCCCTACGTGCGTCGCACGTAATCTCTACCAGTGGCGGAGCCACGACCTAGGTTGGTGGGGCAATTGCCCCACCTCAATTTTTTAATTTTTCTTTAGTGTATAAAAATGAAATTTTAACTATAAATTGTAAAAAAAAATATGTATAAATTTGCATTATATACTACCTTTGCCCCACCTCAAATTGAAAATATGAACTAAATTTTTTTTGTCCCTCAATTTTTTTTAGTGTATAAAATGAAATTTTAACTATAAATTGTAAAAAAAAAAAAAAAAATGTATAAATTTGCATTATATACTATCTTTGCCACACCTCAAATTAAAAATATTTTGAGGGCCTGGCTCCGGCACTGATCTCTACTAGTAAATAAAAAAACCTTTTAAGCAACTCTAGTCTCTAAGAACAAAGAACAAAAAAGAACAAAAAAATATTCTTAAACATCAAAGACCAGAATATAAATATTAATGTCTATCTGGTAGCGAGATAAGTTTATGAAGGAAAACACATATCACTAATCATAATCATAATAAGATCAACAATCAAAGAATGATTTCACTCTAAAATGCCCTACTAACGAGTAACTCTAACCCTAAATATAACCACGGGCCTTGCAGAAATTCTAAATGCTTGTATCCTAACATACGTTTCCTCCTAGCCAAAACAGACAATGGGCACGTGCATAGAAAAACAACAAAAGAATATAAAACCCTCGGTATGGTATCGTAGTCTTTAAATTTCAAGATAAATTGTATAAAAAAACAAGTTAGTAAGTAGAATCTATCTCCGGCCACAAGAAATGTCGACCTCTCTCCCGAGCAACTTTCAATCGCAATAACAAAGCTCAGACCAAAACGCAAAACCAATACAGCAGAGCAATGGAAATAACCTTATAGAATTTCTAAAACACCCCACCACGAGTCACACTCTGTGGTATCCCGAGAACCGGTGCCATGTGTAGCTTTAACCCGGAGGAGGATAGAATTTAAACTCGGAGGAGAAGCATCCCAGCCTTTTACACCTGCAGAGCGTAAGCAGGTCATAGTCAGTACTGTCTCTCATGCAACCTTGCTTCTCATAGTTAGCTTCAAGAATAACTGTTTCTGATAGAATATCGAAACTTCCAAAGCTTGGGAAATTTGGGAGTTTAAATTGCAGTTCATAGCATACACAAGAAAACGACGAAAGCTAAATATTGAACCACTCACAAAATTCAATCAGGATATTCAGCACAACCTTGCACAACACAATAGATCAAGAGGAGGAAGCAAACTATTAAAAAGGAGTATAGCTTACCAAGAGTGCTATTGAAGAGGAACGTTGTTTACCCAGCCTAGAAAGTGTAGTCAATCGAATCTCAGTTCTGGTATATTATAAAGGGAACACATACATCAAAATACAACAATAGTTATGCTGATGCATACACCTCTCAATAACTGAAGTGCAGTCATACAGGTATTATATGTACACCAAGTAGTCTCCATATTACAAACAAACAAAAAAAACCCAAAAAATTATACAAATAAATACAAAAATGCACTATTGACAAAAAACTGTGCATAGAATAAAAGAAGCAAACTTTCACTCAGACAATCTCAATTGAAGCAATTGATTGTGAGGACATCGATCTTGTGGAGTCCTTTGCTATAGAAGAATTTATGGAACTATCTTTCGCTAGAGGATGAGCAGTGAATCTTGTCGAACTCTCTTTCCCATTGGAATAAGACAATAGTTCCTTCACTACATGACGGTATCTCCTCCTATAAGTCGGAAACTTCGCTATACTTCTAGTGATTCCCATCATCCTGCACCAATGATCCCAACACAATTGCAGTTTACTCCAACAAAAACATTCATCAAGAAATCAATGCAAGTAAAACACTTCTCTACAAAACAGAGTTTTGATTGCTGATAATATGCACAGTATAATGTAGTACCTGCGACTAATACCATCAATTTGTGCAGTACGGAGAGAATCCTGAGGGATGAAACATCCATTTTCCCAGGATTTAGCACGGTCATTATTGTTCCAAAAGAGCGCTACTTTCTCAAGGTAGCGTATTTCGCCTTCTTCCAACTGCAGGGCTCGGATCTGCTCTTTGAGGACCATGATAGGCTGAAAAAACCAGTCTAATAATCTATCCTGAGGTCTATTCAGATGATTAACCTCAGTCCCGTCAAATAGAATTAGACCATTCGATCCGGATTTGATAGAGTGGAGAAGACTGTGGAAAAGTGAGAAGCAAGGCAATCCACCGCCCACAATCACACCATCATTGGCATATTTTGCCTTCAACCAATCTGAGAGGTCAGCTGTTGTTATCACACCTGCATCCAATAATTCCTTTCCCCTCACTTCACATTCCTTCATCGTGCTTCCCCATATCTATTGCATATCAAGAAAACGGATGCCCAGTTGTAAGCCCTTACACAGCTAGTGAAAGATATAGTAAATTTCATGGTGGGGAGGGGGGGGGGGGGGGGGGGGGGGGGGGGCTATTGTTTGAAATTAATATCTAATTGTAAGGAAATAAATTTTGATCAAGTATAGGAGGATTAAAACTAATATTTTGGTTTGGAGGGGGGCTTTGAGAGTTGAGACTACCCCAGACCAACAGTAGTTACAATTTACAAATATAAAAGATGATGTTTTTTCTTTTCTATCACTATGAGTCTTCCCTGTGATTAAACTCTTTGTCAAAGAATATCATTTCATCAAATATGATAATATAGATAGAGCCATACCTGCACCATTTTCACTTCTTTAATGGCCTCCCTAACAGATCTTGATGCTGTCAGGGTTGGAACTAGAGCTCCAGGATTTTCAGGAAATATTGATTTAAATCTCTCATGTAAAGAATGACTACGCCCAACAGAAGGCTCAGACGAACTGGATGGTTTTCTTTTCCTATATTGGGGCCTGGTTACGAACCACATAATTAATATGAATATTCCTAGTCAACCATTATTGGAGAGAAAAGAAAGCATATAGTATCAATTACTTTGGGAGTATTGAGCCCTCACGAAGATAAAGCCAATCATTGGTATACTCATCAAATTCTGCAACCATAGCAATCACATAAGCAACACCTCGTCTGAACGACCTTTCCTGCAACAAGTTTTTAACCATTAGTAAGATTAACCATGATTTTGATGAGAAGTTCTATACGTAATGTGTTAAAATCAAGTGCATGTAACCTGGTATACAACTACAGATCCGTACAATCCGATGAAAAAGCTTGTAAAAATAGCTAACAAAATGCTTCCAATGACAACAAGTGGCCACATAATGATGGTCAGACCAGCAATGGGAATGCAAGCTGTTTCGAGAAACGGGCCTTCTCGACTAATGAGATCGTGCAGTAGTCTTTGCCAACCCTTGAACAACATGTATGGGCTCTTTACTATGGCAATAGCTGTGTAAAGAGGGATTTCAACAATTAGGCCCATTAGGCCAACAATTATGCATGCAGGGACATGAATGAACCTGCATAAGAGCATAATGTTGATTATAAGCATCGCCATTTCAAGAAAATATCTTAACAAATTTAATACTACAAATTTCATGTTAATTTTCAATGCTACAACATTTATAACAATACTAGTAGTTAAGGAGAGTGCTCTAATAGAATTCAACTGAAGCGAGAGAGCACCATTAGGTCATCTTCTATTTCTTGATCAGGCAAACATAACACACTCACACACACATGCACCCGAGGTGACTCGAACCCCCGACCTCTTGGTTGGAGGGGACCATAAAGACATCACATAGAGGAAAGTGTACCGAAGATCAGACCAGACAACTTTTAATAGGATCGAGACGATCTTGACAATCTAACATGTTTTCATGGTAATTTTCAATATTAAAACAATTATATGCTAGTAATTGTTTTTATAAAGTTTCAGTAAAGCAAGAAAGAGCCATTATGAAATCGCATTAATCCAAGTTCACCAGACTGGAAAACTTGTACCCAGCACAAGTCTTCACAGCATGTGAATAAAAGAAGCTATCTTGCTTGCAAAATCTATAGAATGGAAACGATCTTACCAATCTACTATGTTGATTTGCATGGAAACTTTCAAAGATAAAACATCAATACACATCTTATTAACAAGAGTGCTTTTATAAATTTGCACTAAAGCAAGAGAGATACATTATGAAATCTCATAGAGGCAAGTTCACCAGACTGAACAGAAGAAGCTACATAACTTGCATAATTTACAATGTTATTTGTATGGTAAACGAATTTAACAAAAGTTCTTTATTACATGTTCACTAAAGCAAGAGAACGTCAATGCATCTCATAGAGGCAACTTATATCCAACAAAAATCTTTGTATCATGTGAACAGAAGAAGCTAGCTCACTAGCAATATCAATAAAAAACAGTATACTACCTGAGAGGCTGTAATTCATTCGAAGCAGGATTTTCTTGCAGCTCCTTCAAATAATTTGGATAAGAATAGTAACACATGTCAGCGAAATCACGAACCACAGTACAACTTCCCTTGATAGTTCCCCATGTTCCATCCTAAATATCCAATCCCATAATAAATGCAAACACAAAGAGCAGGTAATCATAAAATTAGGAGCGCTAAGACTCAAATTCCGTAGTTAAATATCAAAAGAAGCATTTTGAATGTTTTGACATACCACGATGCAGTGGTAGAATTTGTTGGATTCATCCTCAAGTCTAAAGGCTTCGAAAGATGAGACCCAGGGGGTGAAGAAGCCATACCCTAGTCCGACAAGACAACTTCCAGCTATGCTAAGCCCCAACCATATACCAAACAAAGCAGGCAACCCCAACAAGATTGCAACTTTGAGGGGGAAATCAAACTTATTTGTTCTGTAAACATTAAAAAAAATTCATCACAAATGCAAAAAGAGTCAATACCCATTAATCAGAACTGAATACTCTTCATGGCAGACTTTGAAATAATTAAAGATTACTTGAGAAGGGTATAAACAGTCCAGGCAATATGTGCAGGAAAAAGGCCAAGAATAACCCCTAGATTTCCCAAAATCAGAATCAAAGCGGCAAACGGGCCCACGAGCAAACCTACAGATGAACCAGCAAGAAAATTGTCCATATGAATCCACCACAACAATTATTATAACCAAGAAATCGTAATATAAACCAGAAAGAAGCACAGTAACATCGCAGAAGCTAGAAAAACACGCCACAATACTACGATTTCAAGAAAGTTGAAAGAACGAACTTTTAAGGGCGCCAAAGCAGAGAGCTGTGCAGAAGGCGAAAACCACATAAATTGGGTTGAGCCACTCTTTCAAGGTATTGGGCATGCTGAGGTGGAGAAAGAAAGTTGAGAGACAAAGCTTCCAAGGAAACTTTGAAAACTCTGCCCAAATAATTCGGATGAAGAATGATGTTCTTCGTCAGAAGTTTCAAAGAATAAGACAGGAAGGGATAACAGAGAGAGTCAATAATCAAGAAGAACATAACAGCAATACGCCTACGCCATCATATTCAAATATTCAGGTATTGTTTAAATACTGAAGGGAAATCGCCATCTAAACAGTTACAACACAAATGACGTAAAATCGTAATGGCCATGTGTGGGCCGCTTCAAGAATTGAGGAAGTGATCACAAGCTACCCTGCCGTCAATTCATTCGAGTATCTGAAAGTAAATAATGAATCTTATTTTTTTTTTAATCTTATTTATTTATTTATTTATTTTATTTTATTTATGACGGCTGGTTGTAGGGGCTTGAAACAATGTTTAAAAATCCGGCCCGGAGGTCGACCCGGCGAGACATCAGGGCCACGGACTCACGGGTCAATTGGTCAAAACGATTTAATCCGGAGTTGAATTGTTCATTAATTAAATAATAATTAAATATAAATATATTATAACCATTTTTTAATTAAATTTCAAAGATTTAGTATCAATGGAAATTCATAAAATATAAACAAATATATTTTCCTACTATATAATATCTCAGCTTATGATAATTTACTAGTTAAAGCTATAAATAATTACTAGTATTTATTTTAGATATTTTATTTTCAATAAAAATACTTTTAATAAGATTTAATACTAATTTCTTACTAAAATGATATCAATATGGATATATCTAACATATTTGTTGTGATAAGTATTTGTAGGATAGATTTTTGTTAATCAAAATAATTTATATATTTAATTTAAACTAAATAATAATGTAATGAAAGTGGTGGAATGGAAAATGTATTGGAATGAAACCACATGGAAAAATTTTGTCAAAAATTTGACCCGGCCGGTTTTCAAAACCTGTCCCCGGTTCGGTGGCTCAGCCGGGTCGACCCGGTTTCCCGGTTTAATGCTTCTGCCGGGTTTATGTTGTGACCGGACCGGTACCAGGTGCGGTTCCCAGTCGGACCGGCCGGTCCTGTCAAAGTTTTAAAACATTGGCTTAAAAACCCCTTAATGGCGAAGGATCCCAGCAGTGGTATGAAACACAACACAATAAAACCCTGTTGTTTCAACGATTTGTTTTTTTTTGTGTTTGTTCCTTATTGCATTAAGTTCTTGTATGCGTTTAATTTATTTTTTGGTTCACAATTGCTAGTATTCGTAAGATAATATTGCCTGTGGGATGCTCCAATTATTTGATTTGTTTGATTTTTGCTATAATTGTTAATTAATAATATTATTTACAATAAAAAGTTAATTACTTTTTTTAAAATATTTACTGCGTGTTTTGAGTTATTAGGTATAGGTTAATAGAAATATAAAAATGAATATCATAATAATGATGGGATTGATCAACAAAATACATGTAAATTTAAATTACTACTAACAATTATGAACGAAGAACAATATTAATATAAGAAAATAAACTAAATGCAAGGGATTCAAAGTCAAAGGGAGCAAAAAGCAAAAAAAAAATTTTAAAAAAAATGGTACATCGACAGCGTTTAATACCACAACACAAGGTGTTGTGTTTCATACCACTACAAGAGATCCTTCACCTGAATTTCTTCTATGTATAAGCACAAGTCGCAGTTTCTATAATATTTTTTGCAGTGTTGGCATTTTTCTTTTTAGAAGGGTAGTGTTGGCATTAAGTGAATATAAAGATGAAGGGGGTCAAAGAGATCCCTTAATTTAATAAACATTTTTAATTATAAAAATTTAGATGTGTTAATTTAGTTGTCACGTCATCTTCATGAAACATGAAAAAGATTGAGACAAATTCCACCTTGACAAATATTGGTGCCTAAAATAGAATTTGGGTATATTTGTTATTTTTGTTGATAATTTAAAATTTTTATTGTAATTATTGATATATTCCCTTTGTCTCATTAATTTATTTTTAAATTTGTTTTTTAAGACGTCTCATTATAATATGTCAATTCTTTCTTCTTCTCCTTCTTCTTCTTTTTTTTTTTTTTTTTTTTCCCATCCGTTTCACTTCATTAGTCCTTTTTCGAAATGATACAATAACCAAGTAATGCAAGGATAAAAGTTTTTTAGAAAGTGTTTTTGTGTGTTAATATATTTCTTTTTAAGTAAAGGGATTAATAAATGTGACATACGAAAAATGAAATATGTACTAATAAAGTGAGACAGATGGAGTACTTATTTAACTCCACTCTCATCTTTTATCTACAACTAAGGTTGGTCCCTATCTCCACTAACATCACAGCCATCTACTTCTTTAGTCCTAGTTAATCTGACATGCTTTCCTAATCAGCTTGTCCCACATTAATTGACATGTTCCTAAAATGGAAATTGTGAAGATCTTGTGTATTGATGAACACAGATCGAAGCTCACAAGTTTGATGGAATCGGATTAGAAATGAGAATGAAAACTAACTACGAAGAACTAAAGAAATCAACACCAAATTTACGTGGTTCGGCAATATGTTGCCTACATCCACGGGAGAAGAAATCAAACTCTTCACTATGAATCAAACACCAACAATTATAGCAAGCTTAACGAAGAAGATGAAGTAAAAATATGCAGCAAATCTGCAGAAACCCTCAACTATAAACCCTAGCTAAGAACACTTCTCTCCTCTCCGCAGCTCTCTTTCTCTCTCTGTAACTGAATCACACGCACTCCATGTGATCTAAGCTCTAGCTATATACCATCACACAAGCTGAGATCCACCGTTGAAGCATCCAACGGCCAAGATCAGTGGTCCCCCATTGTTCAATCTTGGAGAACAAGCCATGCACAAGTTAGTTAGAATAACTAACTCCATTCCACGTCATCCGCCATGTAATCACCTTACTTGACACGTGTAATGCTTTGGTTCGTCACCAAAACTTAACAGAAATAATTAACCCTTACATTTTAATGTGGACCCCTTACATTCACTTTTAACATCGTGTCTAAAATATTGGTCGGAAAAAAAACAGGTCAATCGAAGTGGGACAAAGAAAGTAACATTTATTAAAACTCGTGTCAGAAGCAAATGAGAATAAATTGATGGAGATGGAGAGTGTTTGTTAAGCAAGTGTCACACTTGTGCGACGTACGTGATATACTAAGTTTTATTATTCAAGTTTATGTTAAATATATGATAATAAAAATTGGGGAAATAGGTAAAAATACCCACTTGGGGATAGTGAAGATAAATAATAGTCATTTAGATTAAAAAAAAAAAAGATAAAAAATACTCACTCTTACCATAATACCCTCGCCCTTTCCCAATTCACGAATTTGAGGTCGTGAATTCACTCACATAAAATCTGGTCGTGAATTCACTAAAAAAAATGCTTGAAATCACGAATTCAGAAATTTGAGGTCGTGAATTCACTCAAAAAAATGCCTGAATTCACGAATTCTCAAATTCAATTTGTGAATTCACTCACATTAATGTCTGAAATCACGAATACAAAATTCTAACTAAAAAAACAAATTATGTTTTAATTATATTTTTAATGATTTTAATCATATTAATGTAGTTTATTTTTATAATTATTTTTATAGGGTTTCTAATCCCGTTTAGAGTTTATACTTATTTTAATATTTAATTTTGTTTTTATTAATTATTTTAGGATCGATAAATATAAAATTAGAGTATGATTATTAAAAAAAGTAGTTTTTATATTAAAATTTTTTATTAATTATTGTGATATGTGTGTGAGAGAGAAAGGGAGAGAGGGGGAGAGGGAGAGAGTTTGTTGTGTATGTGTATGTATGTGTGTGCGTTGTGTGCGTTTCTGTGTGCGAGTGTGTGTTTGTGTGTTGTGTGTGTTGATGTGTGTTGCTGCATGGATTTCGTGGAGTTATATTTATGTGGCATGTTTACGTATGCAAGGATATATCGATTGGTGAGGTGTTAGAGTGTATTTGGTATAAGGATTTATTTTCCTTATTTATTTATATATGGACTCACATGCACGATTCTTCAAGATATACTCGAAGATTTGATTAAACCCTATAAGGATATCTTTGGAGATATACCTTATTTGTTTTTTAGGGTTTGCATGAAGAACTCTATATAAGTGAAGATGAACTTGGAGCTGCTGCGCGTGTAACGATATTTTGAGAGAGTTTTCATCTTCGTGTTCTTCATAGTTGAGTTCTTCTTTCATTCATCGATTATTGGGGTAGTATTATTGGTGAGTGATTGTATTACCTTGAACGATTCTACGTTCAAGGTCGGGTTAAACTTTTCAATCTTGTGAAAAGTTATTCGGGTAGACTAGTTGAGAGTTTACCAAGATTCCATTTGTGAGGAGTAGAGTCGGGTGAGGAGAGAACGTTTAATGTTGCTAACATTCACGAGTCTTGTATCCCTTATACTCTTATAGTGGATTGCTTTCTTGGAATAGTTTCCCCCAGACGTAGGTGTGATTATCACCGAACTGGGTTACCAACCTGTGTGCTTGTTTGTGTTACGTTCTGTGTTACATTTGAACAAACTAGTGCAGGGGTTATACAATTTCAATTGGCACCAGAGCAGGTTATCGAGGTGTGGTGTTATATCCTGGGATACTTGTATAACCTGTGGGTATATTGGTGGCTCGTGAGATGAGTACCATCAAAGAAGGTGGCTCTACTGTTAAACCACCACTGTTTGATGGAGCAAGTTATGGTTATTGGAAAGTTCGAATGGAGTCCTTCATCAGATCTATAGACGAGGCTGCATGGACAACAGTGGAGAACGGTTGGAGTGCACCAAAAGATGAAGACGGGTCAGAGAAACTAAGAACAAAGTGGTCTGAAGAGGAGCTAAAATTATCAGGCATGAATCCGAAGGCCATTAATGCCACCCATACTGCTGTAAGTGTTGAAAATTTTGCCATTATTTCTACGTGTAAATCGGCCAAAGAAGCTTGGGATATTCTGGAGATAACTTATGAAGGGAACAAACGTGTGAAGAATCAGAGGATACAACAACTTACTTCATAGTTTGAGGCCCTAAGAATGGATGAGAATGAAACTATCTCAGAGTTTTATGCCAAGTTGCTGAGTCTATCCAATGAATTTTTCTCGTTGGGAGAGAAGCTCACTAAAGCCAAGATCGTGAGAAAGATTTTGAGATCTCTTCCTGAAAGGTTTGATTATAAGGTGACTACTATTGAAGAAGCAAAGCACGTTGATGAGCTTTCACCTAATGAACTCATTGGTTCACTTAGAACCTTTGAGATGGGCATGCGTATTAATCCAAATGAGAAGAAGAAGTTTGTGGCCTTCAAAGCATCCTCAACCAGTCACTCAGAAGAAGAGTTGAACGCTGAGGATATGGCTGAATGTATTGCATACATTTCTAAGAAATTTGGGAAGAAATTCTTCAGGAGAGGAAAAAATGATGAAAGTTCCAGATTTTGCAGAACTGATAATCAAAATGGTGTGCAAAACAGGAACTCTAATGCCTCAGTGAAGAAGGAGAATAGTGACAGAGGTCCTCAATGTCACGAGTGCGATGGTTATGGTCACATCAAGAGAGTGTGCAAATCTGTTCAAGTATCAGAAGACCAGTAAAAAGGCTTTTCAAGCCACTCACACTGATGAAGATGTCACTGATACAGAATTTGAAGAGGGACAGGATACCCCTCATACAGCTCATGTTGCTACCATAAATGGTCAAAGGATTACATCTGAGGTCGTAGATCAAGATCCGTTTGAGATAGAAGATGAGGAGGAGAATGAAGTAGGCCAGGAAGACTATGCAGAACTGGTAGATGCATGCAAGAAAGCTTTGATATTGAATCAGAGTCTCACTGAGCAAATTGATGACTTAAAGAGAGAAAGAGATTCTCTGAAAGCTGAGGTAGTGTCCTTGCAACAACAGCTCAGAAGCTGCGAGGATGGAAGACAGGAGACTGATGGAGAGTTAAGCCAAATCCAGAAGTTGATCAGGATGATGAACTCCAGCACTGAAAAATTAGATGAGATCCTCAGACAAGGAAAAAGGGTTGCAGACAAAGAAGGGCTTGGATTCACCAGAAATGACTACAAGCAGGTTGGATTTTAGTATCAACAGAAAACTCAAAGGCTAGACTGGAATCAAGTCAGAGAAAATCCTCGAGGCCAACATTTTGGCAAACCAGTCAAGCGTGAGGAATGGAGACCAAAACCACCTGAGACTTCAGTCAATATCGAGCAGAAGTCAGAAGAAGAACAAGCTCCAGATGCAATACATGAACTGCCACACCACAAGGTACACGAACATGACCCTGATTCTGAAGTGTTCATTCCTACGTGTCATTACTGTCATAGGCTAGGTCATATTAGACCTAAGTGTCATTTTTATCTTGGTGATAAGAGACAAGAAATGATCAAGTATCAAAAAAGGAGAAACCAAGGTTTTGGATATCATAGGGCTTATGTGGTTCATACTAGTAATAGCTCTAGAGTGGGAAACTCGTGGTACATTGACAGTGGGTGTTCCCAGCACATGACATGGAATAAGGATCTTCTTATTAATGTGCAAAGTTGCTCTAATGAATCTGTTGTTTTTGGAGATGGAGGTAAAGGCAGAATACGTGGAATAGGTACATTGAATGTTCCTAGAATGCCTATACTGGATGGAGTTCTCTATGTTGAAGGATTAAGAGCAAATCTTGTCAGCATCAGTCAGTTGTGCGATGAAGGGATGAGTGTGAGCTTTGGAAAAGATAGCTGTGTCATCAACAAAGGAACAGAACAATTCCTGGAGGCAAACAGATCACCTGAAAACTGCTACATCTTTACTCCAAAGATTACCAGCTTCAGAGTCACTTCAAATATGAGTGAGATTTGCATCAGAAACTCGGGCACACTCATTATAGAAACATCCAGAGACTCATTCAACTTAATGCAATTGAGGGAATCCCAAAGATCAGGTTTGGTGATGTTGATTTATGTGGCCCTTGTCAGCAGGGAAAGCAGACTCAGGAAGTACACAAGAGAGTACTGCGAATCACCACTACTAAAGTTCTCGATCTCATGCATATGGATCTGATGGGACCAATGCAGGTTGAAAGTCTTGGTGGAAAGAAATACATCTTGGTTTGTGTGGATGATTTTTCTAGGTACACGTGGGTGGAATTCTTAAGGGAAAAATCAGACACATTCGAAGCCTTTAGAGTTCTGTGTCTAAGGCTGGAAGTTGAAAAAGAGAGTAAACTCAAGGCCATCAGAAGTGATCATGGACGAGAGTTCGAAAATCAAGAGTTTATGGAATTTTGCCAGATTAAAGGAATCAGACATGAATTCTCAGCTCCCATTACTCCCACGCAGAATGGGGTGGTAGAAAGGAAAAACAGAACTCTACAGAGTACAACAAGAACCATGATGAAAGCCAAGGAGATTGCTCTAAGGCTATGGGCTGAAGCGTTTGAGACAGCTTGCTACATCTGCAATAGAGTGTATCTTAGGCCACAGACTGAGTTCACAGCTTATGAGAGTTGGCGAGGAAGGAAACCAAATGTGAAACATCTTCATATTTTTGGTTCTCGATGCTTTGTTGTGAATGACCAAGTGCAGAGGAAGAAACTTGATGATAAAGGAATAGAGGAATCTTTGTAGGCTACTCCAGAAACAGTCGTGCATACAGAGTATACCTAAAGAATCAAAGTACAATCATTGAATCAATCAATGTCACATTTGATGATGCAATAGAAGATGAAGTAAGTATTGAAGAAGATTGTCAGATGATCAGTACTGAAGGGAAATCTCAGAGTCCCAGTGGAGAAAAGACTGTAAAAATAGAGGAGGTGACTTAGGAAGATACTCATGAAGATACACCAACTGGTACTTCAGATACTGTTTTAGCTGAAAGAAAGGTTCACAGGAACCACTCTGCTTCAGATGTGATTGGGAATATCAACGATGGGATACAGACCAGAAACAGGGACATAGACTTCAAAAAGTTGGTGTCTCATATAGCTACTGTGTGTTTTGTCTCAAAGATTGAGCCAAAGAATGTGAATAATGCCTTTCAAGATGAAAACTGGATAGCAGCCATTCAAGAAGAGTTGTTGGAATTTCAACGGTGCAAGGTTTGGTATCTTACTCCACTTCCCAAGGATGCTAATGTGATTGGAACCAAGTGGATATTTAAAAACAAGACAGATGAGCAGGGAAACATCACTCGTAACAAGGCCAGATTGGTAGCTCAAGGTTATTCCCAAGAAGAGGGAATTGATTATGGAGAAACTTTTGCCCCAGTAACTAGACTAGAATCTGTGAGATTCTTAATGGGGATGGCAAGCGGCATGGACTTTAAACTTTACCAAATGGATGTTAAAAGTGCCTTCCTAAATGGAAATCTGGAGGAAGAAGTTTATGTGAAACAACCTAAGGGTTTTGAAGATCGAGAGTGATAGATCCGGGTTGAAGATCCACAACGATTTAAGTGATTATTCATCATGTTTTGCAAATAGCATTCATGGGTAAAGCGTTAAAACAGTGAAGAGCAAGAGATTCATGTGCGTATAGAGCCATAGATGAGCATTTCGTACAGAGCATGATTCATGCGGTGATGACAAATAATAGTTGAGTTATAGGCAACGGATAAAGGGCGCATTTAGCCATAAACTAGCAAGATTCATGGAGCTTTACACTCATATAAGCAGATAATGAAGAAACGAGGTAGGAGAAAGAGAGAAACGAGGAACGCGGGGTTTCGTTGAGCCTCATTCCCCTTTAAGTGATGAGGGTTTTACCTTAAGTTCAAGGAAGTATACGTAGGAAAGAGACTCTTCCCGGTGTTGAGAAGAGCAGGTGGATGTGAAAGCGGACTACGACTTCCCGAAAGAAGGTCTTGTCCGTCTCGGCTGGCCTGAGCTCGGAGGAGCTCGTGAGAGAGTATGGAATTGAATGGAACAGTACGCGAGAGTGCGTGTTGTTCTTATGAGTGGTGTTGTGATATGATGATGATGGATGAAGTGTGCATTCACTTAATATTTATAGGTGTGAGGAGGGTGAAAAAGGAAGCATTCGTGTGAGGGTAGGACAGAAAAGGAATTCCTACGGAAACAGAGTATCCTCTGTCCTGAATGCGGTGGTCCTCACTCTACAATGTATAGAGTCACGCGGATCGTATGCTACGCAGAACCTTGAGCTTCGCTGAATACTTATGGGATCTGATCAGATCCTCTCGGCTTTGCAGATGCTTACAGATCCTATAGGGCTTCTGGGAATAGTTAAAACCCCACGGCTTCTACATGGAATATGGTTCTTGATTGTGCTGAGCATTTAATGCTCATGAAATCTCTTTGATAACATGCTTTATATGCAGAACAACTTCCATTGACTCCTATCAGGATTATTATCAAATAATCTTAATAATAATGATGGTAAGGCTTGTTTCACCCAGAGCTTATCATTCCATTTCTTCTTAGTAAGATTTCTACGTTCATTGTAGCTTCTAGTATGTCGTAACTTTGGAAATGATATCCCAGAGTTGAGGAGAGTACATATTCTTATCAACTCGAGTTATTTGGGCATTACAGCTGATATTAATCCCTATCAGCTACTACCCCCCCCCCCCCTCCCCCAGGTCCAGAAGCACCGGTATGAGGGCTTCTGATGAGTGTTTTGGCGGGAAAATGAATCTTGCTTCAGCTATTGCCTCTCTTTTTTTTTTTTTTTTTTTTTTTTAGATGCCTGATGGCGTGAGAAGCCGAAACGACGGTTATCCTCCCGAGAATAGAGCTAGACCTATTCCTCACTTCTCATCATTACTCCTTCCTTTGGGGTGGAAGAACACGGGGCTATTTAAAATATTTTAAAAATATGCCTTATTACTACCTTGTTTTATCCTCAGGCGAAAGGGCACTTCCCCTTTTTCTGAAACGTCGTGGGGCGATAAGTAAGAAACCACTCCACTCTTTCTTCTCAACCTCTTCATCTTTCTCTCTGCATTGTACCCTAGAAAGAAGAGGACGATATTGTGAATCATCGGCCGTTCTCAGCGACTACTTCGACAATTACCCTTCCGTTCAGGTATTCCCTATTTAACTTTCGTGTGCTCTTGCACAGGTTTATTTTGAACTTCTTTAGGGCAACATTTACTCCTTCCCCTGTTCATGTCTTGGGGGGACATCGCTAGCTCTGACTTTTCGGGATTGTGATACTGATCACGACGCAAATGCGGTTGATGTTTCGTCCTTGGAATTATTACTCAGTTATTAAGATTTATAGAGTTTGGATTTATCTCCATTATTCACACCTTTCCATCTATTGTTATTTTCTGGCGATTATCTCCGCCTTGCAGTATGGATTCTACCGAACTGGGTATGGGGCAAAAAGCTCGCGAAAAGCTATTGCAAATGATGGAGCAAACGAGATCTGGCGGCTCCTCTCCCACCTTATCGATGGGCAATGCTTCTACCCAGGAACCTACGGGCCCTGAGGGTTGTAACCCTTCCCAAGAGGATCCTCGAGAGGTAGAGATCGGTAAGCCTCGATTGAAGCCTTATTTCCCTCACCTGGTTGCTTCTGATCGATCAACTTCATTTCCCCCTATTTTCACTGATGGGGATGCTGGTGTTTCCCCTCCTGTTTCTCCAGTGCCTTATTCTTCTTCCCCTAAGAGGAAAAGCGAGTTATCTCCCCTCTTGGCTAGGTATAAGGGTAAGGTGTCGGAAGGTTCTCCTTCCGTTCAAGAGTTAAGTCTAGAACAATTGCGAGAGCATCTTTCTCAATCTGAGAAGAGCAGAGAACGGCTCCAGGCTGAAGTCCACCAACTTCGGGGATTCTTGCTAACCAGAGAGGAGCACACACTTTCTCTTTCTGAGCGGATAAAAGAACTTGAGAGAGCTCTAAAGGCTTCGTCCGAGAGGGTAGAGCAACTAATGGACATTCAAGTAGCAGAAATAGCGCAGCTGACACTCAGCTATGAGCAGGAGCTAGTATAGGCCCGAACCTCCTCATTTACTCAAGGGAGGAGAGAAGGGATGAGCCAGGGTGTTTCTTCTGGAGTTAAAGATTGCAGGTCTAACCTACTGATGACTCCTCACGGTCAGGCCTTCCTGGATTCCCTAATCAAGCGTTTGCCTGAGGCCTATCTGCAATCTCGTGATTTTTGGCTGCGTATGTTCGAGCCTCTAACCGCGTGGACAGCTTCAGCTATCCTTGAGTGCTGTCAGTGATATAGGTGAAATTTACCTTGTTTTCATAGCCAAAAAGAGTCGATTTTGTGTCTCGATTTTATAGTATTGTCTATGTTTTATATGGTTTTTAGTATATGGGACAATATTATGCTTGTAGGTGTTTTTCTGTGTTTTCAGGCATAAATTGATGATAAATCGATGATAAAACCCTGAGACGAGAAAAGGCGTGAAGATCGAAGCTGAAAATCCAAGATTTGAGTTCGAGTGAAGGCCTCTCGATCGACCTCTCGATCGAGAGAGGTGTCGAGAGGTGCCTTCTGCCGCAGCTTTCGATCGAGAGCAAAAATGATACCCTCTCGATCGACCTCTCGATCGAGAGGTCTGTCGAGAGGTGTCCAGCCGGGAATTTTTCTCCTTATTTAATTTGACTCCTTTTTGGTCTAGGTTTTCCTTATGTAAATTTCTCCTATATATACTCCTAGTCTAGCATTGTAAACCCTAACACCTTATTATCAAACACCTTACTTTCTAGCACACTTTTATTTTAGAGTTTTGTATTCAACATTGGAGCTTTTCAAGTTTATTCAAGATTCAAGTTTCGAAGTTCTTCGTGTTCAAGATTCAAATCCAAGTTTTTCTTACTCTTACTTTTTAATTATGTTCTTTCAATCTTTTGTGTTCATGTCTACTTTAATTATGTCTAGCAAAATTCTTTAGTTGATTTTAGGGATTGAATGCCTAATTGAATTTATGTAAGTGTTTTTGTTTACAATTAGCCTTCCAATCTAGATGCATGTTTCATGGTGCTTATTCTCATGCATAGTTAATTGGCCATTAATTGTGTATGCATAGTTATGTGTTTATGCCTTAATTGGATAATTGCATAATCGATCTCATGAAAGCATGATTTAATAGTTTGATTTTCTTGATTGATAATTGAATTGTTATATGTTCATATATAATTGATTTGGTGTCTTAGTTGAACCTAGTTGATTATATTATTGGTACTTGTTCTATTTTGCACTCGATTCGATTCTTACAATTCGAAAGAATATTAGGATCTCGTTGGGTGACTACTTGCATTGCTTTAATTAGGGTGTAAGTTATTTTTGCATGTATCACATTTAGATTGGATTAAAGTGGTTAATTGTATTCATTAATTATTTGCATATTTTTGATTAGGTAGGCTTCCCTAGAATCAACACTTTTCCTTAATTGTTCACTTCCCTTATTTACTTAATTGCTTGTGTCCTAAGTTGTTTTATTTGACTACTTATTTCTTTACTTGATTATTTCCTTATATGATTAATTGAGTTTTCTTTTATTATTTGCCTAGTCTATAAATACCACATCCTAAACTCTTAAAAGCCTAAACATCACATTAGTTCTTTAGTAGAGGTATTGTGTGCGTTTTCGATACATCAATCCCTGTGGATACGATACTCCTGCTTCATTATATTACACCTATTTTTTGGCGCCGTTGCCGGGGATTGATTAGATTTCACATACATATTTTGAAATAGAATTAATAGGTGATTTAGGCGCTTTAATTTTCTGTTTTCGGTTTATTGATCTAACGTTTTTCTTTTCTTCTCTTTGGTTTTAGGTAGTGCATGACCACAAGGTCTAAAGGGATAAATCCTATTCCTATAGACTTGGAGTTAGAGCGCTCTCTTCGAGCATTGAGGCGAGGAAGGAGGCAAGTAAGATTGATACACCACTCTCTCTTCACCAAGGAGTTTCGATTCAATGGCGGATCAAGTGAGGAGGACTTTGAACGATCGGTTCAAACCGGTCGTGGACCAATTTCAGCAAGGAGGATGGGGAACCACGGAAGCTAACAACTACGAGTTCAAGACGTCCCTCATCAACATGGTGCAAAACAATCAATACGGAGGATCACCGGCGGAGGATCCCAACGCGCACTTGAAGCAATTTCTGGACATATGTGCTACATACAAGGCCAATGGAGTATCTTCGGACTACCTCAAGCTTAGTCTCTTCGTGTGGTCTCTCAAGGACGATGCAAGAGAGTGGTTGGATGGATTGGACAAGAAGGAGGTCACTACTTGGGCTGAGATGTGCACAAAGTTTCTCAACAAGTTCTTCCCACCTTCGAGGGCTCAAAAGCTTATCAATGAGATCAACCAATTTCAACAATATGAGGATGAGCACTTTTATGAGGCGTGGGGGAGATTCAAGAAGTTACATCGAGCATGCCCGAATCATGGGATTAGTAAGGAGGATCAAATCACGTGCTTCTATCGTGGTTTGAACAAGTTGTGTAGGAAGGAGCTCGATTACGCTTCGAAGGGAGGATTCTTGAACAATGAGTATGAAGTGGCTATGGAGATTATTGAGCTGACCGTAAATTCGAGCTATGAAGAGGCTACCGATCGACGGCTTGGAAGAAGGAGAGTTGCCACATTGGGATCGATGCTTACGAGGACTTGATGGAGAAGTATACAAAAACAGCAAATGAGTTGGATTCTATCAAGAAAGGAGTACTTCGGTGCGATGCTATCACGGACGATCAAGCAAACCCAACCGAAGAGGAAGATGCCAATTTTGTGCAACAAGGGGGCAAGTGGCAACCGAATCAAGGAAACAAGTGGCAAGGAGGGCAAGGAGGACAAGGAGGTTCGAACTACCAAGGAGGGTATAAGAAGCCATATGTTCCCAACAACCGAAATCATCCGAACTTCTCCTATGCCAATCCAAGCAACGCATTGCAACCACCTCCCGGCTTCCATGTTGAGAATGGAGTCATCCAAGAGCCCAAGAAGGAATTGTCAACCGATGATTTGATTCGTCAATATATGGCTCAATCGGAGATGAGGATGACACAACAAGATGCAAAGTTAAGGACGTTGGAGCTCACTCAAAGTACATCAACCAACAACTTGGCTAGTAGCATCAATGCGTTGACCAAGCAAATGCAAATGTTGGAGACGCAAATGAGTCAAATAGCCAACGCTCAAGGAGGAGTCCATAAGCCCGGCCAATTCCCAAGCAACACGGAGCAAAACCCGAAGAACAACCATCACGTTCATGCTATTGAGCTTCGGAGCGGCATTACGTACACAAATCCATCCTTGGAAGCTGAGAAGAAAGGAGTCGGGAACTTCAAGAATGTGGTGCTCGAGGAAACGAGGATCCAAGAGCCGAGGCGAGGGCCTCTCGACACCCCTCTCGATCGAGAGGTCGATCGAGAGGTCCATACTAGAGGTCAGAATTCACCTCTCGACACCTCTCTCGATCGAGAGGAGGATCGAGAGGTATACGACGAGGAAATTCAAATTGACCCTCTCGACACCTCTCTCGATCGAGAGGTCGATCGAGAGGTCAAAAAGCAAGGTCAGAAGGGACCTCTCGACACCTCTCTCGATCGAGAGGTCGGTCGAGAGGCCCAGCAGCCGCACCAACTTCCAACTTTCACTCCGAAGGCCCCCTTCCCGCAACGATTGACCAAGACGAAGCAAGACGAGAAGTATCAACGCTTCATGGAGATACTACAAAAGGTCAACATCAACATACCACTTCTCGATGTTCTCCGAGACATGCCCAACCACATGAAGTTCATCAAGGATGCGGTTTCGGGGAAGAAGAAGTGGGGGAAGTTCGAGACGATCAATCTCACGGAGGAGTGCAGCGCGGTGATCCAAAGGAAGCTACCATTGAAGCAAAAGGATCCCGGAAGATTCACTTTGTCATGCAAGATTGGTGATCAAATCTTCCAAAATGTGCTATGTGATCTTGGTGCTAGCATAAATTTGATGCCTCTCCCTATATTCAACCGGCTCAAGATCGGGAAGATAAAGCCAACCACCATCTCTCTACTTATGGCGGACCGATCAGTTTCTTATCCAAGGGGGATAGTAGAGGACGTTCTCGTTCAAGTGCACAACCTCGTCTTTCCGACAGATTTCGTAGTCTTGGACATGCCCGAGGATACAAATCAACCTTTGATCTTGGGACGGCCATTCTTAGCAACGGGAAGAGCATTGATCGATGTTCAAGATGGAGACCTCACATTTCGAGTCAACGGGGAGGAACTGAAAATTTCTATCTACGAAGCTATGAAGAGACCCGACGATCAACGTGAGGATATCTTCTCCATCGAGACATTGACACCACCTACTTCGGAGGAGGCACTTAACCATTGTATTTCGAATTCTCTCTATGCCTACGAGGAGTTGGATGAAGCTTGCGACGAGATACTCGAGTATCTCAATCAGTTGGAGGCTAATCGACCATCGAGTCACCACAAGGAGGTTTCTTATCTCGACATCAACAAGAAGGTGGACGACGGATTTTTCGAAGAGGAAGAGAAGAAGGATGCAGCCCCTAAGGTGGAATTCAAGCCATTACCCGAGCACCTCAAGTACAAGTTCTTAGGAGAAGAAGAGACGTACCCGGTGATCGTATCTTCTCATCTCACGGAGGCAAACACGGACAAGCTATTGAGGGTGTTAAGGGAGCACAAATCTGCAATTGGATGGACGATTGCCGACATCAAAGGTATAAGTCCTACGATTTGCATGCATAGGATCTTGCTCGAGGAAGGCCATCGCCCTAGAGTCCAACCCCAAAGACGATTGAACCCAGCCATGCAAGAAGTTGTGAGGAAGGAGGTGCTGAAATTGCTTGATGCCGGCATGATCTATGCTATTTCGGATAGTGAGTGGGTGAGTCCTACTCAAGTGGTGTCAAAGAAAGGAGGCATGACGGTCATCAACGACGAGAAAGGAGAGCTGATCGCGACAAGGCTCGTCACGGGATGGCGAGTGTGCATTGATTATCGTCTTCTCAACGCAGCAACAAGGAAGGATCACTTTCCCCTCCCGTTCGTAGATCAAATGCTTGATCGTCTAGCCGGCCATGAGTATTATTGCTTCCTCGACGGATATTCCGGCTACAATCAAATCGCCATCGCTCCGGAGGACCAACACAAGACGGCATTCACATGCCCATATGGAGTTTTCGCTTATAGGAGGATGCCGTTCGGATTATGCAATGCACCGGCCACTTTCCAACGGTGCATGATGGCCATCTTCCACGGATTGATTGAGAATATCATGGAGGTGTTTATGGATGATTTTTCAGTCTTTGGTCCTTCTTTTGATCAATGTTTGGAGAATCTTGCCACGGTGCTTCAAAGGTGCGAAGAGACGAACCTCGTTCTCAATTGGGAGAAGTGCCACTTCATGGTTCAAGAAGGAGTTGTACTAGGTCACAAGGTGTCTTCATATGGATTGGAGGTGGATCGAGCCAACGTTGTAGCCATCGAGAAGTTGCCACCGCCAACCAATGTCAAATCGGTGAGAAGTTTCTTAGGACATGCCGGCTTCTATAGGAGATTCATCAAGGATTTCTCAAAGATCACGAAGCCGTTATGTGGATTGCTCGAGAAAGATGTCAAGTTCGTGTTCGATAATGAGTGCTTGGAAGCCTTCGAGACATTGAAGAAGGCGCTTATCTCTACTCCCGTCTTGGTGTCGCCGGATTGGAGTGCCCCGTTCGAGCTCATGTGCGATGCAAGCGATTGGGCGGTAGGAGCAGTTTTGGGGCAGAAAAGGGAGAAGCTATTCCGAGTGATCTACTATGCTAGTAAGACGTTGGACTCGGCTCAAAGGAATTACACCACCACAGAGAAGGAGTTACTTGCTGTGGTCTACGCTTTCGACAAGTTTAGACCCTATTTGGTGGGATCTCACACGATTGTGCACACCGACCATGCCGCCATTCGCTATCTATTCAACAAGATGGACTCGAAGCCAAGGTTAGTTCGCTGGATTTTGCTTCTTCAAGAGTTCGACATGGAGATCAAGGATAGGAAAGGATGCGAGAACGTGGTGGCCGACCATCTCTCGAGACTCGAGCAGCCCGTGGAAGGAGAGGATTCGAAAATTGCAATCAAGGAGAGCTTCCCCGATGAGCAGATTTTTCAGATGGACGATTTGATACCTTGGTTCGCCGACATCGTCAACTATTTGGTGATCCATCATGTGCCCAAGGATCTATCGTCTCACCAAAAGAAGAAGTTCCTCCACGATTGTAAGTTCTATTATTGGGATGATCCATACTTGTATAGGAGGTGTGCCGATGGAGTCATAAGGCGATGTGTTCGACAATCGGAATGGAAGAAGATCATCGAAGATTGCCATAGCGCTCCGAATGGGGGACACTTTGCAGCGAATAGGACCGCCCTCAAGATCTTTCATAGTGGTTTCTATTGGCCGTCGATCTACAAGGATTGCCATGAGTTCATCAAGTCATGTGATCGATGCCAAAGGATGGGGAATATCACGAAGAGGGACGAGATGCCGCAACGAACTATCATGGAAGTGGAGCTCTTCGATGTTTGGGGGATTGACTTCATGGGTCCTTTTCCCAAGTCTCAAGGGTTCTCCTACATTTTACTTGCGGTGGAGTATGTTTCTAGATGGGTCGAGGCCATTCCAACTACGACCAACGATTCGAAGGTGGTGATCAAATTCCTCCAGCGAAATATTTTGACTCGGTTTGGAACTCCGAGGGCTTTGCTTAGTGATGGGGGGAGCCACTTCAACAATCGTTGGTTAGGATCGCTTCTTGCAAAATACGGAGTCAAGCACAAGGTCACATCGCCCTACCACCCTCAAGCAAACGGTCAAGCCGAGTTAGCTAATCGAGAGATCAAGCAAATCTTGGAGAAGACCGTCACCAACAAAAAGGAGTGGGCGAAGTACTTGGATGACGCACTTTGGGCATATAGGACGGCTTTCAAGACACCAATCGGGAGGTCGCCATATCAATTGCTATTTGGCAAATCTTGCCACTTACCAATGGAGTTGGAGCATAAAGCTTATTGGGCGACGAGAAGGATCAACTTCGAGTTCAAGGAAGCCATGGGCCAAAGATGTGACGACTTGTTGGAACTTGATGAATGGAGAAACGAAGCATTCGAAAATTCGAGGATTTACAAGGAACGAGCTGCAAGATTCCACGACTTGAGCATCAAAAAGCGTAAGTTTGAAATTGGTGATGATGTTCTTGTTTTTAATTCTCGACTTCGTTTATTTCCAGGAAAATTGCAAAGTAAGTGGTCGGGGCCGTACGTCATTTACAAGGACTTGAAGAATGGTGCATTCGAGGTGTTGAAGAACGATGGTGAGAAATTCGTAGTGAATGGACATCGCCTCAAGCACTACTTCAAGCCGATGCCTCTATTCCCTAAGAAAGCGGCCACTTACCTTGATGACCCAAAGTAGAAAGGAGGTATCGTCGGGCTAAAGACGTAAAACGTAGCACTTGTTGGGAGGTAACCCAATATTCGTATCCCGTTTTTATTTTGTTTCGTTTTACGTTTTAGAGTCTTAGGTAGTTTATTTTTCGTAGGTTTGAGTCAAATTTCGTATTTTAGAGTCGAACCCCTTAATATACTAACGAATGTTAAAAAGTTGTGAAGAAAACAAAATCGAGCAGGACCTCTCGACACCTCTCTCGATCGAGAGGTCGTTCGAGAGGTGAAATTTTGGCATACAGTAGGGGTCTCTCGACACCTCTCTCGATCGAGAGGTGTATCGAGAGGTTTTGAATTTTTAATTTCCCAGGTGTGTCACGTGAAGCCTCTCGATCGAGACCCCCGTGTTTTCGATCGAGAGGGGAGGTCAGAACGTACAGTGCAGCACCTTTCGACACCTCTCTCGATCGAGAGGTCGATCGAGAGGTCAAATTTAAGATTCCAGTAGCTACCTCTCGACAGGTCTCTCGATCGAGAGGTCGATCGAGAGGGTCGTTGACGGCACACATTCCGACTTTGACCAGGTTTATTTACTCCTTTAAATACACCTTTTGCACACAACTCACATACCATTCTCTCATAACTCACAAATTCTCTCAAGCACACACAAGAACTCTCAATTTCCTTCTTCAATTCGTCAAAAGGTACTCGATTTCTTGCTCTCTTGTTATCAATTCTTGATTCTTTACATGATTTCGCATGTTTTGACCGATTAAAATTCAATTTTGATGGTGAAATTTGTTGAATTGATAGATTGGGTATTTGATTGAGCATGATAGATTGGATTCATGGAATTCATTGAATTATTTGTATGAATTGAAATCATGGAATGCGGAGAGAATTGTGTATTGATAATCGAATGAGTCTTTATATTTGTCTATGAATTGTTGAAGATTCGTTGGTATCTATATACATGAGATTGAGATTGTGTGATTATAAGTTCATGTTTATGGAGGAGTATTGTGGTGATTGTATAAATTGGTGATGAAATTGAGTTGATAATGGGGGAGAATTGAGTTTGGTTGAAGTTTGGGGGATGATGATTTATATTGCTCTATTCTTGCATTCCTTGTATTAATTGGTGATACTTTTAGGTACTAAAAAATGGCACGAGACAAGGGCAAGAATGTCGCTTCAACCTCTTCGGGCAAAGGCAAAGGAAAAGAAAAGGTCACCTCTTCGAGCAAGGGAAAGGAGACATGGAAGAATGACAAGACTATCCCGGAGACTAGAATACCGCCGGCGAGGTCGATGCCCTCAAGTTTGGAGCCCAAGGCGTTCAAACTCAAGCTCACGACGGCGGAGTCAAAGAGGAGATGGTCCCACCTTGTGCAACTCAAGCACAAGCACTGTCGTTTCCTACATCAAGAGACGGTGGCAGCAATGGGGATAGCTAATGAGATCACCCAATTGATGCAACGAGGAGGCTTCACCAACATATTTCAAGGGAATCACTTCACCTACCACATTCTCACGGTGGAGTTCCTCTCAACGTTGGTAGTGGAGCGAGTCAACCAAGTGCCCCATGTCATTCGTTTCCAACTTGGTGGTCAACCGAGAGAGCTTGATATGGATCAACTTAACGATATCATTGGAGGAAACAAGCATGGTGAATATATTGGCAACAATCATCCGGATTTGCAAGATTTGTGGGCACACTTCATGGATTTTGAGGAGGAAAGAACAAGATCCTACAACCCGGCGAAAGCAAAGGCCACCTCAATTCGGAATCCCACGATTCGCTATTTTCATAGGCTGATCTCGTGCACCATTCACTCCCGTCATGACTCCGGCACCTTCCTGGCCACCGACGCTCATCTTATTTGGACTTCCTTGCGAGGACATTCACAATGTGCAGCCCTTTACCTCGTCGATCATATGAAGAACCAAGCATACTTGTTCGGGGGGCAAAAGATCGGGATAGGAGCTTTCGTCACTCCCATTGCCCAACACTTCAACATTCCGATTGGAGAGCAGCCCGTATCTACGTCCATCTTTGTAGATAGACGCACGTTGGAGCTTGCGAGGATGATCTCGTACGATACGTCCGGATGGTTCTTCAAGTTACATGGGATGAGTGGCATTTATCTCTTTCCGCTTCCGAACAGTTATTTGACGGAGGTGATCGGGAACGAGAAGCTGCGGAGAGGGAACGGAAAGATGGATTCTCCTCAACACAAGGAGCTTATGTGGGCTGAGGGAGGTCCAAAACCCGACGAAGGTGGTGATGTTGATGAGGAGGAAGAAGATGAAGACGAGGCTGAGCAATATGAGCGGGGATTTGATCAAGGGGAAGATGCTTTTGAGCAAGGATACGAGGGTGTTCCACAGCCCGATTTTCATATGAGAGCTCCGGATTTCTCTACGATGCGGGATTGGCACACGGAGTCAATGGAAGCAATGGACAACTATCATTGGGATAGTAGGGAGTTTGTTGAATCCCAAGTAAGAGGAGTTCGCGAAGAGGTACAAACGTTGAGAACCGAGGTGGGGGATCTTCGTACATTTATTGGAAGTCGTTTTGATACTCTCGACGCCTACATTGAAAATGAGAGGAAATTTCGAGAAGAGGAGGCGAAGAGGCGTGAGGATGAACGAGCATACTTGGAGAATTATAATAGGATGGTGCATGAGATGCACTATTTCTATCCTCACTACCCGGAGAGCCATCAACGATTCGACCCCAATAACCCCGACAACCCTCCCTTCCCACCGCCATTTCAATGAGGTCAGTTTTTAACTTAGCCTACTTCTTTTCTTTAAACTTATTTCGTTGCTACGCTTTGAAATAAGTTTGGGGGAGGGAAAGAGTGTCTAAGTTAATTACTTTTATTGTTTTCTTGCTTTGAGAGTCTTTTATTTGTTAGTATTATTTTGGGGTATGTTAGAGTCTTTTATTGTTTTGAGTCTTAGGTTTAAATTGAGTCAAGTAAGCATGTGATGATAGTGTTGTGAATTTGGCCGATGATAGAAAAAGTTTGTTGATTTTTGGAGAAAATTCATGATCTTTATTATGCATGGAACCTTGGCGAAGCGACGCATTCTATTCATTGAAATTGAAGTATGTCATGAAGTCGGGAACTAGTTAGTTTGAGCCCGTGAGTTTTGAGCTATTGGTGCATATTGATGCCTATTTTCTTGATTGAGTGATCATGTATGCTTCATTGTTTCTAGAACTTGCCCTATTTCTCCGTCAAGACCTTAGTATATTTATGAACTAGGAGATGATATTAGGCCATTCTTTCGTAGCCACATGATTCCCATACACTAACTTTGATCATTATCTTTGTTTACCCCCTTTTGAGCCTTGTTATGAGCCTTTCTTTCTTGAACTTGGATGATAGGAGGTTTGGATGGATAAGGGTATCTTTAGTGGATTTAGTTGATGATGTGGGAAGGAGTTGAGTAGATTATCTTGGTGTGGTATGAAAAGAAAAAGAAAAGAATTTGAGATGCTTGATTAAGTATAGTTAGCTATCCCTATGAGCTTAGAAAAAAAAAATAGAAAAAAAAAGAGAGAAAAGAAAGTTAGAGCCCTTGTTCGAATATTAGAAAGAACATTTATTAGAGGAGCTCTATAGTAAAAAAAAAAAAAGAAAAAAAAAAAAAAAAAACAAACAAAAATAAGCATAAGGGGATAGTTAGCTTGGATTGTATATGTTGCATCTTGATATTGAGTTTTGTAGTTGGTGTTGGATGGTAGAAGATGGAGTAAAATCTATACTTTGGGTGAAGTTGAAAAGAGGTTGATGATTTGGAGCAATTTGAGTCACTTAGCCTATATATTTCCTACCTTAACCAATGTCCCTACGTTACAAGCTTTTACAAAGACCTTTTTGATCTTAGTTTGTGAATATTACATTAGGTGGAGATGTTGAGATTAGGGGCAAGCCTATGGTAAACATGTTGCATTACATTGATGTTGAGTGAACCCCATGATGTGCATTATATTACATCTTTTCTTTGAGAGAGTTGAGAGTTCACTTATATACATAATCTCACAAGTTGGAGAGTGTTCTTTGATAGATTGACATGTTTCGAATTTGTTGGATAGGTTGTGTTATTGATGCTAAGGTTGTATGCATAGTTTTGATCATGATCATGAGTATTGGTTTTGAAAAGTTTTTGAGGCCTATATAGTTCACAATGCTAGAGTCTATTGTTTATGTTTTGGTATTGTTCGGGACGAACAATGTTTAAGTTTGGGGGATTTGATATAGGTGAAATTTACCTTGTTTTCATAGCCAAAAAGAGTCGATTTTGTGTCTCGATTTTATAGTATTGTCTATGTTTTATATGGTTTTTAGTATATGGGACAATATTATGCTTGTAGGTGTTTTTCTGTGTTTTCAGGCATAAATTGATGATAAATCGATGATAAAACCCCGAGATGAGAAAAGGCGTGAAGATCGAAGCTGAAAATCCAAGATTTGAGTTCGAGTGAAGGCCTCTCGATCGACCTCTCGATCGAGAGAGGTGTCGAGAGGTGCCTTCTGCCGCAGCTTTCGATCGAGAGCAAAAATGATACCCTCTCGATCGACCTCTCGATCGAGAGGTGTCCAGCCGGGAATTTTTCTCCTTATTTAATTTGACTCCTTTTTGGTCTAGGTTTTCCTTATGTAAATTTCTCCTATATATACTCCTAGTCTAGCATTGTAAACCCTAACACCTTATTATCAAACACCTTACTTTCTAGCACACTTTTATTTTAGAGTTTTGTATTCAACATTGGAGCTTTTCAAGTTTATTCAAGATTCAAGTTTCGAAGTTCTTCGTGTTCAAGATTCAAATCCAAGTTTTTCTTACTCTTACTTTTTAATTATGTTCTTTCAATCTTTTGTGTTCATGTCTACTTTAATTATGTCTAGCAAAATTCTTTAGTTGATTTTAGGGATTGAATGCCTAATTGAATTTATGTAAGTGTTTTTGTTTACAATTAGCCTTCCAATCTAGATGCATGTTTCATGGTGCTTATTCTCATGCATAGTTAATTGGCCATTAATTGTGTATGCATAGTTATGTGTTTATGCCTTAATTGGATAATTGCATAATCGATCTCATGAAAGCATGATTTAATAGTTTGATTTTCTTGATTGATAATTGAATTGTTATATGTTCATATATAATTGATTTGGTGTCTTAGTTGAACCTAGTTGATTATATTATTGGTACTTGTTCTATTTTGCACTCGATTCGATTCTTACAATTCGAAAGAATATTAGGATCTCGTTGGGTGACTACTTGCATTGCTTTAATTAGGGTGTAAGTTATTTTTGCATGTATCACATTTAGATTGGATTAAAGTGGTTAATTGTATTCATTAATTATTTGCATATTTTTGATTAGGTAGGCTTCCCTAGAATCAACACTTTTCCTTAATTGTTCACTTCCCTTATTTACTTAATTGCTTGTGTCCTAAGTTGTTTTATTTGACTACTTATTTCTTTACTTGATTATTTCCTTATATGATTAATTGAGTTTTCTTTTATTATTTGCCTAGTCTATAAATACCACATCCTAAACTCTTAAAAGCCTAAACATCACATTAGTTCTTTAGTAGAGGTATTGTGTGCGTTTTCGATACATCAATCCCTGTGGATACGATACTCGTGCTTCATTATATTACACCTATTTTGTGTGGTAGAAATAGTGCGATCAGTCAGCAGTTGGGGATTCCAGAGCGTGCCACTGCTGTCAACGCCGGGGCCATAGTAAGAATGTTCGACACAGAGCCTGAGTCCCTCCGGAGGGGTCGTCCCCTTCTTTCCACAGAGCCGTGGTATATGCCTGCGTTGATAGAGGCAGCTCAAATTCTTCGCCAGCCTGCTAGGATCGTCGAGAATCTCCCTTCTTGGGAGACGCCTTTATTCCCTCTTTTTCCTCATAACACCATGGTTATGAGGTCTATTCGGAAGGTTCTTGACCATGTATTTTCTTGTTTCTTCGTTGCCTGTTTCATTCTTGGAATTTTATCCGCTTATTATGGAATTTTCTTCTCCACTAGGAACTAAGAGAAAAGAAGGCTTCAGGTCCATCTACCGGCAGGGCATCTGCCTCCTTACTACCCATTTCTGAGGAGGTAGGAGATGATTCTAATGAAGGGGGTGCTCTACGGGCTCTCGCGGCCTCTCCCAAAGGTGGTCCCTCTACTTCCTCTGCTTTGCCTGCTATCGAGGAATGGGCTTCTTCCTCTCACTCATCCAGCTCTGAGGATTTAGCTCCTCTTCCAAATCCTTCGCCTTAATATCATCGCTTTGGATAAGATGTTTGTTGAACAATCTATTTTTTGGTGTTTGTGGTGGGGTGATTTTTATGACCCTGAAACCGTGCTCTTTTTATGACCCTGAAACCGTGCTATTGGGGCACAAACAATTGTTATTTTTGATTTAGGCCAGATGCTTCTTCGAGACCTTGTTTATAACATGTTTCTGTTATTTCTTATTCAGCTTAGAATGTTATCTCTCTTATTCTTGTATTTATAGGGGCTTTACTTTTTACCCTGTTTCTACCTGCTGAGGTATTCTAAGATGGTAAGGTAGAGATATTCCCAGTATTTTTAGGGTGATGGGACAAAATAGTAAGATAATGGCAGCATTTTGAGATAACATTTTAAGCTAATGGGATATGGGTATATGGGTATCCCCTACTCCCCCCCCAAGTGAGGTGTAAGGGTCTGAAGGAATTACACCTCATTTGAGGGCTAAACACATACAAAATATAGCTACTTTAAAGATAAAGAGGTATGATCCAATGTTTCATACATCAGTTAATCATGGAATAAGAGTTTTTCAAAACGAATAAGGGGTGACAGCCCATCATACTTTCTTCTTGAGAGTAATTCTCAATTTCCCTGCGTATTTCGAGGGTGATAACTTTTCCTTTG
The DNA here is from genome assembly GCA_024222315.1 of Thymus quinquecostatus. NCBI lineage: Eukaryota > Viridiplantae > Streptophyta > Magnoliopsida > Lamiales > Lamiaceae > Thymus > Thymus quinquecostatus. The sequence continues at coordinate 16,141,916 of CM044175.1, read as the reverse complement.
CCCGTTGTCTCCTCGACATCTTCCTGGTCTAGCCCTTCTTTTGCACTTTTGACTTTAGCCCTTGCCTGGGTTATCAACGCTTCCCACTGCCCTTTCACAATTGGGGCGTGGCATCTGCCTGTGGCTTCAGCTTCAGGCCCTTTAGTTTCGTTTATCTGTTGAAGCAGTTGTTTGGCTGGGTCCTGGGATATTATCAGTTCCTCAGGAGGGTTGTTGCTAGTGATCAGCAAGTGTTCCATTGAAACAGAAAGGTTCTGGCCTTCCTCTGCTGGGGTTGGGGTTTTAAGTCTTTTCCCCTCGAGTTTCATCTCATCCCCTTCGGTGGCGGGTTCTGCCATCGGCCTTTTCTTGGCCTCTCCTGCTTGAACCGACTGGACATAGCATTTTCACGAGACCTCTTGATCTCCCGATATTTGCCCCACCTGGTTTCCCACGGGGAATTTCATCATTAGATAGTAAGTGGAGACCACTGCTTGGAACGGGTTTAATGCAGTTCTTCCTAGAATGATGTTATAGGAAGATGGTTGTTGCACCACCAAGAAGGTGACTGGCTTTGACACTCGTGTAGGCCCTTCACCCAGAGTGAGCATTAAATCAATTGATCCTAGCGACATCACCGGGTCTCCAGATAAACCGTGCAGCGCCGTAGCTACCCCATTCAATGGCTTCTGGAGGCTCATTTGGTTGAAACAACTTTCAAATATAACATTGACTGCGGCCCCTGTGTCTACAAAGACCCTTTGGACCTGATACCTTTCTATTTCCACTGTGATGACCAATGCATCGTCATGCGGATGAATTACTTTCTGGTTATCTTCTGGCCCGAACGAGATTTCTGGTAGAGGTAGGCCTGCTTCGACCTTCCAGAACCCGTGCCTTTCATGCATGTGCAATTCCCTGGCAGATGCTTTCCTGCTTCTGTTGGAGTCTCCCATGGTTGGTCCTCCATATATCATTTTAATAACGCCTTTGGGTTCTGACCCTTGGCTAGCATCAGTTGCTTTTTCAGGAGCTTCCTTGCTCTTCTTGTTTTGCTCTGTCACCCTTTTAACGTATTCCAAGAGTTCTCCTTCCTGGTAACTTTTCAATGGCAATTCTCAAGTTCCTACAATCGTTGGTCATGTGACCAAAGTCATTGTGGAACTTACAGAATCTTTCAGAAGGTGGATTCCTTGGTGGCTGCCTATGTCCGACAGGGATCTGAACCCCAGGTTTCCTCAGGACCACTTCGAGCAGATCAACCGGCTGCTTGATTAATGGGGTGAAAGATCTTAGAAACCTTTCATTCTTATCAGTTTTCTTAGCATCTGGAGCTGGTCTTTTTCTTTCTTCCGGCTTCTTTTCTTTTTGAGAGGCCAACTCAGCCCTCTTGCTGCTCAGAGCTTCCTCCATATGGATGTACTTTTGGACTCTCGTCAGTAATTCTTCAAAAGAAGTAGCCTCTTTTTTGATGAGGGAGGCAAAGAACTGTCCTGGCTTCAGGCCGTCTACACAGGCATGCACCTTTAATTTCGGCTCTACTCCTGGAATTTCCAGGACGGCTTCGTTGAAGCGTGTCATTTAGTCTCTCAGACTTTCGTTGGCACCCTGTTTTATGGTCGTCAGATGCAAGGAGTTCCGAGTAGTCCTTTTAGCACTGACGAATTGCTGTAGAAAAACCTCTTTCAGGTCCATGAAGGAATGTATGGAGGCCTTTGGCAACTGCTTGAACCAGTATTGGGCAGTTCCTGACAGGGTTGTAAGGAATACCCTACACTTAACCCCTTCCGAGTACTGATGAAGGAGACATAAGCTTTCGAACTTCATCAGGTGCTCTTCAGGGTCTCCCTTCCCTTGATACTCACAAGAGATTGTTTTGAAGCTGCTTGGGACAAGATCCGTTTGGATGTTCGCTGAAAATGGGTTGTTCTCGTCAATATATAAGGGAAAGAGCTCTGATTTGTCTCCTCCATTCCTATTGTTTGAAGAAAGTTTTGGATTCTTTCCTTATTTCAGATTGCGGAACTCTTTTTCGCTTGTTTCCACTTCTTTTGAGGCCCTTTCCACGACCTGATTTTGTTCCTTCAGTTTTTTGAGTTCTTTTGTTAAGAGCTTCATCTGCTCTTGCTGTCGGGCATATTTCTTGGCCCATGCATTTTCGGTGTTCTCATTGAGATTTCCTTCAAGTTCTTCAGGATCTTCCTCATCTGGGGATTCCCAATCAGTAGAAAATCCCTCTTCCTCTTCGGCAACTGTCGGAGGCAGCCTTGAGACTAGCTCTTGGGTTACGCCTTGATGTATAGGCTTCTACTTATGCATTGCGGGAGTGCTCTTACTTCCTCCCCCTTCCTGGGTCTTGATAAACACGGATTTTCTATGTGTTTCGAGAGCTTATAGTTGCGCTTCAGTGTTATTATCATGATCGAATTCGGTACTTTTAATATATATTCCGTATATTCGAGGATATTACACTTGATCGTAGTTTTGAGGAGTTTTGCAGGGAAAATCGAAGAAAAGGGATTAAATAATTAAGTGTAGGCCTTGGGCCTTGAATTCAACAAGTATGGCCCAAAGCCATGGGCCCAACAAGAAGACCCAACAAGAAAGTGACGCGCCCATGCATGTATTTGCATGCGGGCCGCGTCCATGCATCCCTGCCGCGTCCCTTTCCCCCTCCATGCAACGCGGCGGCGTTTCCCCTCACTCCAGACCGCGCCCAGCAGGGCAATTTCCGCGCCTGGACCACGCGGCCATGCAACAGCAGCGCGCCCTCCTCCATTCAGCCGCGTCTCCACCTTCTCCATAGCAAGACGCGGCCGCGTCTAGGCAGCCTTCACCCCGCGCCCAGCAGCCGCATCTCCGCGTGCCTGCGATGCCACCAGCCACGCTGTCGCGCCCTCCAACGCCTGCCGCCGCGTCTCACCCGTTTGGAAAGAGCGCTCAAAGCGCGGCGGTTACGATCATCTTTGAAAGGACTCGTAACGTCCCGATTGAAGGAGAAAAGAAGAAGGATAAGTAGGAAGAGGCGGGTGAAGGAAGCTCTCTAAGATTTTTTACATCTCGCACTCTACGAAAATCACAAGCGACTTGGGAGTCAACCTTGGGAGAAGAAGATCGAAGGATTCAAGTCGGCGATATTCGGAGCCTAGTTCTCTACGGTTTTCGTTTGTTATCGATTATGCTTACCTCGAATCTTGGGATTTTTGTCTTCATTATGTGTGGCTAATTCTCTATTATTCTAGAGTTAGGGAGTAGATGAATATTGTAGATTCGAATTAGTTTTTATCAATCGATCACGACCTTCTATTGCTTCGTATGTTCTTGTATGCATTGCTTGCTTATTTGATTAGCTACCAAATTTGCATGATTTATTGTGTCGATTCGATAGGCGGAAGATGAGAATTAACACTCGAATTGGGAATATATGACATACATTTCAATATAGTCGAGAGATCTTGAGATTTGTGTGAGAGCTTTAAACCCTTTGAACTTTTAGGAGTTTCATGTGTTAGATATTAGTTGGGGACAACAATTCTTGCATGAAATCTACGGTTTAGGCACTACGGAAGTAGGTTTAAGCTTATTGTGTGGTTGCTCTAGCAATAGTCGAGTCCTCTATGTGATTGATTAATTTCTATTAAATTGAATTCGTATGTTCATCGAAACCGAAGCTCTAGAATAGTTCCTCTCTTATTTGATTCTCTCATTGCTTGTTAATTGTTTAAGTTCATTGACTTTTAATTAGTTTAGTAAAACAAACATCCAACGATTTATTCGTCTAGATAGAGGATAGGAAATTAGGCTAGTACTCGTTAGGTTAATCAGTCCTCGTGGAATACGACCTTGCTTCCCTATCTATAATTACACCCGTACACTTGCGGTAGTAAAAATATTAGTGAACAAGTTTTTGGCGCCGTTGCCGGGGACTGATTTTCGTTCTAGTGATATTAGTTAGATTTCTTTGATACTAATTTAGACATTTTATTTGCTGTATTCTATTTCAATTTTAATTCGTTTGAGTTGCCTAATTGTTCTCTTTGTTGGTGTATAGGTGGTGAATGCGCACGAGGTCTTCAGGCATCACTTTAGATCCTGTAGATCCGGAGATAGAAGCCACCTGTCGTCGGAATAACGCAAGGAGAAACAAGAGGAGAATGGCAACTCAGGAGGAGTTCAACCAACTCAGGGAGCAGTTAAGGATTTTGAGGGAAGCTCAGGAACGAGCAAACGTTCAACCAGCTCCTATTCAGGCTCAGTTTCAGAATGTGATAGCTCATGGGGGAATTCCCGGACCAGCCATCGAGGCTAACAACTTCGAGTTGAAGACGGGCCTCATATATATGGTCCAACAGAATCAGTATGGAGGAGGTCCGTTGGAGGACCCGAATGCCCATCTCAGTCAGTTTTTGGATCTCTGCGCCACTGTTAAGATCAATGGAGCACCTGAGGATGCTATCAAAATTCGCCTCTTCCCATTCTCCTTGAGGGACAAGGCGAAGCAGTAGTTCCAATCTATCGAGTTGGGAGGAGATATTACATGGGAGGAACTAGCTCACAAGTTCCTATTCAAGTTCCAACCTCCGGGCCTCATGTTCAAATTGAAGATGGAAATCACACACTTCCAACAATATGAAGGGGAGAGTCTCTACGAAGCTTGGGAGAGGTTCAAAGAAACGATCAGAAAGTGCCCCAACCATGGCTTCGACTTAGGTACCCGCATTATGATCTTCTACAATGCTTGTAATGGGGAATTACGAAGACTCATGGATGCAGCTGCTGGAGGAGCATGTTGGGGTTGTTGTATACCTAAAGCAAAACCGGTTGTTTTAGTGGTTACGACACAGGTCCACTGTTAACAATCCCTATCTGGAAGAATATGTTTAAGCAAGAATAAAGTCCATTATCTCATGTTTTAGACCACGTGTCGATCTGAGTTCGGAGGGGATCACGAAGGTCGTTGATAATGATGAGATATAAACAGTTCACAGTCGAGACAGCTTGGGCTGAGCTGTCGGTCTTGACTGCAGCTTAATGGTAGTGATGAGTCCTAATCACTAATTATGCTGGTACGGTGGAACGTATTGAAGGATCAATAGAGATAATGCTCTTCTGATGACCCTATATCAGAGGTGATATAGGTGAAGGGCTATGGATCTCAGGCTCTAGCTCGATCTTAACCTTGGTAAACTATTAGATGTATATGTATTCTTCGATGTTACTTTGATTTAAGAAGATATGAACTTCGTTAGTTCATCTAAATCATGTCGTACTTTGGGTAACACGAAGATGCATAGTATGTGTGTTATCAATAAGCCGTGTCCTGTGTGAGTGAAGGCTGACGTTATCCCCTCAAGGGAGTTCACAATGTTTATTATACCAAGTCATGCATGCTGATTAAGTTCAGGTATAATAATGAGGAATGAACGGGTACTACCTAAGGAATAGATGTTAACAATTAGGAGCAGTCATGGTAGCTCTAATTGATTAAAGGATAAGGAGGTCTTAAACACGGGGGTCGAACTATACAAAATACCTACCCAATCTACATAATTGGGACAGAGCGGTGATTCAGCTATGACACTTTAGTGGAGTGCGTCATAGTTCTAATGAGATACATGTTCAGGGGTGGACATGGAAATATCGAATTAGATAAGGCCCAACTCTGTCTGGTATCCGATCCCTAGGATGGCCCAAACAGACCTCGGGAATCGATCTAAATAGTATTGTTGAGTTTGGACTCAATAATTGTACTCAGGCCCGGTATATGATATATATTGGATTTATATCCGGTGAATGGATAATAAATATAATTAATTGAGATTTATATCCTGTGGGATTAAATCTAATTATTTATTATTTAGTTATTCATGGATAAGATTAAATCTAATAAGATAAGATTTATTTAATTAAATCTTGTGGGGATAAATATCATATCTAAATATATTTGGTATATATTTAGTTATTTATTCTTCTACTGATATTAGAATAAATTCTATTTGTTAGAATTAATTCCGGATATTCAGTTGCATAACAGAACAGATTAATTCCTTATTAATTCCGTATTAATAAAGGAATAGGATTTGTAAGTTATGGAAAGAGAATAAATATGGGATGGCAAAGATATGGTTGGAGATAAATAAGGAATCATATCTCCTTATTTATGAACCATATAAATACTCAAGTCTCTCATCATAAACCCTAGCCACCATACACCAGAATTCTCTACGAGATTGGCGTGTAACCCTAGGCGAGAGAGAGAGTGGCCGCGCGTCTGAGTGTGAAGAAGATCGAGGTTCCAGTGATCTCGAGACGCCCACCAAGTCTCGGATTTCAAGGTGTGGGATCACATTCTAGAAGATCAGAACCGTAGATCGATCAGACACGACTCAGATTGCACGTTCTTCATAATCAAGGTATGTACTCGAACCATGGCATGAATTTATGTGCACGATCGACTCGACACAACCGAACCAAGATCTGGGGGTCGGGGCGGCTTTCAAGCAGCCGTTTCCCAACAAGTGGTATCAGAGCCCGAGGTTTTTGGATCGGCTCTGTGTTGAATCGAATATTATGTTCATGCATTCGAGTCATTATGATTATGTGTGCATGCTGCTGTCCGGGAAATTACGTGCGTTGATTTTATTGTTTTTCGATTTATCGTTGTTCGTTTTGTTTTAAATCGGCGAGATAATAAGGTGTCGATTAGATTAGGATTCGTTTTTCTTGTATTTTTCGATTTTTGTATTGTATTATATGCTGTAAATCGGAGAATTGCTGAGGAACGAGGTCCGAGGAATGAACAAGAGACGAAAGGCGATCGACGGCCGCACGCGGCGGCGCGTCGGACGCACGACGGCGGCGGGTGGCGTAATCTGCCGCGATTCGCGCGGCTGCTCCTTGTCGATTTTCACGGCGGCTGAACCCTAGGGTTCATCCTAGGGTTCAGGCAAGCCGGAGACGAGAGGCGGCGGTGGCAGAATTGGCGGCGGATTGCGGGGCGGGCGGAGGCAGCGGCGGCGACGTAAAACCCCTAGGGTTTCGGTTCGCGCGCGAGCTGCTGGGCCTGAACCGTGGCCAGCCCAGCGGTCCAGCGCCTGGCTCGACGTCGGAGACGAGCCATGGCGGCGCCAGACGGACAGTGGCGGCGCGGCAGCGGCTGCGGCGGCGAGTTTCAGCAGCGGCGGCCGAAACCCTAACGGGCTTTCGTGCTCGCGCGCTGCTGGGCTCAAGCCCACGGCTCGATGGTGGCTGGACGACGACGGGGGCGCGGACGGAAGCGGCAGCAGGTCCGGTGGTCCCCTGACCACCGGCGGCGGCGGCTGTAGCGGCGAAAACGGCAGCGGCGGCGGCTGGGTTTGTTCCCTGCGCGCGCGCTGCTGTCGGAGCTAGCCACGGCTGCCCGGGCTCGAACCCAGCACCTCCGGTGGTGTTGGGACGCCGGCGAGCTCAGTGGGAGCTTCCGGTGGCCTGCCAGCCACCGGCGGTGGCTCGCGGCGGCAGCGCTGCTTTGTGCAGCGAAAACGGCGACGGCGACGGGGTTTTTGGCGACGGTGACGAGCAGTGGCTCGGGCAGGGTTGCAACGGACGCACCCAGCCCGGACCCAGCCACGTCAGCCTCGTCGTGGAGCCGAAACGGGGTCCCCGGCATGCTCCGCGGCGGCGCGTGTGCTACACGCGTGGCTCGGCGGAGGCGCGTGGCCGGATTTTCGAACGAGGGCTGTTCGTTTTTACGACGTTCAGCCCATCACGTTGACGACGGCTAGGGTTTTCCGATACCTAGGCATGATCGTCGATGGCTAGGGTTTTTGTACCCTAGTTCGTTCGGAATTAATTCGCTTTCCGTTTTTGGTAATTAGGGTTTCCGCACCCTAATTATTTCGAGCACTTGCTATTTTTGGAAGGTGGCTTTGAAGACCGGGGCAGACTTCCAAATCGAAGATTAAAGACCGGAGTTTGTTCCGGGGTTTTATTTTAATTAAATGTAATAGATAGGGCTTTCTATTCCCGGTCGGCAGCCTATTTATTCGTTTTAATTATTATTCATGCTATGGATGGATTTAAATTACGCGATGAATATGATCAGCATGTTTTGCATGTTATAGTTGCTTTTCATTGTTTGCGTGATAGAAATAACATGCATAGGGGTCATAGCATGTCGGTTTTAATGATTTCAATGCGAGCATGTTTTATTACTTGCGCTTAGAAATCATGTGATAGGACTTAATTGTCTATGTGCTACGATTGTCACACAAACCCTTAAAAAGACTAAGCGGTATAATTAATCGATTATCTGTTAATTGATTTAAAGGACCTCCATATTTGGTTTAAAAATGAAGTAATTAGCATTCGCGTTGACGATGAGTCTTCCTCCCTATAGGAGATGCTAGTTATGGATTTCATTGGTTTAGACTTCAAAAGGATAATTTGATTTAAAATGAAATAATTAGTGTTCGCGTTGACAATGAGTCTTCCTCCCTATAGGAGACACTGATTATGGTTCATTGGTTAAATTCAAAATTGATAATATGGAAAAATGATTTTATAAAGGTAATTCCTCCTTAACGGGTGGGTTACTCTTAATAGAATTAATTTTTCGGAATATTAAAATATGGTTGTAGCTTAGCTGCTTATTGATGAATCCTCCTATAGAGGTCACTTCTCGAATTAGCAGGGTCCTGAGGCACGGGTTATTATTTCTTTGTTTCACTATGGTCCGTGTGATGGGATAAGAAATAAAATAGACTGCGGTCATGGTCGATAATTTTATGGATAGCATTCACCTATAGTGGACTATTTGTAAATAGTATCGGGCTACTCGTTTGTTGGTTCAATGTTATTATTGGGTTTCTAACATTGATAACATAAATTATTTGCGCTTATAAGTTGTTTACTTGTTATTTATTTCAGATATGTCTATTGATTCTATTCGCACGAAGATTTGTCGTTTAGCTTATTCCGATGGTGTTCCGGACTCCTTTCGATTTCGACTACTCGGTTTCCTGGCACGGAAAGAGATAGATTTCTTGAGGTACGAGGATTTCGATGATTTCCCTAACCTAAAGAGATTTCTCATGAGGTTTAAAAACCTTGTACGGATGTACGTGTTCTATGGTGGTGTTATGTCGGGAAAGACTGTTTGCGAGCTTCTACTTGCATGTTTCCCGACTTGGTTCCTGGCTCTCAGAGAAGCGGTCGTCCCGACCCACATCGTTCACGAGGATCCAATGGCTCTCATTGGGGAGTTACTCGTGGTAGATGCGGAGAGGATTGATATATTGCAGACTGCTTATGAGGCGCAGAGGAAGTTCTGGGATCGTCCTATTAGGAATGTCGATGTTAATCGGCATTTTACGGCCCGGGACAACGAGTCCATCATTGATGAGTACCTTCAGTCACTGAGGATTGATGATTTTGATTTTGACGGACTCGTTCACGATGTGAATGAGCTGATCTCTGATCAATCCATGGAGGGAGTGGGCGATTCTGAGTCTGTAAGTCTTGTTCACGATGTGAATGAGCTGAACTCCGATCAGCCTACTCAGGAAGTGAATGATGCCAGGAAGGAGGGACCTCCGATAATAAAGGTTTATCAGAGGAGGAACAAGAAGTTGAAGGTAGATGGAGGTATGTCAGACTCTTGTAACATTAAAGAAAACCAAATTATACTAGTTTAGTCCTCACGGACGGATTTAACTAGTGGATACTAATTGTGGTTTGTTGCAATCTTTGTAGGTTCGACTACAAGGAACGAGTAGGACGACTTCAAGTTCTTGAGCTCGACAAGCAACATTCAGTTGATGCAGTTGTCTAGTAGACTTGGAGATTTCTATCTTACGTTTTATCATAGTTTTTGGATACTAGATTCTGGTTTATTACTCTTTTACCACATTTGGTTGCCTTGTTTAGGCAGGATACTTATGTTTTGAATATTAATGGATGATTATTTTCTTACATTGTATTAAGGATTTACTTCTTTAATACTGGTTGTTTTGATATATCATTCGTAGTGGGAGTAATAACTGTGAATTTAGAAAGATGTTCCAAAATGTGTTATGATAAATGTGGTACTTCTTGTTCAATATTGTCTTTTAACAAAATACTATGTCACTATGTCTAAATCTATTTCCTTTCCTTAATTGAAATGAAGTGATTAGCATTCATGTTAATCATAGATTTCATTGTGATTTATTATGAATTGATTAGCATTCGCGCTGCGATCGCGTTTTCCCTTCCCACGGAAATGCTAATTGTAAGTTTCATTGGTTAAATCTGTTCGGAAATAAGGATAATTTGCACACGAAGTGTCGCAATTTCAATGATAGATTTAGTAATTAGTTGGACAAGTAGTTATTTTTCAAGGAAAGACAATCATTTATTCTTGATTAACGTCCAAGAATAAAAAGAAATTGTGGATTGGAACATTATAAGGCCGGAAGTACAAGACAGATAACCAAAAGGATCTGCACAAGATTATTTTAGGATCCTTGTCACAGTGGGAGCTTTTTCGGGTATGTCTCGAAAATGGTAAATTGTTCATCAAGAAATTTAGTTTTCTTGGATAATGAACAAACCAAGTTGACTACTAAAGGATAAGTTAGATGAAAGAAGTTGCTTATCATTGATTAGTCTATGAGTTTAACACTCAAAAGACTTGCAAGTTGTATGCTCATATTCGTTGAGGACATACATGAGGAAACATGGATGTAATTTGAGAAAAGGGAAGAATTTCCTCAAAGGTTCTATGTTTCGGGACAAACACATAGAAATGTGTAGCTCAATGATTAAAGCATTCATTTGTCAGACGGTACATATAAACTCGTTTATGAGATATGTTGACAAATGATATATCTTTCATCTACAAAAGACGTTGAAATGGTTGTCTTGTACATTGTGTGATAATATTACTAGCACTTGAATAAGGTGTGAAAGTATTATCTGACACAATAAGTGGTGATTATCCGGACAGTTTAGAATGAAGATTAGGAGTAATGTTGGATATATCCTACAGTCGGATAGTATAACATTATTCATGTACTTTTCATAGACTACTGTCTTGGCAAAGCTTGCAATACACCTGCGTGTTGCATAAAGAGCCAAATATATGTTAGTGCTGTGTGCATGGTAACGGATATAGTCCATCATGTTTGTGGACACGGATAATCGAATGGTAGCTAGAAAAACGACATCATCGACCTTATACTATGGATTCACGTAAGAAGCAGAATTGTCTTGAAGATTCTCACGCAGTGAAATGCTGAGAGGGAGCTAGATAATTCAGGGCTTGGCTTCGTGAATTGGCAGTAATCTCAATTTGTTAGAATTCTTACACCCCCTGGAGAATTCTAAGTGCAGTAACAAATTTCTGAGATTTGGAAATGCCGGTAACAACATAGTGAGTACCTTAAATTAAGGCGATTTCGTGGAGAAAATAGAAACACTAGAGGAATGTACGATGACGGTTCCTTCACTAAGTGCACCATGTCAGGTATACTGTAGCACGTGGCTGACATGTCTTAGTGAGCCTCCCACTAAAAGGTACAAGGTAAAGGTAAAATCTTTGAGTATAAGTGGGAGAAAAATGTATGATGGTTGTTAACGATTGCGATCGTGCGATTGTTAACATTGTACATGGATGAAGTCATATGGTTTCCTGTAGACGCGTTGGTATACTAAAAGGTTTTACTTTAGTATAAGTGGGAGATTGTTGGGGTTGTTGTATACCTAAAGCAAAACAGGTTGTTTTAGTGGTTACGACACAAGTCCACTGTTAACAATCCCTATCTGGAAGAATATGTTTAAGCAAGAATAAAGTCCATTATCTCATGTTTTAGACCACGTGTCGATCTGAGTTCGGAGGGGATCACGAAGGTCGTTGATAATGATGAGATATAAACAGTTCACAGTCGAGACAGCTTGGGCTGAGCTGTCGGTCTTGACTGCAGCTTAATGGTAGTGATGAGTCCTAATCACTAATTATGCTGGTACGGTGGAACGTATTGAAGGATCAACAGAGATAATGCTCTTCTGATACTGACCCTATATCAGAGGTGATATAGGTGAAGGGCTATGGATCTCAGGCTCTAGCTCGATCTTAACCTTGGTAAACTATTAGATGTATATGTATTCTTCGATGATACTTTGATTTACGAAGATATGAACTTCGTTAGTTCATCTAAATCATGTCGTACTTTGGGTAACACGAAGATGCATAGTATGTCTAATAAGTGTTATCAATAAGCCGTGTCCTGTGTGAGTGCAGGCTGACGTTATCCCCTCAAGGGAGTTCACAATGTTTATTATACCAAGTCATGCATGCTGATTAAGTTCAGGTATAATAATGAGGAGTGAACGGGTACTACCTGAGGAATAGATGTTAACAATTAGGAGCAGTCATGGTAGCTCTAATTGATTAAAGGATAAGGAGGTCTTAAACACGGGGGTCGAACTATACAAAATACCTACCCAATCTACATAATTGGGACAGAGCGGTGATTCAGCTATGACACTTTAGTGGAGTGCGTCATAGTTCTAATGAGATACATGTTCAGGGGTGGACATGGAAATATCGAATTAGATAAGGCCCAACTCTGTCTGGTATCCGATCCCTAGGATGGCCCAAACAGACCTCGGGAATCGATCTAAATAGTATTGTTGAGTTTGGACTCAATAATTGTACTCAGGCCCGGTATATGATATATATTGGATTTATATCCGGTGAATGGATAATAAATATAATTAATTGAGATTTATATCCTGTGGGATTAAATCTAATTATTTATTATTTAGTTATTCATGGATAAGATTAAATCTAATAAGATAAGATTTATTTAATTAAATCTTGTGGGGATAAATATCATATCTAAATATATTTGGTATATATTTAGTTATTTATTCTTCTACTGATATTAGAATAAATTCTATTTGTTAGAATTAATTCCGGATATTCGGTTGCATAACATAACAAATTAATTCCTTATTAATTCCGTATTAATAAAGGAATAGGATTTGTAAGTTATGGAAAGAGAATAAATATGGGATGGCAAAGATATGGTTGGAGATAAATAAGGAATCATATCTCCTTATTTATGAACCATATAAATACTCAAGTCTCTCATCATAAACCCTAGCCACCATACACCAGAATTCTCTACGAGATTGGCGTGTAACCCTAGGCGAGAGAGAGAGTGGCTGCGCGTCTGAGTGTGAAGAAGATCGAGGTTCCAGTGATCTCGAGACGCCCACCAAGTCTCGGATTTCAAGGTGTGGGATCACATTCTAGAAGATCAGAACCGTAGATCGATCAGACACGACTCAGATTGCACGTTCTTCATAATCAAGGTATGTACGCGAACCATTGCATGAATTTATGTGCACGATCGACTCGATACAACCGAACCAAGATCTGGGGGTCGGGGCGGCTTTCAAGCAGCCGTTTCCCAACAGAGCATTGTTGTGCAAAGGGGGAGATGAGGCCATCGATATAATTGAGAACATGGCGTCCACAAGCTACCAGTGGCCAACAGAGAGGAACAATCTGAGGAAAGTAGCTATGGCTGAGAACAAAGACCCTCTTGTTGCACTTACAAATCAGATTGCAACTCTGTCTAGCAAGTTCGAGACCATGATGCAGACCCGAAGCAACCCAACAGTTGAAGAGATTCAATTCGAGGAGGCAAATTGGGTCAACAATCGGGGGTTTCGACCTCAAGGAGGTTATCAAGGGGGTCGTTCAAATCAAGGTTGATACCAAGGATATCAAGCACCTCCATCCCATCCGAATCTCTCATATGGAAATCCAAACAACGCTCTTCAACCACCACCCGGATTTTCAACATGCAATGGAGTGATCAATGAGCAAAAGAAGCCGAATTTGGAGGACATACTCTTGAGGTTCATCTCGAGTTCGGATACAAGGATGTCAGCGGTGGAGACACAAGTAAAGATGATCGAAAAGCAAGTGAGCCAGATCGCAAACTCTTTGAGCAATCAGCACAATCCGGGGCAGTTCCCAAGCAACACAGTGGTTAACCCGAAGGAACAATGCAAGGCAATCACACTAAGGAGTGGCACTACATATGAGGGACTGAAGATGCCGGATCACGAGCCCAGAATTGTAAAGATCCCGGAGGAAAAAGAGGAGCTCACACCGGCCATGAAGGAGAAGAAGGAAGGAAAAATGCCCAAACCCCTACCACCACCTTTGCACGTTCCTATGCCTTTTCCTCAAAGGCATCAAAAGAAGATGGGGGATGAGAAATTTTCCAGATTTTTGGACATCTTTCGGAAGGTCCAAATCAACATTCCGTTGGTAGAAGCTCTACAACAAATGCCCAAGTATGCCAAGTTCCTCAAAGATGTGATTTCAAAGAAGAAGAAGTGGGGAGACTTTGAGACTGTGAACTTGAACGAAGAGTGTAGTGCTATCCTACAACGGAAGTTGCCCGTCAAGTCCAAAGATCCGGGTAGTTTTACAATTGCTTGTGAGATTGGGGGGATGAAATTCGGAAGAGCGCTATGTGATTTGGGTGCGAGTGTCAATCTCATGCCTCTTTCAGTTTTTAGGAAGCTAAAAATTGGAGAGGTGAAGCCTACCACCATAGCTCTTCAAATGGCAGATCGGTCGGTGGCATATCCTCAAGGCCTAGTTGAAGATGTTCTTATCAAGGTTAATGATTTCATCTTTCCCGCTGATTTTATTGTTCTCGATATGGAGGAAGATCGAAATATGCCCTTGATTCTTGGGAGACCATTTTTGGCGACGAGCCAAGCACTCATTGATGTTGCAAGAGGAGAGCTTACCTTGAGAGTAAATGATGAGAGTTGCACTTTCTCCATCTACAAGCCTTCGACGTATTTTGAGGAAGAAGAAGTCAAATCGGTAGAGGAGTGTAAAGTGCTTGGTGTGTGTGATTCTTACACCGTAAAGAGTTCTATGGAGTTGCCCAAAACTCCTACCGAGGCTTGCATTTCTACTTCTTTCTCTTCTTCAAAATATTCTTTTTATCTATGCTCTAATTATTTTGATTAGTGTACTTCAGAAAGTGTGCAGAAAACTTCAGATCAAGAGGCACACCTTTTCGAGAAAGGGAATGAAGAGAATGGAGCTACCCCGAAACATTTGCATGGCCACTTGAAGAATAAGAAGAAAAAGAGAAGGGCATGTGAAATTCCGGGTTAGTACGGAATACTTTTCCACCTCTTCTTCTTTCAAACTTATTATCTTTCTTAGTAAAAACAATAAGTTTGGGGGGATGGCGAAGTGTGGAAAAGTATTTCGATTTTTATTGCTTTCTAGGAATTTTGTTTGAGTCTTGTTTAGTGTCTAGTATAAAGTAGTAGAGTCATTTGTGTGTTTTTGGGTTTAATTGATGATAAGCATGGCTAGTACTTGTGATGATGAGGCCTATGATGAATTCTTGAAGTTGAGTTTATTGAAAATCTTTCACTTGGGATTACTTCATGAGTTGATTAGCATGATTGATTGAATTTTGATTGTTTGACCTCTAAGAAACTTGGATCAAATATTAGCCTTTGTTGTGAGTTTTGAGCCTTGACTATTGCATGATTATAGTCTTATCTTCTTTCTTGAGTGTGATTGTTCAAGCATGCATACTTGTCTCTAGAACTTGCTCTTCTATCTCCCTCGAGGTTGCATTAGTGTGCTCAATAATTTAGAAATGATCTAAGGCCATCCTTCTTAGCCTCATTCTTCCCCTTTTGCTTGTCCAAATGATTCATAAATCCTAGTTTAACCCCCTTGAGCCTTGAGACCTTTTTCTTTGATGAACTATGGGATGGGGATACTATGTAGGATTTTGTTGGTTTGTATTGAGAAATTTGAAAGAATGAGAGAGAGGTTGGAATTGAAAGGATCCCTTTGCTCACATAAGCTCTGGTTCGCTTATATTAAGGAAAAAAAAAGAAAAAAAAAAAAAAAGAGAGACAAAGTCTCAATAAAAGAAAAAAAAAGAAAGGAAAAAAAAGAAAAAAGTTGTTGAATAAAGAGCATAAGTGAGTAGAGAAGGAGTACTAAGATGGTTGAGTGATGAGGATAATTTAGAATGGATGAATGGTTGGAAAGATTAGCTTTTTTTTTAGCTAATGGTTTGAGTGTTTGTGGGAATTAAGAGTCATTATTTTGGGATTTTACTCACTTAGCCAAATACTTCCTACCTACCAAAGAGCCTACATTACAACCTTAATCAAAGTCCTTTTTGATCTTTATTATAAGCACACATTGAGCAATGGAGAGGTTGAGATGAATTGCAAGCCTATGGTAGATATTGTGCATGTTTTGAATTGAGTGAAAATTTTACTTATCCATATATACTTGAGAGTTGAGAGTGTCACTCACATATACTCCTATGCCGTGAGGATCCAAGTTTCGAAGAAGTTAGATTATTGAGATATGATCATGATGTGCTAATCGATGATTGTGGTGATTTGTTGTGATGATTTTGGTTTTATAAAATTTTTCTGAGGCCAAAAATTCATTGTCACTTTGCTAATCTGTGTTTATTGCTGATTAATCTGTTTGCTTCGTTTTTGTGTTTGAGGACAAACATTCACTCAAGTTTGGGGGGTTGATAAACACGGATTTTCTACGTGTTTCGAGAGCTTATAGTTGCGCTTCAGTGTTATTATCATGATCGAATTCGGTACTTTTAATATATATTTCGTATATTCGAGGATATTACATTTGATCGTAGTTTTGAGGAGTTTTGCAGGGAAAATCGAAGAAAAGGGATTAAATAATTAAGTGTAGGCCTTGGGCCTTGAATTCAACAAGTATGGCCCAAAGCCATGGGCCCAACAAGAAGACCCAACAAGAAAGTGACGCGCCCATGCATGAATTTGCATGCGGGCCGCGTCCATGCATCCCTGCCGCGTCCCTTTCCCCCTCCATGCAATGCGGCGGCGTTTCCACTCACTCCAGGCCGCGCCCAGCAGGGCGATATCCGCGCCTGGACCACGCGGCCATGCAACAGCAGCGCGCCCTCCTCCATTCAGCCGCGTCTCCACCTTCTCCATAGCAGGACGTGGCCGCGTCTAGGCAGCCTTCACCCCGCGCCCAGCAGCCGCATCTCCGCGTGCCTGCGACGCCACCAGCCACGCTGCCGCGCCCTCCAACGCCTGCCGCCGCGTCTCACCCGTTTGGAAAGAGCGCTCAAAGCGCGGCGGTTACGATCATCTTTGAAAGGACTCGTAACGTCCCGATTGAAGGAGAAAAGAAGAAGGATAAGTAGGAAGAGGCGGGTGAAGGAAGCTCTCTCAGATTTTTTACATCTCGCACTCTACGAAAATCACAAGCGACTTGGGAGTCAACCTTGGGAGAAGAAGATCGAAGGATTCAAGTCGGCGATATTCGGAGCCTAGTTCTCTACGGTTTTCGTTTGTTATCGATTATGCTTACCTCGAATCTTGGGATTTTTGTCTTCATTATGTGTGGCTAATTCTCTATTATTCTAGATTTAGGGAGTAGATGAATATTGTAGATTCGAATGAGTTTTTATCAATCAATCACGACCTTCTATTGCTTCGTATGTTCTTGTATGCATTGCTTGCTTATTTGATTAGCTACCAAATTCGCATGATTTATTGTGTCGATTCGATAGGCGGAAGATGAGAATTAACACTCGAATTGGGAATATATGACATACATTTCAATATAGTCGAGAGATCTTGAGATTTGTGTGAGAGCTTTAAACCCTTTGAACTTTTAGGAGTTTCATGTGTTAGATATTAGTTGGGGACAACAATTCTTGCATGAAATCTACGGTTTAGGCACTACGGAAGTAGGTTTAAGCTTATTGTGTGGTTGCTCTAGCAATAGTCGAATCCTCTATGTGATTGATTGATTTCTATTAAATTGAATTCGTATGTTCATCGAAACTGAAGCTCTAGAATAGTTCCTCTCTTATTTGATTCTCTCATTGCTTGTTAATTGTTTAAGTTCATTGACTTTTAATTAGTTTAGTAAAACAAACATCCAACGATTTATTCGTCTAGATAGAGGATAGGAAATTAGGCTAGTACTCGTTAGGTTAATCAGTCCTCGTGGAATACGACCTTGCTTCCCTATCTATAATTACACCCGTACACTTGCGGTAGTAAAAATATTAGTGAACAGGTCTCACCCAAGGGATCTGTGTTCTGAGGATTTGCTCCTAAAGTGTGGAGTCTTTTTTCAACAGCCCCTTCTACTACTCCTTCGATAAGGGCTTTCATTTGCTGAAGCATAGCTGGAGAAAACTGAGCTTCCATGTTGACACTAGCCTCTGTCAGCATAGTGCCTGTTCCTTTGTGTCCCACCACAGAATTTTCCGGATTCCCGGTGGCTTGACCGGCTTCCTTGGAAACGGCATCTGATGTAACATTCATCCTTATAGGAATCTGCAAAGATTTAAGTACGTGTAGAGGATTAATTCCAGATGCTCTTTGAGAGAGACTTGAAGTATATGTAACTAGCTATTAACAAGCTTTCTGCATTTGAGCATTATTTATAGTGGCTTCAACGTGTATAGCTTATTTGCTATAAGGCTCTTAAAGGGGGTGACTCTTGCCAATATATGATGAAGGTAAGTAATAATTTAAAGATAGGAATTTGATTATGACAAAGGGTTTTGACACAGTTCCCTCCTCTTGACATGAGGCATCTGATCATATGAGATTTAGTTACGACCCACTGCTGATTTAGCAGATCCTG
This sequence comes from Thymus quinquecostatus, assembly GCA_024222315.1. Lineage (NCBI taxonomy): Eukaryota > Viridiplantae > Streptophyta > Magnoliopsida > Lamiales > Lamiaceae > Thymus > Thymus quinquecostatus. Next base: position 16,123,231 of record CM044175.1, on the reverse strand, counting down.
TTGCAATCGTTAACCATTCAAAGCGGCTTTAACAAGCGTGGTTTACTTAGCATAAGGTTTTTCAAGGATGGCTTTCGCCTTCATGGAGCTGATGTCAGTGACATCTGTCTTTACGAAATCTATTTTGCTAGGTTGTTTGTCTTCCTAAGGCTTTCCTGATGAGGCCTCTGGGAGGGATCTGATCAGAAGAAGAGGTTATTAAGAGTTTGTGTGGCATCTTATTTTATTAAGCTTAATATGATATGCCTCGCCGTATAGGCCCTTTTTATCATTAGCACCTATTTTATAGGACTTTCTTGTTAAGATATTCCCTGTTAGCCAAGGATTGTGAGAATGGTGTCCCTTATGCGGGATTCCTAAGAACATTACTTATCGAACCGAGCCCACGAGAACTTGGTCCATTTTATAAAGCTTGCAGAAGCGCTGACTATCAGGTTAAGCTTATGAAAGCAATATCCTCCTTAGAGGTTTATAAAGGTATTGTTTATCAAATAGAGTTTTTTGAGAACACCACTTGTAAAGCGGGATTTAGGTGGGATTTTACCCACTGGAGTGCAATGGGTAAAACTTATAGGAGCGATATACAAAAATGTCGCCTTTAGAGCAAGGCTTAGGGGTGCATTGCCCATTTAATGAGACTTATAAGGAATTTTGTCTATCGTATGAAGTTTAGGAGGATGTTGCCTACTGAGTAAGGCTTGGGAAAAGTTCTGCCCATTGCAAGGGGCTTGCAAAGGAGTCGCCTATTGGATAGGGCTTTGTAGAAGGTTATGCCCATTGAATGGGGCTTACAAAAGAGGTGCCTATTAGATAGGGCTTCGTGAAAGGGTTGCCTAGCAGGTAGGGCTTATAAAGTCATCTGCCCATTATATGGGGCTTACGATGATATTTCCTGCTAAACAGGGCTTTTTGAGGAGGATTGCCTATTAAATAGGGCTTATGAAGGGTTCTGCCCATTATATGGGGCTTACGATGATGTTGCCTACTGTGTAGGGCTTCTGAGGTTTCTGCCCGTTATTCGGGGCTTACGAGGGAGTTGCCTGTTAGACAGGGCTTCTGAGAGGAAGTTCTGCCCGTTATTCGGGGCTTACGAGGGAGTTGCCTGTTAAACAGGGCTTCTGAGAGGAGGTTTTGCCCGTTATTCGGGGCTTACGAGGGAGTTGCCTGTTAAACAGGGCTTCTGAGAGGAGGTTCTGCCTCCAGATGCGGGCTCCCTTCATCAACATGAATGGGGTAACCTTAACATCTTTCGGCTCTCCGTTTTCTTTAATGTTTTTATTACTTCATGGGTTTTGGGGTGTCACACCCCGATTTTCCTAACTCTAAAAATAATCAATTTTAATTATAACTAATTAAATCGGGATGCAACGAAGGGTAAAATAAAAAGGGAGAAATCATAATTCAATTGATTTTAATTAGTTTTAATTAAAATTCATTTAGTTTAGCCCGGAAATTTGGGCAGCATCTCCCCTATACCAGGATCAAGTCGTAGTAAATACCAAAGACTATACATCAGCTAACCAAGTACATAAACCATAACGATGAGGTCGGACCAGACCGCGCCATCATCGGATCCAAGGTATTTAATAAAAATAACTACCGAGGCGGACCAGACCGCTCTACAGTAGGATCCAAGTACATATCGAAAGCATAACAACCGTGGCGGACCAGACCGCTCTACAGTTGGTTCCAAGTATATAATTACATCAAAGTTGCGTTTAAATAGCGGAAGCGAATAAATAAACATTCATTTATCAACCGTTATAGTTTTTATAAATTCGTTTAAGTTTTCGTTATATGAATTCATATTTTCAAAACGTGAGTTTTAAATTAATCAAAAGAACAATGAATAAACTTTAACGAACATCAACTTTCTAAGTTAACTAAACCATAACTCCCATTTCAATTATTAAGTATGATGATTCGGTTATCTATATAACGAAAAGGGAAATTGTTTAACAATCCAAAGCATACGTAAATTGTTTATAACCAAATAAAAGTTTAAGAAACGGGAAAGGGTCTAACGGTTTAAGTTTTATTATCCTCGTCTCTTGTTTATTCCTCCTCTTCTTTTTCTCTCTTCTCGCCCCGTCACTATGCCTCCGGCTCCCAATCTACAAAACAAAGAAAGTTCTACAGGGCTGAGTACAACTAGCACTCAGTGGGAATCATTGCCAATCAAAGGAAAACAAAAGCAGGGCTTTCAGGATTTTAAAAGAGAGAAGAGAAAGAATAAGTCTTGATCCCATATGACCAAACCATTTAGGCGCCCATTTAGGTATTCCCGAGGTTACTCGTAATCAAATCCCGGTTAAACCACCCGTCGGATTATAAGAACATTTGCAGGGTGACATACATAAAGTGTATATAAACCCATCAGCTATGCTAGACGGCATAAATAAGTTATATGCAAGTCTATCGGCTAGGGATCGAGATTTCCTTGGTAAACCCCACTCCCGATCCCGGTGTACACCAGTTGCTCGTTGGTGTGTTAGACCTAACGATGTCAACCCGATATCGTAAAAGATTAGAGCATTAAACCTGGGAAACCTGTGATTCACAATTTAATCCTGAAACAAAGCCTGCACTTGAAGAATATAGAGCTTACTAGCTCAAGAGTTTATCAAGAAATAAGAATCCCCAAGGATTTTAACAAGTTCGAATAAATAGATCCCCACCTTTACCGGTTACTCGATTCTTTGGTTCGAATCTTAGTTCAGCTTCTTCGGAGATTCTTCCTACAAATATTTCCTGAAGTTAAGTTACGTTCGTAGTTTCATTCTTAGAACTTACATAACTTTCTTTTAAATATTAATATATTCCTTATAATTATATAAACACTTATCAACCTTCTATAATTACTTTCTTATGTTTTCGTCGTTTGCATGGCTTAGACTTCAACACAAAAGTTGTTCAACTAACCATTAGGAATATTTTGGTACAAAAATATTAGACATGCAAAAGAGGTAAGGGTCCTTCGACTCGAAATGAACACAGTTTCATTTTTAGAAAATTACCGGTGATTCCGATTGTTACCAAAATTTATAGGATGCTAGATAATTTCATTTTGAAGCCATATTAATATTTTCAAAACATTTGGACAGAGTCTCGACATGCAGGGAAACATTATCCATGGAAACGAAAGGTTCATCATCAACAATTCATTTTCACAAATTCGTTCCGATTAAGTGGTTAATTATTAGGTTACGAACAACTTTAATTCGGTGATATGGATGCAAAAAGGAACACCGGCAACCACCAAAGAAAGGGCGGCTGCACGGCGATGGAGAAGAAGAGAAGATGATGCATGTCTCATTTCGGGAGCTCGTTGCGACGATCAGCCACTACTCCTAGAATCGAAATCTCCCTACGAGTTCATAGGAACGAACGGCATACCTTTTCGATGATCGGAGAGAAAGTTATGCACGAAAGACGATCTGTGATGATCGGGGCTGTTCGCGGCTTCCTCGGCTTGAAGAAGAAGGCGATGGCGATGAAAGGTGGTGCTGAAGAAGATGGTGGCAGCAGCTGCTGCTTGATCGGAGAAGATGAATGGCGGCGGTGGTGATGGCGGCGTCGGAGATGAGCGAGAGAGATGGAGGCTGCTGCTCCTTCGGTTTCTTGGAGAGGAAGGGCGAAGATGGTGGCTGGTGGTGAAGGTGATGTTCGGTGGAGGTGGAGATGATGGAGATGATGATGATGGTGGTGGTGATGATCGGTGGTGATGGAGATGGTGGAGGATGGCGGAGGTGCTGCCGGCGAAGGGGAGAGGCGGAGGAGGTGGTTCGGTGGAGAGATAGATGAAGAGAGTTGGTGGGGATTTTCCTCCAAGTGGGGAATTAGATAAGGGATATGTTTCAATGAGGCGGTGATGGCTCTTTTTATAGGGGCCATCTCGTCTCCGGTTCGACGTCTCATTCCCCGACGAAAAGATATTTTTCCGACAACGAGTTCCGATTTTAGATTTCAAAGGGTTTATGGAATCCATGAAAAATATCGAACACAACGATATAGGTTAAAGAATTTTCAGAAGGAATTTGATAGCTCGAAGATTTTTAAAGAAACGAAAAGATCGAAAATAGACAAACGGCGACTCGGTTTTTCTTAACCGTTTATCCGAAAAATACCTAACTTCTTTCATAATTCTTTTAATGTCAAAACTAGGTTAAATATATTAACATTACATTTTTGGAATTTTATTAAGTTAGAAATAATATTTTTAGTTAACAAATTTTTAATTAAATTAAATATTCTAAAATTCTTTTATTAAGAAATTTATATAACTAATAATATCAAAGCTTTTAAATTTAAAATTCTTTTATCATTTTACTATATAAATTATGAAAAGCTTATTTTATTGAAGGAAATTATTTATTTTTCTATTTTCTAGTATTTAAAAATACGGGTTATTACATGGGGTCATGGCAATTCAGGAGCATTCGACTAGCTTTAGTGGGGATGCTTATTTTGTAATCACCAGTCCTTTGCAACTTATAGATGGATTTCATATTGAGCATATAACAGACAAAATTGTATGCTCACCAAGTACACAAGGTGAGGTGAATGTATTTTGAGATTGCTGCAGTTTGTGACCCGTCTTTCCTCTGGATCCCTCACAACCTTAAGTTTTTGACAAACAACAACAGATTAGCCATCACAATTCATGTCATGAAAGAGATGAGGCCTTGAGATTGCTTCTAATCGCTGGATTCATGAATTACAAGCAATATAGCTGAAACAGGTTCATGGTATACATACTAAAATTTTCCCGGAATAACATAAATCTTGCATTCAATACACATTCCCTTGATTAGATAATCATCATTCTAGGTGATCATCGCGTCAGGGCGAATGAAAAGGCAAGTTTATGCGCATATCATCAGAATCAACTAGAACTTCGAAGATAAACAGGGGATTGGCCCTTTGAACCCATGGGTTTTGACAGTACTTACAGATATCAGTGCTTAATTCACATTTAAGGAGAGGAGATTAGCCTCTCAAACACAAGTTCCCTTTCAATCAAGGTGTTTATCACAATTTCCGTTTCAAAGAGAGCATATTCCTAAGATCATATCACACTCAACAGCTCGTAACCAAGGAGAGCTTAGCAAATGTTAAACAACAGCATATCCATCTAAGTTTCCGCTAGCTAGATCACAAACAGGGCATTCCCAATCAATGTAACATCAGATTTCCTCACATTCTCCACATAAGGACGTAATACAGAGAAATCGCAAGCAGCATTACAACAGCGAGCTAGAATTTTGCATAAAAAACAGGGGAAATCAACATCTTAACTCAAGAATTTCCCACAGACGGCGCCAGTTGATAGATCCGGGTTGAAGATCCACAACGATTTAAGTGATTATTCATCATGTTTTGCAAATAGCATTCATGGGTAAAGCGTTAAAACAGTGAAGAGCAAGAGATTCATGTGCGTATAGAGCCATAGATGAGCATTTCGTACAGAGCATGATTCATGCGGTGATGACAAATAATAGTTGAGCTATAGGCAACGGATAAAGGGCGCATTTAGCCATAAACTAGCAAGATTCATGGAGCTTTACACTCATATAAGCAGATAATGAAGAAACGAGGTAGGAGGAAGAGAGAAACGAGGAACGCGGGGTTTCGTTGAGCCTCATTCCCCTTTAAGTGATGAGGGTTTTACCTTAAGTTCAAGGAAGTATACGTAGGAAAGAGACTCTTCCCGGTGTTGAGAAGAGCAGGTGGATGTGAAAGCGGACTACGACTTCACGGAAGAAGGTCTTGTCCGTCTCGGCTGGCCTGAGCTCGGAGGAGCTCGTGAGAGAGAGAGAGAGTATGGAATTGAATGGAACAGTACGCGAGAGTGCGTGTTGTTCATATGAGTGGTGTTGTGATATGATGATGATGGATGAAGTGTGCATTCACTTAATATTTATAGGTGTGAGGAGGTGAAAAAGGAAGCATTCGTGTGAGGGTAGGACAGAAAAGGAATTCCTACGGAAACAGAGTATCCTCTGTCCTGAATGCGGTGGTCCTCACTCTACAATGTATAGAGTCACGCGGATCGTATGCTACGCAGAACCTTGAGCTTCGCTGAATACTTATGGGATCTGATCAGATCCTCTCGGCTTTGCAGATGCTTACAGATCCTATAGGGCTTCTGGGAATAGTTAAAACCCCACGGCTTCTACATGGAATATGGTTCTTGATTGTGCTGAGCATTTAATGCTCATGAAATCTCTTTGATAACATGCTTTATATGCAGAACAACTTCCATTGACTCCTATCAGGATTATTATCAAATAATCTTAATAATAATGATGGTAAGGCTTGTTTCACCCAGAGCTTATCATTCCATTTCTTCTTGGTAAGATTCTACGTTCATTGTAGCTTCTAGTATGTCGTAACTTTGGAAATGATATCCCAGAGTTAAGGAGAGTACATATTCTTATCAACTCGAGTTATTTGGGCATTACAGATTAATCCTTATCACAGAGCATCCAGACTATGTCTATAGGTTGAATAATGCCCTGTACGGTTTGAAGCAAGCTCCCAGAGCCTGGTACAATACTCTGGCTGAGTTCTTACTCAAGAAGGGATACTCACGGGGTAGTGCTGACAAGACTCTTTTTGTCAAACAGCAAGGAGGCCACATATTCATTGTTCAAGGTTATGTTGATGATCTTGTGTTTGGCTCTAGATCAGAATCTCTTGTGAATGAATTTGTCAAATTGATGACCTCTGAGTTCAAGATGAGTATGTTTGGTGAGCTGAAATTCTTTCTTGGGCTTCAGGTTAAGCAGAGTGAAGATGGGATATTTGTAAGTCAGGAGAAGTATGCTGAAAATCTAGTGAAAAAATTTGGCATGGAAGGTTCTAAGGCAAAGAGAACACCAATGGGTACATCAGTCAAATTAACTCAAGAAGGAGAAGGCAAACAAGTAGAACAGACTGTGTACAGGAGTATGATTGGTAGCTTGTTGTATCTGACAGCCAGTCGACCAGACATAGCATATAGTGTTGGGGTGTGCTCGAGATTTCAGTCAAACCCGAAAGAGAGCCATCACAAAGCAGTAAAGAACATCATTAAGTATGTCAAAGGTACTTCCAAACTTGGCTTATGGTTTGGGAAGGGGAGTTCTTTAAAGTTAACTGGATATAGTGATGCAGATTGGGCTGGCAACCCAAATGATAGGAAAAGTACAACTGGAGGATGTTTTTTCTTGGGAGAAAATCTTATATCATGGCATAGTAAGAAGCAGAACTGGGTTTCTCTATCTTCAACAGAAGCAGAGTATGTTGCAGCTGGGAGTGCGTGTACTCAGTTGATCTGGATGACCAAGATGATGCATGACTATGGGATTGATGAGAAAGAATATGTTCTATACTGATAATCTTGGGGCTATCAACTTATCGAAGAATCTAGTCAGCCATTCAAAGGCCAAACATATAGAGATCAGGCACCATTTCATTAGAGACCTTGTAGAGAACAAGGTCCTATCTCTTCAGCTGTTTCAACTCGAGTGCAAGTGGCAGATATTTTCACCAAACCTTTGGATGGAGAAAGGTTTGAATCTCTTAGAAAATCACTCGGGATGTGTATAATCTGAGTTACTCAGATTATGTTTATTTGATTTCTTCAGTGTATTGGGTAACTGTTATGTTTGGTGTTATTGTTGGCGTTCCTGTCTGACGTGGATTTATATCAGTTGAGAAGTGGCTATCTTTCTGCGCCCCCTTTTGTTATTACTGTTGGGCTTTGGAATTTGCACCGGTGCTAGCGTATGTGCAGAGTTCATCTACTCTTCTTCTCTATTTCGCTAGGGTTTTTGCTGTGATTTCTTTCCTGCCGGAAATTGTTGCTCCTGCTGCTATTTTTCTCCGATTTTATGCCGAAAATCTCCTATCTACCTTCTCTCATGAATCTATGGATCCTTTCAAGTTGTCTGAAGAAATTAATCTCTCTGCTCTGCTTGCTTCTGCCGCTCCGGTCCCCAAAACTCTCTATCTCCCCTGGCACAGTGCTGGCATGGTCGAGGATATTGCTCATCCATCTCCTCCTAGAGATGATGTTACAAAAGAGACTCTCAAGCCTCTATTTGCTTCTGATTCTGTTCCTGAGTCCATGGAAACCGGCCCTAGGGTTTCTGCTTCGGCTACTTCAGTGGATCCCCCTCCTCGTAAGAAGAAAATCAAGCATGTAGCCAGAAAGAATAAGTCTCCACCGCCTCCGCCATCCATTGGCGTCGGCCGTAGAACTCGATCTCAAGTCTGTATTCCTCTTGGCGGTTCTGATTCTGCCTCAAATCGAAAGAGGAAGGCCCCCTCTCCCTCTGTTGTTAAGGAAAAGAAGAAGATTACCAGTCATTCCAAGGGTAAAGGCAAGAAGCCGATTATTGACTTGGGATCTGAGTCCGATGCTGATGGTTCTGTTCATAGCGACTCAAAAGAGGAAGAGCATGGTCCTCCTTCTCCATCATCTAAGCAAGGTACTGATGCTCCCTCTCTCCCTGCGGGATATGCATTTATGCCTATTTTTGAAATGCTTCATTTGCTAAGTTTTGGGACATCAATAAGGAGAAGCACATCATTGTGGATAAACCTGCCAGAGATTTTGATTTGCAAAGAGCAGGAGTTTATGACTGTATTTCTGATGCTAAGCTTTTAACTACTCTGTCTGAGGGTTTTTCTTGGGTGAAGGATGTGATATTGGAGTTTTACTCTAATCTTACTTTGTCTCTGTTTGATATCAATTCTCCTGATTATCATAGAGGTTTTGTTCGGGGGATGTTTTTCAACTTTTCCCCTGCTCTGATTGATGCATTTGTCTGTGGAGAAGTGATCAAGGAAAGTTTTGATCCTATTGATTCTGATCACATTGCTGCCACTCTTCTGGGTAAGAAGAAGGCTAAATGGCCAGTTGCGGCTAAGAGGCTTAGGGCATCTGCTCTCACTCCCAAGTACAAGGCCCTATATCACATTGCTAACCTCAACTGGGTGCCTACATCTCACAAAACCTATGTGAATCTTCATTTGGCTACCCTCCTTTATAAGATTGGGGAAGGGCATCCAGTGTCTTTTGGAAGACTTGTGTTTGAGGCTTTAGCTGTGCATGCAGAGAAGCTGGTTTCTCCCAACAAGGCCATCTGCTTTCCCAGGGTTCTTTATGCTTATTTTACTAAGTTTGTGGAGTTTGAGATTCCTGAAGGAGCCAAGGAACCTGCAGCTGCTTTCATGCGCTTCAACAAATCCTTGACTGGTGTTGCAACGGAGCCTCCTCCCTTCAGCTCTAAGGCAGACAAAGCATCTTCCTCTTCTGTGCCTCAAGATGATTCTGCAGAAGATGTCAAGTTGCCTTTTGGCCCTGCTCCTCCTCACTATGAGCCTGCTATTTCCAAGCTCATGTTCCAGGCCATTTCTTTGGAGTACGAGTGCATTTGTGAGCAGATCAGGATGCTCGAACAGAAGAAGGGTGAGATTGAGGATCTTCTGATTCTTGCTGGTGGTTCACCTCAAGGGGGAGTTGCTGGAGCTCCTGCTTCAGATGTCGATGCTGATTAGCAATGATTCCGATGCTTGGATTTTCTGCATGCAATCAAGGGGGAGTAAGTTTTAAAACTTCTTTTGGCTTGAATTCTTGATTCGATTGGGTTGTTAAACAATATATTCTCTGGTGGTTGGTTGGACAAATAGATTTGGTTCTGTAATAGTAAATAGGTCGTGGTGATGATGCTTGACTCTGGCATATATGTTTTTGTATGCTTGTTTGCTTGGCTGGTATTCTGTCAATATGCTGGGGTTTCTGTGATGGATTCTGTGATGTTCTGCTTAGTGTTCCTTATGCTGTGTTGGATGATGTTTTCTCTCTGTGTGTTAGTATTCTAGTTCGGGTGAGCTCGGCTAGTACTACATATTGGAGAGTGTTTGAAGCAAGGGGGAGTTTTGCTTTACACTATGCATTTAGGTATGGTTTTGTGGGTGCGCTCCTTGCCGGCTTAATTTGCATTGGGTGTGTTTGTAGTTGGGAGAAGTTATGTTCATTCTGTTGGTGCGTGTGATTGCATACATAAAATGCCAAGGGGGAGATTGTTGCTGCATGGATTTTGTGGAGTTATATTTATGTGGCATGTTTACGTATGCAAGGATATATCGATTGGTGCGGTGTTAGAGTGTATTTGGAATAAGGATTTATTTTCCTTATTTATTTATATATGGACTCACACGCACGATTCTTCAAGATATACTCGAAGATTTGATTAAACCCTATAAGGATATCTTTGGAGATATACCTTATTTGTTTTTTAGGGTTTGCATGAAGAACTATATATAAGTGAAGATGAACTTGGAGCCGCTGCGCGTGTAACGATATTTTTAGAGAGCTTTCATCTTCGTGTTCTTCATAGTTGAGTTCTTCTTTCATTCATCGATTATTGGGGTAGTATTATTGGTGAGTGATTGTATTACCTTGAACGATTCTACGTTCAAGGTCGGGTTAAACTTTTCAATCTTGTGAAAAGTTATTCGGGTAGACTAGTTGAGAGTTTACCAAGATTCCATTTGTGAGGAGTAGAGTCGGGTGATGAGAGAACGTTTAGTGTTGCTAACGTTCACAAGTCTTGTATCCCTTATACTCTTATAGTGGATTGCTTTCTTGGAATAGTTTCCCCCAGACGTAGGTGTGATTATCACCGAACTGGGTTACCAACCTGTGTGCTTGTTTGTGTTACGTTCTGTGTTACATTTGAACAAACTAGTGCAGGGGTTATACAATTTCAATGTGTGTTGTGTGTGTTTAGATAGGGATTTGTTTGTCTTACAATTCATTAAGGGTATTAATGTATTCTTGCTTAAAAAGTGGGTAATTTTTATCTTTTTTATCCAAGTGGCTAGATTTTTATTTCACTAAATCAAAGTGGGTATTTTCCTACTTGCCCCATAACAATTAATAATTCTAGATTTATCTCGGGTTTATCGACCTAGGAAGAAGCGCAGAACACCTTGAAAGTGTGATAGGGTCTATTTTTATCCTATCTTCTAAGTGTTAAATAGTCGTTTTCTTGTCTTGTTTCGTTAGTTTAGCTCGTGTTGTGCTTCGTTTATGATGTTTCAAGCTAAATTACGTTTTGGGTATTTTGAAATAATGTTTTTAGGGCTTTTTAGTTGAGGAAGCCCAAGACAAGACAAGGAACGACAGAACGAGTGGGGACGAAGGTGAAAAGATTGAGATTTGAGTGCAAAGAAAGGCCTCTCGACCTACCTCTCAGCCGAGAGGTAGGCCGAGTGGGTGCCACTGCATGAGCTCTCTCGGCCAAACCACCATGAGCCAAGTACCAAGCCTCTCGGCCAACATCTTGGCCGAGAGGGGGGCCGAGTGATCCTTGTTGGGTATTTCTATATGACAACGTTTTATTTTCTCATTTGTTTCTTTGTACAATTAGGTTATTGTTTTGATTTCCTACCCTATAAATACTACAAAAGTTATCATTGTAAAGAGCTCTCTTTTAGCTCTCTTTTAAGTTTCAATTTCATTAGATTAGTTTTTTCAGACTCTTATATTTTAGATTTATGTTTTACACTCATGTACTTATGAAGATTGTAGACAACTGAAGATTTCTACAAGAATTTTTCTAATTCCCTTTTACTTTATGTCTTTAATTTGTTTATTCTCCCTTATACCATTCTTTTAATTATGTTTAACTAAACCCTTGTTATGCGGAAATTCGGTGAGCTTTGAGTTTTTCATGATTAAAGAAAGTTTCGTATTAGGTTGTTTAAATGCTCGTGAGTATGCAATAAATAAAGCACTTAAATAAAATGTAAGCGTAGGGAAGAAATACGACACAACGGATTTATAGTGGTTCAGAGTTAATCACTCCTACGTCCACTTTGTTCCACGCTTGGAATGAATCCTCTTCACTCAAGAGTTCTGTAGGGATTACAACGGGGTTCCTTGGCGACCTGAACAGTGATCGAGCTTCACACAATCGAGGAAGGTGCAAGCTTGGATCAAACACACAACTACAACCTTGATCGAGCCATTCACTATCGAGGAAAATGAATGCTTGGATCTTTACAACTCAACTACACTAACACTAATGCAACAAAACACGCTTTAGGGTTTTGAGAGTAGGGTCTGTGTCTAAATCCTAACTTGAAGAATCTTTTTCAATGAGAACAATAAAGGGGCTAGGTTTCTTCTTCGAACTAGGCTATGATATTTAAGTGAGCCTAGGACTTAAAGTGGAGATGGGGTTGCAGAAACTCAATCTTTGATGGTGCTAAAAGCTTGGAACACTTCGTAAGAACTCGAGAAAAGAATGCTTTGAAAATCGTGAGAACTTGTTGTTTATGCACTGAAATTTCAAGAGAAGTGTTAAGAGTTCTTGTTTCTGCATTGCCCTTTTTATAGTGGAAGAGTGGAGATCAGTCCGTGAAGAAGTTAGAGTGAGTGTTCTGAACTTCAAAATTCACAAAGTGTCAAGCTTCGCGCTTGAGATTTCTCTAAGCGAGTAACATCGCAAGACCGAGTGTCACGCTGAGCGAGTGGTCTTCAAGCTTCAGTCTTCATCCTGCAAGCAAGAAACCTAAGCGACTAAAAACTAGAGCTTTCTGATTGGTGTTTAGATGTTAGGATTTTCGTAGTGTTTTCGAGTCCGTTTTCGTTATGTTTTGTGTCTCTTTCGTTTGTCTTTTGCTATGATTTGGTTGTTTGGAGTTTGGTTCGTGTAGGATCATTAGGTGGAAGAAACGGAAGGAAACGGGTCGAAAAAGGCGAGGAATTGAGGAAAAATCAAGCATGGAGCGAGCACGACGTTGGACGACCGTCCAAGGCACTGGACGGCTGTCCAGAGTACGCTGGACGAGCGCGCGTATACCCTGGACGAGCGTCCAGGGAAGAATTGAATAGCAGAGTGAGTGTTACGTTGGACGAGCGTCCAACGTACGTTGGACGACCGTCCAACGTTCCGGCCAGCTGTTATTTCCTTGTATAATTAGGTTTTCATACCTATTATATATACTATCCCTTGTGCACGAATTCTACAACACTTTTATCATTATTTAGCTTAAGTTTTCAGCTTTCAAATACTCTAGATTAGTTTTTATTGTTCGGATCCGAATTCTTAGTTTTTGCAATTTAATTCAAGACTTCTTCGTTTAATTCAAGTTCTTCGCTCTTCGTTTAATTCTCGAAAGTTCTTTATTGCTTTCGTTTACTTGTTTTAATTGCTTGCTTTCGTTTTAGATTCGTTTTCTTAATTGCTTCTTTTAATTTCCTTAGTTTAATTTCGTTCTTTCGATTTCTAGTTTAATGTTTAGATTCATTTTTCAAGTTTCAATTCTCTCGTTTTTAAAGCTTTCAAAGTTAGATTTATTTTTCCTTTAAATTTCCAGATTTTATTTATTATGTCTAAGGTAGTTTATGCTTTCTTTTATGCTTCCTTTATTGCTTTCTTTTCGATTCTTACCTAGGTAGATTTATTGCTTTCTTTTAGTTTAATCCTCAGATTTATTTCTTGAGTTCTAGATTAGTTATTTACTTGCTTTTATTTATTGCTTTGATTTATTTTATTTGCCTAGGATTTAAAACAAAAACCCCAAAATCTTCTTTACTTGCTTTCTTAGTTTTAGGCTAGATTAGGTTTTACTACATAATTAATTGCCCTGCAAAGTTTTCCTTCGAGATTCGACATTGGGTTTTTACTTACTAAGTGCTAGGATAGATTTCGTTCTATTGCGAACACTTTTTAGTGAAACACTTTCCTAACATCTTTAAGCTCATGAAAATTTCTAACCTTTCTAATAATCAAGTAGGGGAAGCTCGGGAAGGATTTACAGGGTGGGTTTTGGGATCGAATCAAAATAATTAAGTCATTTGTTTAAGACTCCCAAAGTGGTTCCCCCTTAATATATATATCCTTAACAATTTCCTAACAATTTCTCCCTTTTTTTATGATGCCAAAACCCCACATGAACCATTATGAGGAACTGAAGCAACTGATTGCTCTTTTTCAGTCTTTGGATCATATAGAGGATGGATCATATAGAAATATATATATATATATAGGATGGATCATATAGAAATAAGTCCTGGTGTGAGAAATAGGAATAAATTTGAACCATTGATCTTAATTTGATCTATGGTTGTAATTGATTTAAGCATGATTATAAGGTATTATAAGCATGACTAGGTTTAAGCATGAATTTGTACATTAAAAAGCATAATGGTGTTGTAAGCATGAATATATACCGGTTTAAGCATGATTTTATATTGTTTTAAGCATCTTTCACATTTTAGCACGCAAGGATTTATTTGCACACGAACCACTCCCTATATATATATATATATATATATATATATATATATATATATATATATATATATATATATATATATATATATAGGTGGGTTTGTCGCGAATAAGTAAAACATACACTAAAGCGAGTAAATAAGGCAATGAGAATTTATCAAAACGGATCTCGCTTGATGATCATGATGATCACATACATAAAAATAGGCGATGTTGCAGAAGTACATCACTTGTATGCAGACAAGGCCATTTCCTAACATCCATCCTTAAATGCAGCAGACAGAAGATCGAACTTCATCATCTTCAGCATGTCTTTCATTTCTAGATTGATGATACTTCTGTTAAGCGTTGTTGATCCACGAATCATTGTCTTGGGGAATGATTCTTGGAAAGGTACCTTGATGAAGTACTTTGTCTCGTCATTCTCTGTGCTCAACAAAATGCCATCCCGGAGCTTTTTACGATAGACCATCGTGTAGGAGTGAAGAACGATAAACTAGTTGAAGGGAGGCACCACTTCTATCGCTTTCCAATAGTAGTGGGCCTTAATGAAGCGTGTCTTTGCAAAAAGCCATTGACCCAATAGATTCTCAGGAATGAATTCCTCAATATACTTCGCATTGGGCTCATTGTAACGACGCTCTTCAATTTCACACTGGGGTCTCGCTATCATTTCTGCCTTCAATGTTTCAAACTACTTGGCAGAAGTTGAATTAAATAGCGGTCTCAAGGCATTGATTGCTTCCTTCTCCTCCTTGTTGTACGTTTATGCTCATCAATGTACTCCTGAACAACTTCACACGCTCAAATCTCTACTTGTAGCTTGCAGACCTTGTACTCGTCGTCGGTGATAGGTACGAGCTCATTCATGAAT
This sequence comes from Thymus quinquecostatus, assembly GCA_024222315.1. NCBI lineage: Eukaryota > Viridiplantae > Streptophyta > Magnoliopsida > Lamiales > Lamiaceae > Thymus > Thymus quinquecostatus. The sequence goes on along the minus strand of CM044175.1, from coordinate 16,108,060 downwards.
AGCTGATGGTAGGCAGCGAAGTGGCTATCAATGATTAACTTAGCCCTTGCCTCTATCACTCCTCTTGCGATCTATTTGGCTATCTCAGCCTCTTCCTTTTTTCTTAGAGCTTCCTCCTTCTTCAGCTTGGCCTCCTCCTTTCTCTTGTTCGCAAGCGCTTGAGCTTTCAATTTCTTTGTCTTCTCCGCTTCGGCACGAGTTGGAGCTTGTTGGACAGGTGCATTCGGCAAGAGTAGTACACTGTGCAGACGTGCTTTAGGGAGGAGTACTCTGCGACAGCAGCACGCTGCTTATAGGAACGACTTTGTGCACTGGCATGATATATGGCACTTGCCTGATCGATGCGTGCACTAGCTTCCGGAGTTAGCTCAAAGGAGACCAACTGGCATGCTGCAGCTTCGATCTTTGCTGCAACGGTGGGTGTAGCGACTGCACTGCCGGGCATGACGGCGGGTACGGCGGAGGATGAGGGGACTACGACGGCTGGACTCTCCTTCTTTTATGTTGTTTCCCCCCTTTTGGCATCATCAATACATGATGGTTGCCATTTGTATGGTAAGGGAGGAGTCGATTGTCTTCAAACTGAAGCATCATTGTCTTTCTTCTTCATCGATGCCCGGCGAAGTGCCATCTCCATCGTGAGCATTTGCAACACTTTAAGAGTTTTGGGAGTGAGTGTCTTCTCTTGACTCACGACTAGTTTTGTTGTCTGCTCAGTCAACTCATCTAGTAAGTTCCTCGTCATCCACTCGCGCGCTTCCACAACGTCTTCACGATCCGATTTCCTCCATTAGATCAAGCTTGAGATCACGCTTGATTTCCTGGAGACGCAAATCAACTAGCATCATGGAGACGCTCAACTCAGCCTCTCAAGCTGCCAAGCTCGATTCCCTCTCCGCCAGCTCCTTCACTTCTCTCCTTTTTAACTACCGTGCCCTTTGAACTGCCTTCAACTTCATTTCTTGATTAGCGAAGTCTTCTTCCAATCTCACTACATTCTTGTGGTACTGGTTGGCTTCTGACCTCGCCTTCACAATCTCGCCGTCCTTTTCATCGATGGCCTTATTTATCTTCTCGCTTAGATCAACTACTTCTTTCTCCATTTTCTCGCTTAAGTCCGCACTCTCCATCTTCATCCGCTCCATCTCGGCTCTGTATTTTTCCGTCTTTTCATAGCCTTCATGGCAATGTTCAGTGCCCTCTCTCGCTCTGCTACAACTTGAGCGACTTGCTCTCCCAGCTTGGTCACCTCGGTAGAGTATTCAGTGGTAAGCTCAACCACCTTCTTCTCGAGCTCCATCAGCTGTGACGAGGGCACCTTTGGTGGCAAAGCTAGATTATAAGCAACATGTCCTATTCTTTCAAGGATTTCATAGGGTCCTATAAATTGAGGTTTAAGTTTCTCTTTTACGCCAAACCTATGAACTCCTTTAGACGGTGAAACCTTCAAGAAGACTTTGTCACCTATTTGAAATTGCAACTCTGTTCTCCGTGTATCAGTGTAGGACTTCTGACGATTCTGAGCTTCCTCGATTCACTGTTTTATCTGTCGAACAATTTCAATCATTTCTTCGATGACATCAGGTCCCAATATTGTGCGTTCACCTACTTCATCCCAGTAAAGCGGGGATCGACACTTCTTTCCATAAAGAGCTTCATATGGGGCCATATTAATTGTTGCTTGGAAGTTATTATTATAAGCAAACTCTATAAGTGGTAGGACTCGTTCCCATTGATTCCCTGATTCCCTTGATCTAACACAACGGTTCTAAGCACATCCTCCAAAGTTTGGATGGTTCGCTCAGACTGCCCATCCGTTTGTGGGTGAAAGGCTGAACTAAAGTTCAATTTAGTACATAACTCCCTTTGTAAACCCTTCCAAATATGGGATGTAAATTTTGAATCCCGATTTGAGGTGTTTGATATCGGTACTCCATGAAATCTTACAACATCACGAACATAAATGTGAGCTAACTTTGTTAGATCCATACGTGATAGGGATTGGAATAAAGTGTGCACATTTTGTGAGCCTATCCACTATCACCCAAATTGCATTATTTTTCTTATTAGACTTTGGTAACCCGGTTATGAAGTCCATATTAATATGATCCCACTTCCATTCTGGAATTTCCAATGGTCGCAGCTTTCCATAAGGACACTGATGTAAAGCTTTAACCCGTTGGCAGGCTAAACAACGCTCCACAAACAAAGCTATGTCTCGCTCCATTCCTTCCCACCAAAACTTTTGCTTCAAATCTTGCTACATCTTGGTGCTTCCTAGGTGAGCAGTATAAGGAGTGTTATGCGCTTCACTCATAATTCCCTCCTTTAACTCCTTATTGTTGGGTACTACAAGTCTTTCCTTGAACAACAATGCATTATCTCCGTCTTCTTGATAATCATCAATTTTCCCTGTTCTGATCGCTAAACGTAATCTCTCCAACTTCTCGTCTCCTCTTTGGGCACTAACAATCCTAGACCTTAGTTTAGGAGTTAATGTTAACGTTGTTATTATTTGTGCTGTAGTTTGAGGGGGTGAAACTACTTCTATCTGCAACCTCTCAAAATACCTTATGAGTTCTTTTTCTTGTGTTAGAATAAATCCTAACTAATAATTGCCTTTTGTACTCAAAGCATCCGCTACAATATTAGCTTTTCCCGGGTGATAACTAATTTTGCAATCATAGTCCTTCACTAATTCGAGTCATCTTCTTTGTCTCATATAAAGATCTTTTTGCTCGAAAGAAGTACTTAATACTTTTATGGTCTGTGAAAATTTCACATCTAGCTCCGTAAAGATGGTGTCTCCATATCTTCAATGCATGCACCACTGCTGCTAGCTCTAGGTCATGAGTTGGGTAATTTAGTTTGTGTGGTCTAACTGTCGAGATGCATAAGCAACGACTTTCCTCCCTTTCATTAATTCACAACCTAGTCCATTATTCAATGCATCCGTGTAGATGGTGTAGTCCTGATCGACTTCGGGAACTACTAGGACTGGGCAGTGGTTAAGCTTTTCTTAAGTTCTTGAAAATTCCTCTCGCACTCTTCTGTCCATGTTTAACATTCTTCTTGAGAAGTTGGGTCATTTGTTTCGCTATCTTGGAAAATCCTCTAATAAATGTTCCGTAGTAGCCAACTAAACTAAAAATCTTTGAATTTCATTTGGAGTAGTTGGTGATTTCCATTCCTGGATTGCTTGTACCTTTGCCGGATCCACATGGATTCCTTCACCAGAGACCACGTGTCCAAGAAAATTTACTTCTTTCAACCAAAATTCACATTTGCTGAATTTGGTGTAAAGGTTTTCGGCTCTTAGTTTCTCTAGAACTACTCGGGGATTTTTTTCATGTTCCAACTCACTTCTTGAATATATCAAAATATCATCAATGAACACAATAACAAATTTGTCCAAATATTCATGGAAAACACGATTCATGAGGTCCATAAATACTGCCGGAGCATTTGTTAGTCCAAAAGGCATCACTACAAATTCGTAATGGTCGTACCTTGTCCGAAACGCGGTCTTCGGTATGTTGGGAATTGTTAAGGATCCACGTGTTAAGGGGGAACCTATTGGGACACTTAATAAAATTATTGATTATGTTTTGATTCGATCCCTAAACCCTCTGTGATAATCCTATTCCCAAGCGACCTTCTTGATTAGTATAATAGGTTAGAATTTTTCAAGCTTACAATGTTAGGAAAGCTTATTTCCTTTTAGTCGCTTTAGGTCTAGCTTGCAGGTTTCAAGTGAAGCGAAAAGGCCACTCGTTTGAGTGTGTTTTGAAGCTGAAGCGAGGCCACCCGATAAAGCTAAAGCAAGCGCTCTCGATAAAGCTGAAGCAAGTGCTCTCGATAAAGCTGAAGCGCGTCTACCCGACAAAGCTGAAGCAAGTGCTCTCGAAAGCGAAGCGACTACACTACGAAGCTTGATAACGACAGTTCAACTAACACCCCATGTTCAAACTCCAGTTTGAACTTAGTCAAGTGAAGATCCGCCACAATTAATGCGGATCTCCACGTGGCAAGTGAGGAGTGGATGCACAAGTTAACTCGGAAGACCGACAAGCAACCGCTACAGTACTGCCCCAGGCCAGTTACTGTTGAGCTTGGCTTTTAGCCATTTTGGGAAAGAAGACAAAGCCTGTTGGTCCCGGTTTGTTATAGGAAAAATGGGTAGAGGCGGGGGGAGGGGGGGTGAATACGTATTTTGAAGTTTTTCAACTTCAAATCCTTAACTCAGAGTATGAAGTAAAGTGATCTTTGAAATACTAAGACCTAGTCAAGAGCTAGATCTAAAGTAATCACGTTTCTCTTGACCTAAGCTTAAAGCTTGATCGAGAGTGAGACTTTACTCTTTAGTGCGGAATTCGGTGAGCTATAATCTTTCCTAAGTATTTAAAATTTCCAAGTTATGTTTGTTTAGATGCAAGTGCAATGAATAATCAAACAAGGAAAAATAAAGAGTTTAGGGTTAGAGAGATACGACACGAGATTTATAGTGGTTCGGAGATAAAGCTCCTACGTCCACTTTGTTACACTCGGCAACCGTTCTCTTCACTCAAGAACTTGAAGGTTACCGGTCCTTCAAAAACCTAGTCGAGATCGAGCTTCACTCGCTTGGATCTGACAGACGTTGGGTGATTCCGGGTTCACACCAAAAACCTAAACTGGACCTTCAGTCGGACGACAGGGAGATTGCGGGCTCTCCTTACAGCCTAGCTTGGATCGAGCTTTACACGAACGATGTAAGTGCAAGCTTGAATCTAGACTCTATGATCGAGGCTTCTACAATCGATGAAAGTAGGGCCTTGGATCGAAACAACCTAACGACGAACACAAAAACCTAACAACAGAACTTGGGTTAAGGTTTTTGGTTTACGACGACACACTATGAAGAACTGTTTTACAGTAGATGCAAAGATGGCTAGAGTTCTTCTTCTAAGCTTGGATATGGAATGGGCTTAGATTCTAAGTGTGAAGGCTGTGAAGACGAGTTCCGATGAGACTGGAACTCGGAGAACACTTGGAAACAAAGACTCGAAGTTTGCTCTAAGGCTGGGAGTGTTTGTTTGCAGTAGGCGCTCGAATGCTCAGGAAGTGACCTGCTTCTCTTCGTCTTCATCCTTCACTATTTATAGGCGGAGGTTTGGCCGAGATCCGTTGCTTGGTTGGTGGCCTTGTCCCTCCTCCTCTCGACAGTACTTGCACAGACTGGCTGCTTTTCAGACGCGCAGTTTTGGCTCTTTGCCAAAATTGGCTAAGTTCCAATCTTAACAGTAACTGGAGAGAGCCAGTACTGTTGCGGCGCCCTTGTCGGCCTGGCAGTCAACTCCGCTACTCCTCTCCGCAATCGACACGTGGAGATCTCGTAATTAATGCGACGATCTTCAGTTTGACTGGAGTTCAAAATCGGAGCGGGAATTGGGCTGTCGCTATCTGGTAGGTAGTGGCTTGCTTTGCTTTGAAGTTGTAGCGTCCACTTTGATCGAGTCGCTTCGGGTCATACTTGAAGCGTCTACTTTGGAAAATAAAGTTTCCAAGTATTACTTAAGTAGATTTTGACTCGCTTTGACTTTCGCTGTAGCGCTCGCTTCGCTTCGCTTTGGTGGACTCGCTTTGATTCCACTGTAGCGCTCGCTACGCTTAGCTTTGGTGGACTCGCTTTGATTCCACTGTAGCGCTCGCTACGCATCGCTATGTTTCGGCACACTTCACTTCGGCTCGGTAGACTCGCTTCGCTTGGAAACCACACTCAAGCGAGTGGCCTTCTCTTGAATTTTCTGCAGTCTACAATCTAAGCAAAATGAAGCCATCCTAACAGTATAGGCTTAGAAAAATTTCTAATCCTATTATCTACATCAAAAATGGGTCGCTTGGGAACAGAACGCTTGGGGGTTTTGGGATCTAATCAAAACAACTATTTGACTCACTTTGAAGTGTCCCATAGGAGTTCCCCCTTAACATTTTGTTCTTAACAATTCCCAACAATTTCCCCCTTTTTGATGATGCCAAAACCCAAAACATATTTTTAGACTAAGAGATTTAGCCTACCTAGCCGTGGAAGGAACTTCAAGCGACTGCTTCCTTTGCATGTTCGTTTGAAATATTTTCTTTTAAGTTCCTTTCCCCTTTTTTTTCGGTTAAGTTTTTTTTTTTTTTTTTTTTTTTTTTTTTTTTTTTTTTTTTTTGAGTTTTGTAGCATAAGGATAAAATATTCACAAAGCTAGTAAATGACACAGGAGAGACAGAAATTAAAATGGGATAGATGAACAACAATTCACAAAATTATGAAGCTTGAAACTCAAGGGTTTCCTGCAGCTTCATCCTTCTCTTCCTTCTCTTTATCTGTCACCTCCTCTTCCTTCTCCTTCTCCTCTGTCTCCATCTCCTTCTCGATCATCTCCTCTGGAACAACATATGCTTGAGCACTCTTACTTCCAGCGTTCCAATGTTGTAGATGCTTGGTCTCCTCCAAGTTTCCTCTAGCTTGAAAGCTTCATCAATCTCTGCATCAATGATGCGTCGATCTGGAACACTTGTGTCGGGCAGGAAGGGCATGGGGAAGTCCTTCGAGGCTGGCACTTTGATGATTAGGGGCATGGGCTTTGCAAGCTCTGCAAGGGTGAAGACCTTCCGTCTGAACTTTTCGTCATAGGCACTTAAGAAGTTGTTGAGCGCATTGATCTTTGAGCATTCATTCTGCAGTGGCACTACTCCCTAGTAGTAGTACGCTTTGATGAATTTCTCCTTGTAGTATAGCCACCGCTCAAGTAGATCGTTGGGGATGAACTGCTCAATCTCTCGGGCATCAGGATGCTCATTCCTGCGCACAATCAACTCCTCCTCTGATCGGCTGGACATCTCAGTCATGATAGCATTGAACTTCGCGCTTATCTTAGAGTTCCACTTCGGGAGCATATCAGTCAGTCGCCTCCGGATGTATTGTTGCTTTTCTCTACGCGGGTAGCGACCGGAGTCGATCATCTCCTTCGTGGTCTCATAGCAAGCGTCCATCCAAGCTTGCTTGATACATGCATCTGACTCATCAGGCAGAAATGGGATGAAGGCGCTTCGTGTGAGGGCGGACTGGATGAGTCTCACTTCATTGAAGTGTTCCTCGATCCGACCCTCGATGATCTCTATACGCCTTGCCTTGATCTTCCTCAACTTTTCCTCTTCCTCCTTTTTATCCTCTACTCTCTTCCTTCTCCTCTCCACCTGACCAGCTCGTGAAGCGACTGCCTGCTTGATCTTTCGGCGCTTGGCCTCAGGATCATCATCTCTCACTTCGGGGGCAGTCCGCTTCAAAGCTTGTTTCGGTGCTGGTGGTGGAGGCATCTCCTTCTTCTTCTTCTCTGCTTCTTTAGGAGGGATGACTGCTGGGGCACTTCGTGGGATGATAGCTTGGCTGGACGAAGTGGCTCCAGCGGTCGATGAAGTGGCTCCTGCAAAATCGGAAATAAGTGCAAGAGTTGAAGCGGCCAGAGGTGGAGCGGGCGCTTGGAACTCGGCAAGGGCCTTCAGATCGAATTGCTTCTCCATGTCGCGAGCTAGGGCCTCGTCTGCTCGGATTTGCGCCTCCCTTTGTTCCTTGGTTAGCACAACCACCGGAGGGTGAGCAGCAATCGAAGAAGCAAGCAACTTCCCTTCAATCGGCCTGCGAGGCTCTTCTGTTTGTTTCTCTTTGCCCAGTCTCCTCGCACGCTCGGCGCGAGCTTCATCCTCTTCTTCAATCTCCATTTCCTATTCAACTCCGCTTCCTCCAACTCCACTTCCTCCTTCAATCTCCAACCTCCTTTCCACACCACTTCCTTTAACTCCACCTTGTAACTCCAGAGTTTCAGCACTCTTCTTCTCAGTACCTTCCCCCTTTTTGGCATCATCACTGCCGGGGGTTGGTGTGATTATCTTTCCAGTGATGGAATGATGAAGGTTGTTCACTGCATTGAACACAGCATGCAGCATCCGCTCGGTTTTCCCTGCGAATGTATGCTCCTGGGAGAGCACTAATTCAGCAGTTTTGATACTTATCTCCTCGAGCAGATACTCACACTGCTTCTCTCTTTCCTTGACAGAGGCCATCAGCCTCTCTAGCGACTCCACATTCCTGAAGCGAGCGGCTAGCTCCGCTTCGATCTCTGCACGAATTTCGCTGTGCTCCTCTTCGATCGTGAGATTAAGGAAGTCCTGAGAAGCTTCAAGTTCTGCCTTTGCAGTAGCTATGGCGCTTTCCTGGCTATTGAGCGTCACACGAACTTGTGCAAGCTCGGCAATCTTGATTGCGAATTCACTGGCCTTCTTCTTAGCTTCGTCAATTTGGACGGCCAGCGCAGCTTGCTTTAGATCGGTGGCTCTAGCACTCTTCCTCCTGCTCTCGAGCTCTTTCTGATTTATCTCATGCTCGAGCTTGAGATCCTTCATTTCCTGTTTAATCTTGTCAAGGGCTGTCTTGGTCCATGTCAGCTCACTTCCTTTCATCACTAGATCCCATCCTTCTTCTCTACTTCCTCCTCCAGTCTCTTCACTTCCTCCTCTAACTCCTTCTTTTCTTTGCCAACTCTCACCAGCTTGGCATTGATATCCCTCAAGCGACTCCTTTCGGCATCAAGCGAGCGCTTGAGTTCATCAAGATTCTTTTCCTGGTCACCGACCAGCTTCGCCTGTCCCTCCAGCGCCTTCTCCTTTTCCTCCAATAACTTCTCCTTCTCTACAACCTTTCCCTCCAATTCACTCTTTTTCTTGTCAAAATCTGCACGCAGATTATTGACTTCTTCCACCTTCTTCTCCAACTCCACATCCTTCTTGGTGATCTCACTCTGCAAGCTTGAGATCTCTGCATCTTTCATCTCCACCTCCTCTGCGGGCTCTCTCATCAACCTCCGCTCATGAATGGATGGCACATGCTCGGGGACTGAAGCGTCTGGATAGGCTCGCTTCACCTTCGCATCCAGCTTATCCCAGAAGCTGGTTCCATCGAGAAATGCATGGAAGCCGTTCTCGCCTATGAAGTCCAGCAGCTTTCCCTCCATCTGGATGAGCTCTTCCTCTGTGAAGGCCTTTAGGAGTCTGAAGACCTTGTAGTACTCTGTGCCGCGATATGTTATGTAGGTGAGGAGGTCGACGATCTTGGTGTAAAAATCGTCGGACATCGGCACGGAGGAGTAGCGGGTTCTGATTATCTCTGCGGCCTGCTCTCTATCTCTTGCATATCTCTCAAGAGCTTCCACCTGTGCAGGGGCCGTGGAGAATTGGAATCGGGGAATGATGGTGGTTTGGGCGGTATCGGCTATACCTGCCGATGAGGTAGGTGATTGGGATGGTGATGAGGTTTGGGTTTCGGAGATTTGGATGAGATCTGTGGCTGGCTGGGTTTGGATAGGTTGGAAAATGGTGAATGCAGCTGTTGGATCTGTACTGAGAAGAGGCATTTTGGGTAGGTGGAATGAAGAACTTGATTCTTCTTCATGTGGAAAGAGGGGGGATTTTTGGGTATAGGGTTGAGCTGATGATGAGGCTTGGGGTTCTGGTGGTTGGGTTTGAGTTTGGGCAGGGGTTGTCTGTTTTTGAGTTTGTGGTGGGGGAGTCTGGATTTTGATGGGTGAAGGCTGGGGTTGGGTTTCTTCAGTCTCCTCAAGCGGCTGCTCCTCAGCCTCGCTTGACTTGACTAGTGAAGCGACCAACTTCAATTTCTTCTTGTCTCGCTTCGGCGCTGCCCGCTTCCCAGATGAAGCGGCTCGCTTTGTTTAACTTGCTTCAACTTGCCTTTCGGCAACTGGTACTGCTACGGGCGCTTCAACCTCGAGAAGTCCCAAATCAATCGGAATTCTGTTTGTCCTCCACAGGTCATGGAACACCGTGAGCTTGTTGTAGACGGTGACGTCAGATTTCGGCCATACTTTGTCGGGATACCGTTCCTCCAGTGCGACGGAGAGTCTGGAGAAAAATTTCAGCTTTCCCTTGCGGAGAATCTGATCGGCGCTTCCCTTCACGAACTTCAAATCATCTGCACCTTCGTGAATCATGTTGAGAAACCAACCATGCCAGTTGAATTTGGTTCCGGTGAGACTGTCAATGATAACTGTGGTGGCGAAGAGCTTTGTTTCTGATAGCGTGCCCAAGGTTCCGACGTAGCATGCGACGCACTTCGAAAAGAGCTCGCAGACGTGGTTGAAAGGAGCCTTCAGATCTGAACGGATACTAGCCTCCTTGTAGTTGGGCTCTGCTTTATCGGTGGCAAACCGAGCATATTCAACTCCGGCTGAAAATCCCAACTCCAACAAGGAGTTTTCCCCTTCCTTTGGCAGGTCGAATACGTCGATGAGGTTGCTCAGGTCCAACTCCACGGCTCTCCGGTCTGTGGATCGGTGAAAGACGAAGAGTTCCGTTCTTTCCTCAGATTTAAAAGGAGCTCGGCCACCGCCTTGGCCAAAACCTTCGTCGGCACTGCCGTCACGAACTTCCATAAGCCGGCCGTGATCACGGCCTTACGGAAGAATCCATCTTCCTCAATGACGGTCGGGTCGAGATGAGGCTCGACGTTGATATGCTTATCGACCTCTGTGAGAAATTCCTCCATCGTCTCAGTGTTCTGCTTCTTTCCCATGGTATGAAATTTGAGAGATTTTGAATGGAGATTTAAAGATGAAAAACTGGGAAATTTGAGACTCGTGAGTTGCAGAGATTTTCAGTTCTTGCACAAGAATGGTAAAATATGGAGAGTTGTGAAAGGTTTTGCAGTTCTGCAAAACATCCTTATATAGAGGTAAGGTTTGGCTGACGTTGCAGGGGCAAGACAGTAAAATTGCTGAGAATCCAGTACGTAGGCGGCGGACCTTCGGTGATGGATCTGATGTGTCCGGCGTCATACAGTAAAAGTGAACCGCCAAGTTGAGTCGGCTCTCCACGTGGCCTGCTGTGATTCGTCACTTTACACGGCGTCGGATCCAACAGCTATAAATCGGGGACTGTTTGGATTCGATGGTTGGATCTCGTCCGTCTTTTCCCGCTTCGAATTCAAAGTGCAGTGCACGTGCCCGTTATTTTTGACTGTACGTGAACCTGCATTAAATGGAAAGCAAAAGGTAAAATTGCACTCGAGTGTAGACAGCTCATACTCGCTTCGTACCCGCTCGCTTCGAGTTGGGCCGCTTGGCTTTTACTCGCTTGAGAAGTACTTGCTTGAGTGACTGTTCTGCACTCGCTTGCGATGGCTCGCTTGGAGTGACGTAGCACTCACTTGGCCATCTGAAGCGACTGGAAAAGAAATGAAATTTCTTTGACATTATTTAAAATGTTTCTGACTTACATACTTCGAGGATAAACAAGAATGTTTTCCTCTTTGTATTTGTGTCAGATTCATTTCATATTTTCCACATAGTAAGTGAAGGTTTCTAGCACGCTTCAGCTCACTTAGTGTACTTAAAATTGAACCACTTACCAGTCAATCTCACTTCGTAGGAGATTGATACCACTATTAAAGTCACCATTTGTTGAATTCTTTTGATGGATCTGACTTCAAGCTTGATGATACCACCTGTTGGATACTACATCTTCTTGGCATTCATCTTCATGGCATTTATCTTCCTCTACGAGTTAGAGAGTCCTCCATCGAAGTGAATGGGGGAGAAAATGAATATAGTACTCAAGCTTACTACAACCCAGAGGGGAGCTTCACGTAAGTGTACATATTCACGACGAATGGGGGATGAGTACAAGTCCTTATCTCAGAGCAGAATAGGACAGGTGACAATGAGAAAGGTAACCAGCCCTGCAACCTTTTGAAGAAAAAGGTAACCCTTCAAGCTTCCTCCTACAAGCTACAGAATGAACTTGCAATCGACTCGCTTGACCCAGAAAAGGGTTAATTGAAGCGATGCAAAATTCAAAGTGGGGGAGGAATGGATAGACATCCGACAGCTCAACTCAATGAAGAGTGAGTAATGAATGGACATTTATCCACGGTGAAGGAGATGAGAAGACTTGCTCCTCTTCGGCGGAAAGATGGGAAGAGGACACAAGGTCTAGGTGCCAGCCCTGCCTAAGCTTTCACCATTTTTACGTGGGAAGGCCCGATACAAAACCCCACAACCGTTACTAGAAACGGCACTTGCGAGTGTTTATACCCACTCGCTAGGAATCTTAGGCTAGGTAGCAGCTTTCCTTGCTCGCTTTGGAAGTAGCTTGCTCCGAGAGCAAACAATAGTTCCCCCTTAACCAATGGCTTAACAATTCCTGTAAGCGGGTAGGGAACGTCTTCCAACACTCCACCTTTCTCCACGTTATTTCTCCTTCTTCAAGCGAGTGAAATTTTGAAGTGACTCGCTTGAGTTGGTGAAGATCCGAAGCGAGTGACGCTCAAAGAACAAGCGACCACTCCTTCGTGCATCCTGGATCTAGCACTCTTCACCAGGGTCTAGCAACCCTAACTCCATGCATAGCTGATTGAAACGAGACTCATCTAGAGGCTTGGTGAGAATATCTGCTCGCTGGAGATCGGTATGGATTTTCTCGAGCTTGATATCTGTCTTCTCGACATGATCACGAATGAAGTGATGTCGGATTTCCACGTGCTTGCATCTGGTGTGAAGCACTGGATTTTGCGAGATGCAGATTGCACTGTTGTTGTCGCAGAATATTGGAATCTCATTCGCTTCAACTTTGTAGTCCTTCAACTGCTGACGAAGCCATAGAATTTGATAACAGCAGCTTCCAGCGGCCATATATTCGGCTTCAGTCGTTGAGGTAGCTACACTCGTCTGCTTCTTCGAAAACCATGAGATCGGCTTGCTTCCCAAGAACTGACAAGTGCCCGAAGTTGATTTCCTATCAATTCGGCACCCTCCATAGTCAGCATCTGAATATCCAGTGAGCTCCAAATTGTCCTCCGTTGGATACCACAGCCCCAACTTGACAGCGCCCTTCAAATATCGAAGAATTCTTTTGGCAGCTTCAAGATGGCTGTGCTTGGGATTGCTTTGGAAGCGAACACATACTCCAACTGCAAAAGCAATATCCGGCCTACTTGCAGTGAGATATAGAAGGGATCTGATCAAAGCTCGGTAGTCTGTAGCATCCAAAGACTTCCCATCTAGGTCTGGCTCCATCTTCCAGTTGGTGTTCATAGGGATCTTCACAGCTTTGGCATGCTGAACACCGAACTTGGCAAGCACATCTCGAGTATACTTGGCTTGATTGATGAAGATTCCATCATCCTGCTGCTTCACTTGAAGACCTAGAAAGCAGCTCATCAAGCCAATCATCGACATCTCATATTTGGTCTTCATAAGCTCTCCAAACTTCTCGCTAAGCGACTGGTTTGGCGATCCAAATATGATGTCGTCCACGTAGATCTGGACCCATAGCATGTCTTCTCCATGATTGACGGTGAAGAGAGTCCGATCTATTTTCCCTTTGTGGAAACCATTATCCACTAGAAATTGAGATAGGGTATCATACCAAGCTCTGGGAGCTTGCTTCAATCCATATAGGGCTTTCTTCAATCGATACACCTTATCTCCTTGCTCGAAACCCGGTGGCAGCTCCACATAGACTTCTTCCTTCAATTCACCATTGAGAAACGCGCTCTTGACATCCATCTGATAGACTTTGAATTTCTTGGCCGCTGCATAGGCTAGAAATAGTCTGATCGCTTCAAGTCGTGCCACTGGAGCGAAGGTCTAATCAAAATCGATTCCTTCCTCTTGGCAGTAGCCCTTAGCGATGAGTCGCGCCTTGTTCCTCACAACGTTGTGATCCTCGTCAGTCTTGTTCTTGAACACCCACGTGGTGCCAATAACATGCTGGAATTTGGGACGATCCACGAGGTACCATACGTCGTTTCTGGTGAACTGATTCAGCTCTTCTTGCATGGCGATCACCCAATTAGAATCAGCTAGGGCTTCCTCCACGCATGACGGCTCAATGTTTGAGAGAAAGCAACTGAACATGGCGCTTTCTCCAAACACTTGACTTCTGGTCACTACACCCTTGGATGGATCTCCAATGATTTGACTTGGAGAGTGATCCTTGAGCCATGCACGCTTGGATCCGCCAGCTTCGTCTTCATCTTCTTCCTTGTCGCTTGCTTCACCTTCTGAAGCGACTGGATTGGGTGCTTGGCCAGCACTCACTTCAGGAATCTTGGGGCAGCTTCAACCTTTTCTTGGACATTCTGCTCGCTTGAGTCTTTGACTTCTTCATCATCCTCAAGCATGTCCCAAGTTAGTGAATTGATGGGTTCCTCGCTTGTCTTACTTTCCTTAGATTGAACCTGTTCCTGTGGAAGACTCAAAGAAGATTCATCAAATACGACATGGGGTGATTCCTCCACAATTAGGGTTTTACAATTGAACACCCTGTAAGCTTTGCTTGATGTAGAATATCCCAAGAATATTCCTTCATCAGCTTTGCTTTCAAAGGCTTTCAATTGTGACTTCCCATTATCATGGATGAAGACCCTACAACCAAAATATGGAAATAAGATATGTTAGGAATTCTCCCTGTCCATATTTCATATGGTGTCTTGTCGTGCCGCTTGCAGAGAAGCGTCCGGTTCTGTGTGTAGCATGCCGTATTGGCAGCTTCAGCCCAATACTTCATCGGAAGCTTTGAGTCTGCAATCATGGTTCGAACGGCTTCTTTGATGATCCGATTTCTTCTTTCAGCAACTTCGTTCTGCTGAGGTGTGCGTGCTGAGGATGTTTGATGTGCAATACCATGCTCCGTGCAGTAAGCTTCAATGGTAGAGTTCAGGAACTCGTGCCTTTATCGGAACGGATGGTGACAATCGCTTGGTTCTTCTCCACAGCTAGACGCTTGAGCAGTTGTGGTAGCTTGGTCAGTGTCTCCTTCTTGCTGAAGAGAAATACAACCCAAGTGTAGCGAGAGAAGTCGTCGACTACAACTAGAGTGTACTTCCTTCCATTTATACTAACTAGAGTGACTGGTCCAAACATATCCATATGAAGCAGCTCGAGCACTCGCTTGGATGAAGCTTCTTCAAGACTGGTGAAGTGCTTCTTCGTCTGCTTCCCTCGTTGGCATGGTGAGCATGGATGATCTTTGACAAAGACTTCATTTGGTATGCCTTGCACCAAGCCTTTTCGAGCTATGCGATAGATTGCTTTGAAATTGAGATGGTTCAAGCGTCGGTGCCATAGCCATCCTAATTCTGTAGCACTTCTTGCAAACTAAGCACATCTCCTCTTTGCAGCTGTCCCATTGTACAATGTAGACATTCCTTTGTCTAATTCCAGTCAGCCCAATCTGGGACATGAGTTTGCTCTTCACAATGCACTTGTTGGAAATAAATTCCACCTTGTATCCTTTATCACAGAATTGTGAAATGGATAGCAAGTTGTGCTTAAGTCCTTCCACATAGGAGACTTCTTCTATTGTGAGCTTTCCAACTTTCAGTGCGTCGTACCCTTTGGTGCTTCCTCGAGAGTTATCACCAAATGTAACGTGTGGACCCTTCTTCTCTATGTAGTCATGAAGTAGAGCTCTCATGCCGGTCATGTGTCTTGAACAGCCACTGTCCAAGTACCAGATTTGTTGACCCTCACTTGGCATGGGATCCACGGCCCTCACCTGCAATTAGACAAATTTTGGTACCCAAATCAGTTTGGGTCCTTGCAGGTTAGTTCCCTTAGGTACTCACACTTGCTTCACTTTCTTTTGAAAGGTAGCTTGTGCTTTGGGTTTCTCGACCTTTGAAAACTGTGAGTACTGTCTGGAAGCAGCTTCACACGTGCAGCAGTGTGTGCAAGAGGGGTAGCGGCTCGCTTGAGGCTTACCTATGCTCTTACCCACTTGCTTGTATCCTGAAGCGACTTGCTTCGGATTAGCTACAGGCTTAGAGACTGACTTAGGATTTACAGTCTGTCGAAGTGGCTCGCTTGGTTTTCTCGAAGCGGTCCAACTTGGGTTTTGACCCCGACTCGCTTGAGTAACCTTGGAAGTTTGAAGCGACCTCCTTAGAGCTTCAAGTTCTTCCCCCTCAACGTTAGTCCGGTTGGACCATCTCCAGTCCGGATAACGTGACACATAGACATTACTCCTTTTCTTGAAAGGGAGATCCTTTGTCTCTGGTGTCTTGGTCTGAGACTTAGAAGCTACAACTGGTTTCCCTTTACCTTTGGATTGGTAAGATTTAGCATTGTGAGTGCTAGGGATAGTTGATCTTTGCTTGCCCATAGATTATGCCCTTGAAGATATAGACATCTTCATTGGCTTCTTCTTAGGGTTCTCAGCCATTTGGCCTTTATCCTTGTTGGTGGTCGCTTTGGAGGTAGTGGGCACATCCAAAGTGACTGATGGTGTTATGTTTGAAGCACCAACAAAGACAGTCGGCTTGGAAGGTCCACCCTCATATCCGAGTCCTCCCTTTCTACCAAAAGGTAGAAGCGAGCTCTCTAGTACCTGCCTAGCATATGAAGCTTTGTTCAAGTTGGCAACTAGAGCGGATTGGGTTTCATACCTTCCTTCCAAGCTTTGATGTCTAGCGAAGAGATCCTCGAACTTACTAGTCATAGCCCTTAAGTTAAGTTTGACTAGGTCAAGCTCAGTGGATGGCTTTCGGTTCTCCTTCTCGCTTTGAGACATAGCTTGTTTTAACATTTCGTGGTCGCTTGACAGTTTCTTGTGTTTGTCAAGCAACTCACTCCATGTTGAGGAGTGGACTTCCTCATGATCAGTGTGTGCCAGTGTAATTGAAGTGATTGAAGGGTAGAAGAATACCTCCCCAGTTTCTTCATCGGTGAGCGCCATGAGTCCCAGATCCTCTCCCTCACTTGAGTTAGGATCTGTAAATGCATCGGAGTCGCTTGATGGATCTTCAGTTGAAGTGACCGGCATTTCACTCGCTACGAGCGCTCGCCTCGGAGCATCTCTCTTGGCCTTCAGTTCCTCACGTTCTTTGGCACTTAGCTTCGGGCAATCAGATTTGTAGTGGCCCATCTTGTGGCAGTGGTAGCACTCCACATCCATCATGTCGTGTGGGATCGTCTTTGTCGTCTCCTCTCTTTTTCTTTTCCTTCTCGAGCATCAGTGCTCCTCCCTTTGTACTACTTGTGGAATCTCTTGTACTTGCCCACTCGAGAGTTCATTTTGTTGAAGTTCTTGGATAAGAACGCAACATGTTCTTCCAGCTCTTCCCTTGTCATCTTGGCTAGCGACTGGTCGCTTGGCCCTTCAGCAGCTTTGAAAGCTACACCTTTTGACGTCGTGGGAGCTTCATCCTCGTCGTCGAGGCTCATTCGATTCAGATTGAATTCATGGGCTTTGAGCCCGGAGAACAGAATCTCCGGTGTGAGCTTTGATAGATCCTTGGTAGCTAGGTACAGCTCCTTCATTGTCTGCCACTTCCTTGTGAGAGCACGAACAATCTTCAGATTTACTTCCTTGTCTGTGAGTTCCTTCCCAAGTGAGTTGAGAGTTGCAGTGATGTTGGTAACTCTCAGCTCGAAGGCATCGATGGACTCTCCTGGCTTCATTACTAGGCTTTCAAACTCCCGCATCTGAACGGCAAGCTTGTTTTCTTTGATTTTGTCTGTGCCTTGAGAAATGAGGGCTAGGGTTTCCCACATTTCTTTCGCCGTTACGCACTTCCTTATTCGCGATAGATAGGCGTCCGACACGGTGCTCTGCATCGTGTGGCGTGTGATCTTGCCGAGGTTGGCGACTTTGAAGTCATTTGGAGTGTACTCATCTTTGTCCTTCTCTACGTACCATTGTCGAACATAGACAGCCCGACCTTCGGCAGCTGGGACATTCTTAGAGACGGCTTTCCTGATTTCGATTGGTCCACCTTCAATGACCTCCCACATCCGGTCATGGATGGAGCATAGAAAGCTCTCAATCGAAAGCTCTAGATCTCATAGCCTTCAATGGAAAACTATGGAAGACTAGAAGCATTGTATGTAGACATAGCAAACAGTCAGTAGTAGATGCAGTATGCGTGGGTGAGGTTTTGATGCACTTAGAAAGATAGGATCCGGTTCAGTGAGACAACGTGAAGCGAGTGGTGACTCGCTTCGGATATGCAAAGCAGAGGCTCGAAAGAACCACTGCTCTGATACCACTTGTTGGTCCCGGTTTGTTATAGGAAAATTACGTAGAGGGGGGGGGGGGGGGTGAATACGTATTTTGAAGTTTTTCAGCTTCAAATCCTTAACTTAGAGTATGAAGTAAAGTGATCTTTGAAATACTAAGACCTAGAAAGAGCTAGATCTAAAGTAATCACGTTTCTCTTGACCTAAGCTTAGAGCTTGATCAAGAGTGAGACTTTACTCTTTAGTGCGGAATTCGGTGAGCTATAATCTTTCCTAAGTATTTAAAATTTCCAAGTTATGTTTGTTTAGATGCAAGTGCAATGAATAATCAAACAAGGAAAAATAAAGAGTTTAGGGTTAGAGAGATACGACACGAGATTTATAGTGGTTCGGAGATAAAGCTCCTACGTCCACTTTGTTGCACTCCGCAACCGTTCTCTTCACTCAAGAACTTGAAGGTTACGGGTCCTTCAAAAACCTAGTCGAGATCGAGCTTCACTCGCTTGGATCTGACAGACGCTGGGTGATTCCGGGTTCACACCAAAAACCTAAACTGGACTGGAAGCTTCACTCGCTTCAGTCGGACGACAGGGAGATTGCGGGCTCTCCTTACAGCCTAGCTTCGATCGAGCTTTACACGAACGATGTAAGTGCAAGCTTGGATCTAAACTCTATGATCGAGGCTTCTACAATCGATGAAAGTACGGCCTTGGATCAAAACAACCTAACGACGAACACAAAAACCTAACAACAGAACTTGGGTTAGGGTTTTTGGTTTACGACGACACACTATGAAGAACTCTTTTACAGTAGATGCAAAGATGGCTAGAGTTCTTCTTCTAAGCTTGGATATGGAATGGGCTTAGATTCTAAGTGTGAAGGCTGTGAAGACGAGTTCCGATGAGACTGGAACTCGGAGAACACTTGGAAACAAAGACTCGAAGTTTGCTCTAAGGCTGGGAGTGTTTGTTTGCAGTAGGCGCTCGAATGCTCAGGAAGTGTTCTGCTTCTCTTGTCTTCATCCTTCACTATATATAGGCGGAGGTTTGGCTGAGATCTGTTGCTTGGTTGGTGGCCTTGTCCCTTGACTCGGCTATTTTTAGCCTATCAATAATACAATAACCGAACTAGCTAGTAGTCCGGGTCGAACCACAAGGAGTGAATGTATCGATAGACAATCAAGTAGTTCACGTAGTCTCTATCATACTATCTAAGCACATGGTCATGAGTTTGGTGTTTTATAACTAGGCAAGCATTAAGTAAATGAAATAACAAGCAAAAATAAAGGCAAGGAATGTAAAGAACAAGTAAAGGAACAAGTAAAGAAGATAAGGTTTCAAACGATTTCCGATGTGATTAGGCTAAAGATTAGGCATTTGATGTATCAAACCATTTTAATTCCTTTGAGTGGCATTATTACATAAAGCAAGCTATCTCATCCTCCTAAGACTTGATAACTAGTAGATTGAATAACATGCTTATCATTCTAAACATATTACCAACTCCTAAAAGCACAATGCCTACTAATCTAACATCAATTACATAATTCATTCTAGGAGCAATGCAAATCAATACTAGATAGTATGAGCAAGGATTCATGCCAAGTGCTATGAATGGAAGCTTCCTAGGCATTCCATCAAACACCTTGTATGCACTCATGGTTGTCAATCATTCATGCAATTAAATCCAATCAAATCCAAGGGCAACTCAAAGGAAAGGTAGATCCACATCAATAGCCACCAAATCCTAGCCTAATTCATATCATCCATCATTTGAAACCTCAATGGATCTAGCCTAGCATGGATCTAAGCATCAAACCATGAACAATAAGCAAAAACATAATGTAAATGACAAGGAATGAAAAGTAGAGAAGAAATCTTCAACAATCTCTTCAATCTCCAAGCTTGATCATCCACAAATATTTGAAAAATACCAAAGTAGAAAGAGGGAAAATAGCTAGGGTTCTAAGAGAAAGTGTCACAATGAATTACAAGTGAAATTAGATGATAAATAAGGAAAATAACTAGCAATTTGTAATTTTCCCACACATTGGGGTCAAATTGCAAATACTAGAAACTTAAGTTGAGAAGGTGGGGTAAAATCTGTAATTTCTGGAAAGTTAAATGAAGGGTTGACTATTTCATTTTCGGTTGACTCGTGTACTTTCCGCCCACATTTGACAGTTTGCGCGCTCTCACGGTTTTGGCTCGTTCTCTCTCGTCCGGCATCGGAAAATTAATCCGCAAAGTGCTACGGCTTCCTCTTTCGATCCTCTTCGACATAGGATAAGTCAAACTCGCCCAGAAAATTTCCGAAACACCTGAAAACAGCACGGAAACCGATAGAACATGCAAAGCATATAGAAAATGACTAAATTGTAAAAACATATCATTCCCTATTCATTTAAGCACCAATCCGAACCAAAACACGCATCGAGACACCCTCTAAAGCATGCTAAATATGTGGTTATCATCCCTCCTCCTCTCGACAGTACTTGCACAGGCTGGCTGCTTTTCAGACGCGCAGTTTTGGCTCTTTGCCGAAATTGGCTAAGTTCCAATCTTAACAGTAACCGGAGCGAGCCAATACTGTTGCGGCGCCCTTGTCGGCCTGACAGTCAACTCCGCTGCTCCTCTCCGCAATCAACGCGTGGAGATCTCGTAATTAATGCGACGATCTTCAGTTTGACTGGAGTTCAAAATCGGAGCAGAAATTGGGCTGTCGCTATCTGGTAGGTAGTGGTTTGCTTTGCTTTGAAGTTGTAGCGTCCGCTTTGATCGAGTCGCTTCGGGTCATACTTGAAGCGTCTACTTTGGAAAATAAAGTTTCCAAGTATTACTTAAATAGATTTTGACTCGCTTTGACTTTCGTTGTAGCGCTCGCTTTGCTTCGCTTTGGTGGACTCGCTTTGATTCCACTGTAGCGCTCGCTACGCTTCGCTTTGGTGGACTCGCTTTGATTCCACTATAGCGCTCGCTACGCTTCGCTATGTTTCGGCACGCTTCACTTCGGCTCGGTAGACTCACTTCGCTTTGAAACCACACTCAAGCGAGTGGCCTTCTCTTGAATTTTCTGCAGTCTACAATCTAAGCAAAATGAAGCCATCCTAACAGTATAGGCTTAGAAAAATTTCTAATCCTATTATCTACATAAAAAATGGGTCGCTTGGGAACAGAACGCTTGGAGGTTTTGGGATCTAATCAAAACAACTATTTGACTCACTTTGAAGTGTCCCATAGGAGTTCCCCCTTAACATTTTGTTCTTAACAATTCCCAACAAAGCCGCCCCTCTGAAAAGCTGTCGGTCAAGCCAAGTACTGTCGAGTATGGAGAGACAAAGCCACCAACCCTCAATGGATTCAACTCGTCTCTACCACTATAAATAGAGGAATACAGATTCAGCACTTCCACAAATTTCCAACGCTCAAAATTTGCAAGTACTCACGAGTTTAAAAACCATCTTTCTCACGAGTTCTTGAAGAAGTGTTCCAAGCTTCAGCCTCATCAAAGCATGTCTCTGCAACCTTCCAACACTCTAGATTCTAGGCTCTCATACATATCTAAAGCTTAGAAGAAGAATTCTAACCCTTACATTCATTGTAAAGGATTCTTCACTTAGAGTGTGTGTTCACAAACCCAACCCAAAACCCTTGTCTTTGTCTAGTCAAGTGTGTTAGTATTGATTGTGTTTGTTTTAAGGTTGTTGTAAGATCCAAGGTTTCGCTTTCATCGATTTCGAGAACCTCGATCGAAAGGGTGTTGTTATGTCGTAGGGATCCAAGCTTGCACTCTCATCGATTGTGTGAAGCTTGATCTTTACCTTAGCTTTTTCGGAGAATCCGTAATATCTGAAGGTTCTTGAGTGAAGGGAAACTGTTCCACTGTGGAACAAAGTGGACGTAGGAGCTTTATCTCCGAACCACTATAAATCTTCGTGTGCAGTATCTCTCTCACCCTTACTCTTTCATTTTAAGTTTACTCGCTTTGATTATCATATATGCATTTGCACAAAAACAAACTTAATACGAGATTTTAAGTACTTCAGAAAGATTTAGCTCACCAAATTCCACATTCAAGCAACTTAGTATCTCTAGAGATCAAGCTCTCGCTTTGGTCTCTGGAAAGCTTTACTGTAGATCTAGCTTCGACTTTGGTCTTAAGTTTAAAGCGACTCACTTTGCTCACTCTGAACAAGTTTGAAAAAGAAGTTGAAAGACTTCTTACACACGTATCCCCCCCCCTCCCCCCCTCCTACGTGTGTACCTACTTGTAAACCGGGACCAACACGACACATCTTCATGTCGAATCTTTAGTTGGTGATATCTAGATCTCAAATCAATCTTTAAGAAGATAATAGTTCCTCTGAGCTGATCAAACAAATCATAAATTCTAGGTAAAGGATATTTATTTTTCAGCGTTAACTTATTCAATTCCCGGTAGTCTATACATAATCTCAAACTACCATCCTTTTTCTTGACAAATAGGACTGGTGCTCCCCACGGAGAAACACTAGGTCGAATGTATCCTAAGTCAAGTAACTCTTGAAGTTGAATTTTCAATTCTTGCAATTCTTTTGGGGCCTTTCGGTACGGTGCATTTCGATATTGGCGCAGAACCCGGTTCAAGGTCAATGGTAAACTCCAATTGCCTATTAGGTGGTACACCCGGTAAGGCTTCAAGAAAAACATCCTTATATTCCTGTACTATTGCCACATCCTCAATATTCCTTAAGTCTACAACTAGTAAGGCTTCAGATGCCAACTAGGACAAATCCCTCCCCTAAAGGGAGAAATGAGTAAGCTCCAACAGCTAGTTACCGCATCAGCAAGACACCCAACGACTAGTTTTTCTAACTCGCCAATAAACCTTCCCATTTCAATAGAACAATACGGGAAATTAAAATTCAAACGCTTTAGTGCTACAAAAATTATCTCTCTATTCCAAATCCACTCGACACTTGAAATGTCTATAGTTTACCAAGTGCCAAAGGAAGAGAAATTCTCCATTGAAGAACACGCCAAGCTTGGAGCGTTTAGTGCTGCTTCAAGCCTCTTCCGCAACTCTCTCATCTAGTCAAGCTAGATAGTTTGAGTTTGTTGTAAAATCTGTTGTAATTTGCAAAGGTTGTAAGATTTTATGAAACTAATACTCAATCAATCTGAATAAGAGATAAGTAGAGTCTGAAGGTTAAAGGAATTCGTAGATCGAGCTAGATCTATCGTGGACGTAGGAAGGTTACCGCCGAACCACGTAAAGTTGTGGTGTCTCTCCCCCCTCTTCACTCCCTCACTCTTTAAATTGCATATATGTCACACCCCGATTTTCCTAACTCTACAATATTCAATTTAAATTTAATCAATTAAATCGGGATGCAACGAAGGGTAAAATAAAAAGGGAGAAAATCATAATTCAATTGATTTTAATTAGTTTATAATTAAAATTCATTTAGTTTAGCCCGGGAATTTGGGCAGCATCTCCCCTATACCAGTATCAAGTCGTAGTAAATACCGAAAGACTATTCATCAGCTAACCAAGTACATAAACCATAACGATGAGGTCGGACCAGACCGCGCCATCATCGGATCCAATATATTTTACGAAAATATAACTACCGAGGCGGACCAGACAATATATATATATATATATATATATATATATATATATATATATATATATATATATATATATATATATATATATATATATATGAAAGCATAAACAACCGTGGCGGACCAGACCGCACTACAGTTGGTTCCAGAATATATAATTACATCAAAGTTACGTTTAAATAGCGGAAGCGAAATAGGTAAATGTTTATCAATAGTTATAGTTTTATAAATTCGTTTAAGTTTGCGTTATATGAATTCACATATTCAAAACGTTAAGTTTTTATAATCTAACAAAAGAATAACGAACAAAACTTTAACGAACTTTTAACTCTCTAAGTTAACTAAAACTATAACCTTCATTTCATTTATTTAAAGTGGTGATAGTTCGATAATCTAAGTAACGAAAAGGAAATTGTTTCAAGAACCAAAACATAAGTAAATTGTTTCATAACCAAATTGAAATTTAAGAAACGAGAAAGGTCTAACGGTTTAAATTTTATTATCCTCGTCTCTTGTTTATTTCTCCTTTCCTTCTCTCTCTCTCTTCGCCCCGTCACTATGCCTCCGGCTCCCAATCTGCAAAACAAAGAAAGTTCTACAGGGCTGAGTACAACTAGCACTCAGTGTGATCATTGCCACAAAGGAAAACAAAAGCAGGACTTTCAGGATTTAAAAAGGGAGAAGAGAAAGAATAGAGTTCGATCCCGTACGACCAAACAATTTAGGTACCCATGTAGGTATTCCCGAGGTTACTCGTAATCGAATCCTGGTTAAACCACCCGACGGATTATAAGAACATTTGCAGGGTGACATACATAAAGTGTATATAAACCCATCAGCTATGCTAGACGGCATAAATAAATTATATGCAAGTCTATCGGCTAGGGATCGAGATTTCCGTGGTACACCCCACTCCCGACCCCGGTGTACACCAGTTGCTCGTTGGTGTTTTAGACCTAACGATGTCAACCCGATATCGTAAAGATTAGAGCCTTAAACCTGGGAAACCTGTGATTCACAATTTAATCCTGAAACAAAGCCTGCACTTGAAGAATATAGAGCTTACTAGCTCAAGAGTTATCAAGAAATAAGAATCCCCAAGGATTTTAACAAGTTTGAATAAATAGATCCCCACCTTTACCGGTTACTCGATTCTTTGGTTCGAATCTTAATTCAGCTTCTTCGGAGATTCTTCCTACAAATATTTCCTGATGTTAAGTTACGTTCGTAGTTTCGTCCTTAGAACTTTTCTAACATAACTTTCTTTTTAATTATTAATATTCTTCATAATTATATAAATAACTTATTAACCTTCAATAATTATTTTCTTATGTTTTCGTCGTTTGCATGGCTTAGACTTCAACACAAAAGTTGTTCAACTAATTATTAAGAATATTTTGGTGCAAAAACATTAGACATGCAAAAGAGTTAGGGGTCCTTCGAATCAAAATGAACACAGTTTCATTTTTAGAAAATTAATGGTGATTCCGATCGTTACCAAATTTCATAGGATGCTAGTTAAACTCATTTCGAAGCCATATTAATATTTTCAAAACATTTGGACAGAGTCTCGACATGTAGGGAAACATTATCCATGAAAAAGAGGGGTATACCTACAACAGTTCATTTTCAAGAATTCATTCCGATTAAGTGGCTCATTTTTAGGTTACGAACAACTTTAATTCGGGGATGGGTATGCAAAAAGGAACGCCGGCAGCCACCAAAGAAAGGGCAGCTGCGACGGCGATGGAGAAGAAGAGAAGATGATGATGATGATGGTGATGCATGTCTCTCCCGGGAGTTCGTGGCGACGATCAGCCACTAGTACTCCTAGGATCGAAATCTCCCTACGAGTGCATAGGAATGAACGGCATACCTTTTCGATGATCGGAGGTCAAGATATGCGAGAAAGATGATCGATGGTGATCGGAGGCTGTTCTTAGCTTCCTTCGGTCTTGAAAGAGAGAGATGGCGGTGGAACATGGTAGCGGCAGAGGGCTGAAGAAGATGGGGCAGCAGCTGCTGCAGCTGATCGGAGAAGATGGTGGTGGCGGCGTCGGGTGGATGATCGAGAGAGATGAAGATGGGGCTGCTGCTCCTTCGCGACTTCTTGGAGAGAAGGGCGAGGATGGTGATGAAGGTGATGATTGAGAGAGATGGGGAAGATGGCTGATCGGTGAAGGATGGTGGTGGTGATCGGCGATCGGCGATGGAGATGATGGAGGTGAGGCTGCCGGCGAGAGGGAGAGGGAGAGAGATGATCGGTGGAGAGAGAGAGGGTGGATTTCCTCTTGATGAAGGAAAGGATAGGGGCTGATGAAGAATTGAGGCGGTGATGGCCTCTATTTATAGGGGCCATCTCGTCTCCGGTTGGTCGCCTCGTTTCCCGACGAAAAGATATTTTTCCGGCAACGAGTTCCGATTTTAGATTTCAAGGAGTTTACGGAATCCAAATAAAATATCGAACTCGACGATATAGGTTAGAGAATTTTTGGAATGGATTTGATAGCTCAGAGATTTTAAAGAAACGAAAAGGATCGAAATAGACAAACGGCGACTCGGATTTTCTAAACCGTTTATCCGAAAAATACCTAGCTTCTTTCATAATTCTTTTACTGTCAAAACTAGGTTAAATATATTAACATTACATTTTTAGAATTTATATTAAGTTAGATATAATATTTTAGTTAACTAATTTTAGTTAAATTAAATATTCTAAAATTCTTTTATTAAGTAATTTATATTACTAATAATATTAAAGCTTTTAATTCAAAATCCTTTTATCAAATTTATATATATAGTTAGGAAAAGCTTATTTTATTAAAGGAAAACTATTTATTTTCTATTTTCTAATATTTAAAAATACGGGTTATTACAATATAATCTATCTAACAGCCTCATTATTACATATCATACAACGACCCTGCATTTAAGGGTAAAATATTTTCTTAAAAGTTAATATCAACCTCCCCACTTTATTCCGCATTCGCACAGTTTGATAAATCAAATTTGTTCTCCAATCTGTCTCTGTCAGAACAACCTTGATCAAGGTTGCTCGAAAAGACTGTTTGTTTTCATAATCGAAAACACTTGGCTACTGGTATATTCCAACCCCCCCCCCCCCCCCCCCCCCCCCCCAAAAAAAAAAAATAATACACCAATTAACTTTTTTTGGGACCAACAACATTCCTTTCAAGTTAAAATAAGTGAGTATAATACGTAACCACATTCAACAAACGCTCTCTTTAAAATACATCCTGGAAACATCTAGTTTGCAAGTGTCACTTTGATAAAGTTGAAAAATGAAAAAATGAAAAATAGTTAAATACTATTATACACATGTATTCACCCCCTCCATCTACGCGTGTGACTCGCATTTTGGACCAACAAAGTCCACGAAGAATAATAAGGCCACCCATCCCACCAAGCCAGTTTAGCACACGCTAGATATCGAGCTTGAAGATTTGTCTTCCTTTGTGGAACAATCTCCTCCCTGAGAAAGTTCCGCATCTTGTGTTTTAGCTCTCTCCCCCCCTGTAGGTCCTTCTCCTCAACCCATTCAGGAGAAGGTTCTCCAATTCTTTTGATCTCCCCTACTATATCTCTTTTTGTCGATGAAACAATCAACATTGACAACGACGAGGCCAACTTGCAAGCTTCATTCTCCGATTACTACATCATTGAGTCATTGTTGATCATGTTTTCGATTAAAGGTCTCAAAATTGAAGAGGAGGTGTTGAGTGAAGAGTTCAGTTTTGTTTACGTCTGTTAATCACGTGAAAAATCTTACAACCTCGTGCTGACGAGGATGAAGAAGGAGGCCGAGCTCCTGTAGGTTGACGACCTCAAACATTTTTTACTTTCAACATGGCCATTTCAGATGCTGATGAATGTATTATCTACGGTTCAATCCCAGTGGACTTGGCCTTCCACACCGAGGTCGTGTCTCCTTTCTAGGACCTGTTTGACACTTGGCAGAGAGATTATCAAGTTGGCAGATGCAATGAGGAGCCAGTAAATTGTTAGATCTGAAATTGAACAGATTGTGGTGGAGTGCACCAAAAAGCAGGTCCACAACTTCAACAAAGAGATTGATGGTCACCGCAACGAGTTTAAGAAGAAGATGTGTGACCATCGTGAGGCCCTTGCAAAATCTATCAAGACCATCAAATCCGTCACCACCAACACTGACAATAAGCTTTCAAAGAAGATCGATGTTGTGAAGCTCGAGGTTGTTGGAGAGGCCGTTGGTATGGCCAAGGAGATTGCCGTTGCCACAGATGGGAAACTAGTGTCTAATTTTGCCACATATCACTTGAATGGCTACATTTCCAAATTGCTCCCTGACTTGCTGAAGGCTGAAGATATTGCCTCCCTTGCCAACATCAACGTCGTCCATGAATTCCTTGAGAAGACCAATGATGCACACAAGTTCTTCATTGCCAAGGTGACACAGTTGCCTTTGTCATGAACCAGGTCAATGTTGCTATCGAAGGCAAAATCTCTTATTTGCTCTCATTTCGCAACGAGATGCAACTGCAAATCCATGTTTTCCAAGTAGAAAACAAGAACCTTACTTGCATCATCAAAGCCTTATTCGATATTGTCAAAAGGTAGGAAGCGAGCAGGAATGAGCAAGCCAATCCTGCTCAGGCAAAGGAAGTCGGGCCATAGGTTGTTGTTGACCTTTACCAGGCCAAGCTTATCAGTTCGTGCTGAGACTATCTATGAAGCGGCACTTGCCAAACTGATAGAGGAGATGATGAATGAGGGAGCTGTTGGGGTTGTTGTATATCTAAAGCAAAACCAGTTGTTTTAGTGGTTACGACACCGGTCCACTGTTAACAATCCCTATCTGGAAGAATATGTATAAGCAAGAATAAAGTCCATTATCTCATGTTTTAGACCACGTGTCGATCTGAGTTCGGAGGGGATCACGAAGGTCGTTAATGATAACCACATATTTAGCATGCTTTTGAGTGCGTCTTGAT
This sequence comes from Thymus quinquecostatus, assembly GCA_024222315.1. Classification (NCBI taxonomy): domain Eukaryota; kingdom Viridiplantae; phylum Streptophyta; class Magnoliopsida; order Lamiales; family Lamiaceae; genus Thymus; species Thymus quinquecostatus. The sequence continues at coordinate 16,079,404 of CM044175.1, read as the reverse complement.
GCGTGTTTTGGTTCGGATTTGTGCTTAAATGATTAGGGAATGATAGGTTTTTACAATTTATACATTTTTTATATGCTTTGCATTTTCTCTCGGTTTCCGTGCTGATTTCAGGTGTTGCGGCAATTTTCTGGGCGAGTTTGACTTATCCTATGTTGAAGAGGATCGAAAGAGGAAGCCGTAGCACTTTGCGGATTAATTTTCCGATGCCGGACGAGAGAGAACGAGCCAAAACCGTGAGAGCGCACGAACTGTCAAATGTGGGCGGAAGTACACGAGTCAACCGAAAATGAAATAGTCAACCCTTCATTTAACTTTATAGAAATTACAGATTTTACCCCACCTTCTCAACTTAAGTTTCTAGTATTTGCAATTTGACCCCAATTTGTGGGAAAACTATAAATAGCTAGTTATTTTCCTTATTTGTCATCTAATTTCACTTGTAATTCAATTGAGCACTTTCTCTTAGAACCCTAGCTATTTCCCTCTTTCCTTTTTGGTATTTTCAAATATTGTTGAAGATTATGCTTGGAGATTGAAGATATTGTTGAAGATTTCTTCTCTATTTTCTTCTCTTGTCATTTTCATTATGCTTTTACTTGTTGTTGATGGTTTGATGCTTAGATCCATGCTAGGCTAGATCCATTGAGGCTTCAAATGATGGATGATGTGAATTAGGCTAGGATTTAATGGCTTTTGATGTGGATCTACCTTTCCTTTGAGTTGCCCTTGGATTTGATTGGATTTAATTGCATGAATGATTGACAACCATGAGTGCATACAAGGTGTTTGATGGAATGCCTAGGAAGCTTCCATTCATAACACTTGGCATGAATCCTTGCTCATACTATCTAGTATTGATTTGCATTGCTCCTAGAAAGAATTATGTGAATTGATGTTAGATTAGTAGGCATTGTGCTTTTAGGAGTTGGTAATATGTTTAGAGTGGTAAGCATGTTATTCAATCCACTAGTTATCAAGTCTTAGGAGGATGAGATAGCTTGATTTATGTAATAATGCCACTCAAAGGAATTAAAATGGTTTGATACATCACTTGCCTAGTCCTTAGCCTAATCACACCGGAAATCATTTGAATCCTTGTTTGCTTTTATCGAATTTCTATTACTTACTCTTTTATTTGTTCTTTACATTGCTTGCCTTCATATTTTGCTTGTTATTTCATTCACTCATTACTTGCCTAGTTATAAAACACCAAACTCATGACTATGTGCTTAGATAGTATGATAAAGACTACATGAACTACTTGATTGTCTATCGATACATTCACTCCTTGTGGTTCGACCCGGACTACTAGCTAGTTCGGTTATTGTATTATTGATAGGCTAGAAATTAGCCGAGTCAATTTTTGGCGCCGTTGCCGGGGAGTGAATAGATTGATGATCAATAGATTGTTTAGTTTCTTGTTGCTAATTTGAGCTTGTTTTTTTTTTTTTATATAGATAGGATGGTATTGTGCTTGTTGATTCAAGCATTTTATTGGACTATTTTTGATTTCTTTATTGGTGTGCTTGATAGGTACACACTTCATAGATCCAAGGTTAAACATGTGGAATCTTTCGTTTTGGACTATGAGAAGAGAGAAAGAACTCCCAAAGAGCAAGATGTGGAAATCAATCGGGGAGTGGAAGTTCTTAGGAAGCAATTGGAGGCTATGGAAGCAAGAATGGATGAGCAAAGGAGGAGAACTCAAGAGGTTCAATTAACTCCTATAATTGAGATATTCCAACCTCCAAAAGCTAGTTATCAAGGAAGAGAATGGGGCACGGTTGATGCACCTAGCTTTGAGCTTAAACCGGGTTTGATTCGTTTGGTTCAAGCAAATCAATTTGGAGGAGAAGTCACCGAGGACCCAAATGATCATCTATACTCATTCCTTGAAATTTGTGATACCCTCAAGATCGAAGGAGTGCCAAATGATATAATCCGGATGAGACTCTTCGGATTTTCACTTCGTGACCGGGCTAAAGAGTGGTTCAAAGGTCTCAATGGGAAGTCAATCAAATCATGGGAAGACCTATGCAAAGCCTTTCTCTCAAGATACTTTCCACCTTCCAAGGTACAATGCCTAATCTCGGAGATTTACCAATTTGCCCAACATGAGGATGAGACGATATTTGATGCTTGGGAGAGATTCTGTGAGCTCTTAAGGAAATGCCCTCCACATGGCCTAGATGAGAGTCGACAAATTTTCTTCTTCTATGGTGGTTTGAGTTCACAAACAAGAACTATTGTAGATGCTACCTCCGGAGGTTGCTTGCTAAATCGAGATGTGAAGGAAGCCATGAGGATTATTGAAGATATGGTGTCTAATTCTTTTCAATGGCCTATGGAAAGGGTGAATCCAAAGAATGCTACCTCCATGATGGATGATAAATATGAAGAGCTTGTTTCCCAAATTACCAACCTTAAGAAGGAGCATGAAGAGATTAGAAAGGCGTTGATAGAAACACGAGCTTGGCAAAGACCTAAGAATGGAAGAATTCTTGGCCAAGAAGAGGTGATTCACATCAACCAACAACCTCTCTCGGTTTCTCAACAATTGGTAGAAGATGATCCATTCACATCTTGGAGTTATGAGGCTCCATTGATGTCTCCACTTTCCATGCCTATTCATGAGCCTCAAGAGGAAATAAAGCCATATTTGCCATATTCATTGAAGGATGAAGGTATCTCTCTTACTCGTTTTCCCAAAACTTTTATGAAGAATGATGATGTGAGTGAGTTGAATGATGGTATCATGAACGATGTATCATTTCCTCTTGAGTTTGGATATGAAAATCATGCCGAGTTTGGGGGTGAGAAGAGAGATGATCTTGTAGAGAGTACTCCTCATGAAGAAGTTGTAGAGATGAGCATTGGTAGGTTGGAAGAGTTCAAGAAGTTGGATGTCAATTCTTCTTTGGTTGAGTTGTTGAGAACTATGCCAAATCATGAGAAGTTCTTGGGGCATGTAGACAAGAGAAAGGTTAAAATGGATGATGATATGACCATTGAGTTATCAGAGGGATGTAGTGCTAGACTACAAAGAAAATTTCCCAACAAGGAAAGCGATCTTGGAGATTTCACAATTCCTTGTGAAATTGGTGATCAAGTGCTAGAGAAGGTCTTGTGTGACATGGGTTCAAGAGTGAATGTGATGCCTCTTCCTATCTTTGAACGTTTGAAGATTGGAACCCTTATGCCCACCATGACGATACTTAAATTGGCGGATCGCTCTATCATAATTCCATGGGGAAAGATCGACAATGTGCTTATCAAGGTTGGAAAGTTCATCTTTCCGGTGGACTTCTTCATTCTTGACATTGATGAGGAGCATAACTTTCCTTTGATACTTGATATGCCTTTCTTGTCCACAAGCCGAGCTATATTGGATGTTTGATGGAAGTCTCACTTTCCGTGTTGATGAAGAAGAGATGACATTCTATGAACCGGAAGTTGAGAATAGATTGAAAATTCCAACCAAGGATGAGGGCCTTGAGCTTGAAGACTTACCTCATTCAATGTTTGTTGATGCATTCCCATATCGAGGAGGAGGTTTCAAAAACCTAGGAGGCGTGAAGTTCCAAGAAAAGATTGCCGATCCTTCACGTGAGAGGTTTACAAGTTTTGGAGGTCAAGAGAGGACCTCGTTTGATGTCCCATGAGTCGAAATTTGAGGTATCGTCGAGCTAACGACGTTAAACAAGCGCTCGTTGGGAGGCACCCCAACACGTATCCTTTATTTTCTCGTTTTCTTTAAGTTTAGTCGTTTTAGTCGAATAAGAGTGAGAGTGGGTTAATTTGTTATGGAAAGGAATTTTTAAATGTTGGATGCTTTCTTATGCCTTAGAAAATTTTTGAGATTTTTCATGTTGGCCATTTCATGCCTTAGAAAAATTTTGAGAATTTTCAAGTTTTGTTTTCCAACACTTAGAAAAATTTTGAGGGTCTTAGTTTTCCTTTTGCGCAGTTCGGCGGTAAAATCGAAAAAAAATAGCAAAACTTGTCGGAATTCGATTCCGTCGGTTGCGTTGAATTCCTAAGACTCGGGAGTAGGGGGAGGACCGACTTTCGTCCCGGACCGGCCCGGAAATGCCCGGGCCAAGCCCGGGGACCAGACTCGTTTGCGACCGAGCCGTGGGTCGCTGCCCAGATCGCAATCCACGTCCTCGTTTGCGACCCAGCTCCAGCTCGCAATCTAGGATGCCTCCGAAGGCATCTCGTTTGCGGTCAACGCCCGTTGACCGCTGCTCCTCCTCCCCTATGCGCAATCTCGCCGTTTCGCCTCGTTCTCCCTCATACGAACTCCGAATTGCAATCCGTTTTTTGCTATGGATTCCTCTTTCAACCCTCTACAACATAGGATTGTTTTGAGTAATTTTGTTTTTTGTTTTTTTTGGTGTCAATAAGTGGGCAAAGAGGAGCAAAGCATGAAGAAGGAAAGGATTCAACTCAATCGAGCAAATACCGGAATGAGCAACAATGAACGTGATATGCATCGCAAGCTTGGACCTTTGTGAGTGTAGTTTAAATTCCTTATTATTTTTCCCTCCAAACTCATTTTAGACTTTGCTTCTAAAATAAGTTTGGGGGAGGGGGGTAGGATAAGGTCCTTTTCTCTCTTCGGTTTTTCATTAAAGTTGCGATTTTTAAGCTTGTATTTGCTTGATGAAGTTGATTGTGCTTAATTTGTTGCTTGTTGATGGGATGAAAGTGTGTGGAATGGATTGTATGTGGTGGAGTTTTTGAGGAGAAGAAAATTTTGGAATTTGAAAGGGTTTGTGCAAATAATTCAAGTGATATTTTCATGCTTTATATGGGTGCTTAATTGCGTAGGTGCAAAATTTTTCAAGTTTCATTTCAAAAGCATCACTTGAGTTATAGTGTTTTTTGTTCACATGGTTAGATATTGTGGTTATCACTCCTTTGCTTTCAAAAGAGATGCCAATGATGATTTGAGCGGAAAATGCATCATATTTTTGGGATTTCCCATGTGTGTATTGAGCATGAAATGGTTGCATAGCATGATTAGCTAGGAATGATTGATCTTAGGCACATGAACTCTAAACAAAAGCTTGTGAGATTTGAGCCAAAACGTTGCATTAATAACGTTACTTTTTCTTTCTTGTGAGTTTGCCATGTAGTGCATTGTTATCTTCTAGAACTTGCCTTCAATCTCGATCGAGGTTGCTATATGTGCCACGAGAACTTAGAAATGATTTTAGGCCCTCACTTGTTAGCACTATAAGAAATTCGCTCATAGATAACTCAAATTTTGAGTTATCTATGCACCAGAAAAAGCGTTATAGAACTCAGTGTAATGTATAGTCACGCTCATACATTATGGTTTTTTAGCGTAATCTATGTGACTTATTCATAACGTTTTTATTGTTCATAGATAACAGTAGATAATCGTAATATATAGTGATGATACATTACAGTTGTCCACCGTTATCTATAATGTTCTATACGTTATAATTTGTCTTCATAGATTTCTGTTTTCAATGGTTTTTATTACAGTTTCTTATCGTAATCTTTTTATTAGTTTACATTACGATTTGTAACCATTATGAATAGCATATATGCATAATGTTATGAAATACCGAAAACTAAGTTTAGTTTTTCATTCAGGATAAACACAAAATGATATCATCCAAACATATTTGTTCATCAGTCAAACAAATCTACTACCAAATCCTATAAATCAAATGACCAAAAATCTCATAATTCTTGTTCCGATTTCACCAATAAACAAAAGTAAATTTGTCTTCCTCGCCAACTTTATGATGCAGCTGGTAGAAAACCGAAGCCACTTTATATTTCCCAAGACTAGCAGCCAACTTTTCCGAGGAGCAGAACTTCGCTGTCAACGTAATAAAGAAACAAATTTTAAAATTTAAAACACTGAAAGAAAGCAGCAAAGCAGCATTCAATAAAATTGTAGTGATCAGTCACTAGTTAACGAAGAAGTAAAGCAATTAACGATACCTTTTCTAAAAGAAGGGATTGAATTGGAGGAAATGACATCCACAAGAAACTGCAAAACTATTGGCTTTGTAACCCAAAATGTTACATAAAAGAGAGTTAAGGAAAGCGGAAACAATAAATATTCATTAGAACATCAATCAAGTATCAAGCTAAATTTCCATCCTTAAGAAATCAAGAATCATGTTTCCACATACAAATCAGTTGATAAACTAAGCCAATACTAATCCATCCATCCCTTCTAATTGAATTAATCACAGCTAACATATTATCACATGAGAGAGAGAGAGAGGGTACCTGCAGAGAGAGAGAGAGAGAGAGAGAGAGAGAGAGGGTACCTGCAGTTTCTGGTTCCTCTGCAGCAGGCTATTATATTCTAGCATGTCCTGAGCACATGCCTCAGTAATTTTTAGAACTCGCTCTACCATAAACTACCTTCTGTATCTGAAAATTTTTAAAACCAAAATCTGAGCATTCAAGAATTAACAGTGGCAATATATTGAGAGGGGTCAAAGCTCGTAATGAAACATAATCATTTCTTAAGTCATAACCACTTCAAGCGTTTAGTACAGGCTATTTATGTCTTAAAAGAGTTCGAAAAGGTTTTGTTGAGCAAATTATTGGTATGATGCACTAAAGACGAAACACAAAGAAAAATCCAAAAGTAAATTGCTCCTTCTCCTTATACTTTTACTACTTCACAAAACCCATACTAATAAACTAAAATTGGGCCCAAGAAACAGATTACCATGTGTAAGAAGTAAGGATATCAGCTCAAATTAAGTAGAATCAGAATGAATCTTCCATTACCATTCAAATATAAGCCAAATAATTCCAAGAAACCAAATAGAGAAAGCTAAAGCAATAATAAGCATTCCAAAATTCACTCAGCTCCAACCGAACAATTCTGAACCAAAACAGCAACACAAAACTAATGTTACCGTTCACAATATCACGACTCCCGCTCTCAATTCTGTCTAACCCAATCCTCCCAGATGCGATGCTGCTTTCAAAATCTCCAAAGCCTCATTTTCCGGCGATGGCAAGGGTGCGTCAACTAGGACGGTGGGAGCAGAACCCTAAATCTGGAATAAGGTTAGAAATCGAGGGAGAAAGAGAAGTAGAGATCGATGGAGAGTGGCGTTACCGAGTTTGGGAATAGTTTGGCAACGAAAACTGATATTCGGATCTCAACTACTACGTCTATCAGTATCTAAATTTCAGGCTATACTAATGTTTTCTCAAAGAAGGCTATTATGACAGTTCAACTTTGAGTAAATAAGACAAAGAAAACCTGCATACATGATAAGCTTCTAATAAGATATTCTGCACTATTTATCTCAGATTATCAGAACAAATGAGTGAAAGAACGGTGAACTTAAAACTAGGTGCACTAGAGTGAACCTTCAGATATCTAACTTGAACACCAACACTTTGTACATAAACTTATGTAGCTATATTCACAGGATATTGCTAGCTTCTCCAGACTGTCTAGCGGGATTCAACTAACATCTATATGTCTCAGATATTGCATTTGCAAGCCTGTACATATGGGGACTCCAATCAATAAACCATCAACTAACAGACTCCAATCTCTCCAACCTAAATGCACCAAATTCCAAAACTGAACCTCTTTTATTCTCGTACAAATAAAAACAAACGAAAGCAACGAGTATTAATTCCGTAACAGAGAATGCATGCCTGAGTTGAACTTCCGGTTTATTGTGCCTTTCCACTTCTTGACAGGGAAAATTCTACAAAAAATTACATGAAAGATTCGAATAAACAAATAAGAAACTCAAAATTAGTAACTTATCAAAATTAAGGCTCAGATAGGTGCTTTATGTGCTCAAGGAGGTGCCAACGAAGGCTCTAGCTTCTCATACAAGAGGTGTCAGAAATAATAAGCAACATTCATCATAGGTAGAAAATTAATCAACAAAATTGGAGATGAAATGAATTGAAATTGAAAGAAATAGGCCTCATAGAGAAGATTAGATTGTCAACATATGGTGATTCGGACATATGCTTGTCTATAAAAGTTCAAATCATAAGCCAAAAACTGAAGAAATCAAAAACTTTTCAAAATAAGAAGTCATCAAATAGGAGCGAAAGACTAAAAAGTTGTTCAATTATGAACAATTCATTTGAAATATGCTTGTAATCATCACATGGCTCCTATCACAAACGAAAAAATTCTGGAAAATTTAATCACGAATCCGACAAAAGGCAAAACACAGATCTGAAAAAAATTGAAATCAAAAGAGCCTCAGAAGGAAGGCAGTAGTGTGGTCGTAATCAACGAATACTCATTCACAATTATCCACTAAAATCATCATCGGCAGCTGCAGAATTCAACAAACAAAGAAAATAAATCCCAAAGCAAAAAAGAGAGGAAAAAAAGGAGATGCAACATCGAAGCAGGCAAAGTTATACAACTAATCTGACTTCCAAACCGACGCATTAAACAAATCAAGCTCACGGATCCACGGCGTACTGGAAAAACCGAAATCATACACAAAAATCTCAATTAATCGGAAGAATTTGAGAGAGAGCAGGGTAGAGTGACATAACAGTATTTCGGAGCTAGGAGACGGAAATTCCGGCGCCGACGATCTCCCTCGCGGCGAAGATATCACAATTCCTTTAGCTAAACCCTAAACCCTAAATCCTCAATTAAGGTTTGGAATTGAGGGTTAGAAAAACTGGACAGACCTCAAAGAGATAGAGAGAGAGGGAGAGTACCGTGTTTGGGAGCTAGGGCACGAAAATTCCCTGCGACGGCAAGCTCCCTCGCGGCGGCGATGAGTCAAGAGAGAAACCCGCAGCTCTCTTGCTTTCTTTGTCGATCGATTTCGCGATTCTAACCACAGAAATTTTTCTAAGTGTATAACCTGCAGCTCCCGCAGCTCTTTTATTTTCAATTTTGATTTTATGATTATTATTATTATTTTTTTAATAGAATAGATAACACTAATTTAATTACGGTTTTTTCTTATCGTAATTAAAAAGTAAAAGTGTTACTTCATACATTACGTTTCTTTCAAATACGTTAAGAAAAATAATAGAATATATTACAATTTATAAGTGACCGTTATCTTTGGTAAAAGCAGCACGCACATAGATTACGGTTTCGTAAAAAAACACTCATACATTACGGTTTTTAGTAAAAACCGTAATGTATGAACCGTTACATTTGACAAAATTTCTTGTAGTGTAGCCTCATTATTCCCTAAACACTAACCAAATGAAACGTTAACTTTGTGGTCCCCCTTGAGCCTTTGAAGCCTTTGTTGCTAAACCGGATGAAAGGGGGTGAAGGTTGGTTAAGGGAATCCATTGAGAGGTTGTGAGTAGTGAGATGACGAGGTTTGAGAAGTTTGATTGAAGAGATCGTTTTTGAGATGAATATACTCCTATGAGCTCTAGTGAAAAAAAAAAAAAAGAAAAAATGAAAGAGATGGGAATGGAGTTCTCAATTAAAAAAAAAGAAGTGAAAAAAAGTGATGAGAAAAAAAAAAGAAAGAAAAGAGTTGAAAAGAGAGAAAAGTTTGAATAAAGTTAGTTGTGAATGAGAGCATAAAGGAGTTATTCATGAATGTTTGAGAAGCTTCAATCAAGTTTATGTACTTAAGAGTGGAAAGAGGTGATATGGTGAAGGTAGAAGGTGGAGAAATCCATACTTAGAGTGGAAAAGAGAAGGTGAAAGTACTTTAGAAGATTTCTTAGTCACTTAGCCTAAAAATCCCTACCTAAACCAATGTCCCCACATTACAAGCCTAAATAAAAGACCTAATTGATCTTAGTTCGAGTGCACAACCAAGCGATGGAGATCTTGAGATTTAGGGCAAGCTTATGGTAAGAGCAATGCAAGCATGAGTTCGATGAGTGTAAACATTTCTACCATACACTTGAGAGAAAGAGTGATACACTTGCATCTAGAGAGGTTTGGAGTTTCATTATGCTTGAGTGATTGATTTCTTGGTTGAGAGTGTTGTGTGATTGTGGATTGTTAAATGCACCTTGGGAGTTCTATGTTCGAAAATGCTTTATTGAGTGAGTATTTTGAGGCATCGATGATCTTGATTAGCACACCCATATGTGCTTATGTTCTTTGATTGTTCGTTCCATTGTCGGGACGAGCAATGGCTTAAGTTTGGGGGAGTTTGATAACCACATATTTAGCATGCTTTTGAGTGCGTCTTGATGCGTGTTTTGGTTCGGATTTGTGCTTAAATGATTAGGGAATGATAGGTTTTTACAATTTATACATTTTCTATATGCTTTGCATTTTCTCTCGGTTTCCGTGCTGATTTCAGGTGTTGCGGCAATTTTCTGGGCGAGTTTGACTTATCCTATGTTGAAGAGGATCGAAAGAGGAAGCCGTAGCACTTTGCGGATTAATTTTCCGATGCCGGACGAGAGAGAACGAGCCAAAACCGTGAGAGCGCACGAACTGTCAAATGTGGGCGGAAAGTACACGAGTCAACCGAAAATGAAATAATCAACCCTTCATTTAACTTTATAGAAATTACAGATTTTACCCCACCTTCTCAACTTAAGTTTCTAGTATTTGCAATTTGACCCCAATTTGTGGGAAAACTATAAATAGCTAGTTATTTTCCTTATTTGTCATCTAATTTCACTTGTAATTCAATTGAGCACTTTCTCTTAGAACCCTAGCTATTTCCCTCTTTCCTTTTCGGTATTTTCAAATATTGTTGAAGATTATGCTTGGAGATTGAAGATATTGTTGAAGATTTCTTCTCTATTTTCTTCTCTTGTCATTTTCATTATGCTTTTACTTGTTGTTGATGGTTTGATGCTTAGATCCATGCTAGGCTAGATCCATTGAGGCTTCAAATGATGGATGGTGTGAATTAGGCTAGGATTTAATGGCTTTTGATGTGGATCTACCTTTCCTTTGAGTTGCCCTTGGATTTGATTGGATTTAATTGCATGAATGATTGACAACCATGAGTGCATACAAGGTGTTTGATGGAATGCCTAGGAAGCTTCCATTCATAGCACTTGGCATGAATCCTTGCTCATACTATCTAGTATTGATTTGCATTGCTCCTAGAAAGAATTATGTGAATTGATGTTAGATTAGTAGGCATTGTGCTTTTAGGAGTTGGTAATATGTTTAGAGTGGTAAGCATGTTATTCAATCCACTAGTTATCAAGTCTTAGGAGGATGATATAGCTTGATTTATGTAATAATGCCACTCAAAGGAATTAAAATGGTTTGATACATGACTTGCCTAGTCCTTAGCCTAATCACACCGGAAATCATTTGAATCCTTGTTTGCTTTTATCGAATTTCTATTACTTGCTCTTTTATTTGTTCTTTACATTGCTTGCCTTCATATTTTGCTTGTTATTTCATTCACTCATTACTTGCCTAGTTATAAAACACCAAACTCATGACTATGTGCTTAGATAGTATGATAGAGACTACGTGAACTACTTGATTGTCTATCGATACATTCACTCCTTGTGGTTCGACCTGGACTACTAGCTAGTTCGGTTATTGTATTATTGATAGGCTAGAAATTAGCCGAGTCAATTTTTGGCGCCGTTGCCGGGGAGTGAATAGATTGATGATCAATAGATTGTTTAGTTTCTTGTTGCTAATTTGAGCTTGTTTTTTTTTTTTATATAGATAGGATGGTATTGTGCTTGTTGATTCAAGCATTTTATTGGACTATTTTTTATTTCTTTATTGGTGTGCTTGATAGGTACACACTTCATAGATCCAAGGTTAAACATGTGGAATCTTTCGTTTTGGACTATGAGAAGAGAGAAAGAACTCCCAAAGAGCAAGATGTGGAAATCAATCGGGAAGTGGAAGTTCTTAGGAAGCAATTGGAGGCTATGGAAGCAAGAATGGATGAGCAAAGGAGGAGAACTCAAGAGGTTCAATTAACTCCTATAATTGAGATATTCCAACCTCCAAAAGCTAGTTATCAAGGAAGAGAATGGGGCACGGTTGATGCACCTAGCTTTGAGCTTAAACCGGGTTTGATTCGTTTGGTTCAAGCAAATCAATTTGGAGGAGAAGTCACCGAGGACCCAAATGATCATCTATACTCATTCCTTGAAATTTGTGATACCCTCAAGATCGAAGGAGTGCGAAATGATATAATCCGGATGAGACTCTTCGGATTTTCACTTCGTGACCGGGCTAAAGAGTGGTTCAAAGGTCTCAATGGGAAGTCAATCAAATCATGGGAAGACCTATGCAAAGCCTTTCTCTCAAGATACTTTCCACCTTCCAAGGTACAATGCCTAATCTCGGAGATTTACCAATTTGCCCAACATGAGGATGAGACGATATTTGATGCTTGGCAGAGATTCTGTGAGCTCTTAAGGAAAGGCCCTCCACATGGCCTAGATGAGAGTCGACAAATTTTCTTCTTCTATGGTGGTTTGAGTTCACAAACAAGAACTATTGTAGATGCTACCTCCGGAGGTTGCTTGCTAAATCGAGATGTGAAGGAAGCCATGAGGATTATTGAAGATATGGTGTCTAATTCTTTTCAATGGCCTATGGAAAGGGTGAATCCAAAGAATGCTACCTCCATGATGGATGATAAATATGAAGAGCTTGTTTCCCAAATTACCAACCTTAAGAAGGAGCATGAAGAGATTAGAAAGGCGTTGATGGAAACACGAGCTTGGCAAAGACCTAAGAATGGAAGAATTCTTGGCCAAGAAGAGGTGATTCACATCAACCAACAACCTCTCTCGGTTTCTCAACAATTGGTAGAAGATGATCCATTCACATCTTGGAGTTATGAGGCTCCATTGATGTCTCCACTTTCCATGCCTATTCATGAGCCTCAAGAGGAAATAAAGCCATATTTGCCATATTCATTGAAGGATGAAGGTATCTCTCTGTTGGGAATTGTTAAGGACTAATTTGTTAAGGGGGGACTTCATGGGACATTTGATAAATGAAGTCATTTGTTTTGATTAGATCCCAAAACCCCAAGTGTCCTATTCCCAAGCGACCCATTTTGATGTAGTTAATAGGTTAGAATTTTTCTAAGCCTACTCTGTTAGGATGGCTCCTTTATTTTGCTTAGCTTTAGACTGCAGGAATTCAAGTGAAGGCCACTCGCTTGAGTGTGTTCTTCCAAAGCGAAGCGAGTCTAGCAAATCGAAGTGAAGCGTGCCGAAACCAGCGAAGCGAAGCGATCGCTACAGTGGAGTCAAAGTGAAGCCACCAAAGCGAAGCAAAGCGAACGCTACAAAGAAAAGCAGAAGCGAGTCAACGCGGGTCAACACTTATTAAAGCGGTCACTACGAAACTTCGTTTCGAAAGCGACCCGCTACAGTATGATCCTGAAGCGACTCACTTCAGAGCGGACGCTACAACTTCAAAGCAAAGCAAGCCACTACCTACCAGAAAGCGACAGCACAACTCCCGCCCATATTTTGAACTCCAGTCAACAGGAGATCGTAGCATTAATTACGAGATCTCCACGTGTCGAAAGCGGAGTGGAGCGGAAGAGTTGACTGCCAGGCCGACAAAGGCGCCGCAACAGTACTGGCTCGCTCCAGTTACTGTTAAGTTTGTAACTTAGCCATTTTCGGCAAAGAGACAAACTGGGCACCTGCAAAAGCTACTGTCTGCGCAAGTACTGTCGAGAGGAGGAGGGACAAGGCCACCAACCAAACAACGGATCTCAGCCATCCCTCCGCCTATAAATAGTGAAGGATGAAGACGAAGAAAAGATAGAACACTACCTACGCATACGAGCCTACTGCAAACAAACACTCCCCAGCTTTCATAGCAATCTTCGAGTCTTTGTTTTCCAGTGTTCTCCGAGTTTCCAGTTCATCGGAACTCGTCTTCACAACCTTCACACATAGATTCTAAGCCCACTTCAAATATCCAAGCTTAGAAGAAGAACTCTAGCCAATCTTTGCATCTACTGTAAAGAGTTCTTCATAGTGTGTCGTCAACCAAAACCCTATACTTCGTCTGTTAGGTTTTGATAGTTGTCGTTAGGTTGTCCAGATCCAAGGCCCTTCTTTCATCGATTGAAGAAGCCTCGATCGTAGAGTTGAGATCCAAGCTTACACTTACACCGTTTGTGTAAAGCTCGATCGAAGCTAGGCTGTAAGGAGAGCCCGGAATCTCCCTGTTGTTCGGACAGAAACGAGTGAAGTTTCGTGTCCAGTTTAGGTCTTAGTAGTGAACCCGTAATCACTGCGTTGTTTGTCAGATCCAGGCGAGTGAAGCCCGATCTCGACCAGGTTTTTGAAGGACCCGTAACCTTCAAGTTCTTGAGTGAAAAGAACGGTTGCCGTTTTGCAACAAAGTGGACGTAGGAGCGTTATCTCCGAACCACTATAAATCTTCGTTTCGTATCTCTCTAACCCTAAACTCTTTACTTTGTTTATCCATTGCACTTGCATCTAAACAACTTAATCTGGATATTTTAATTACTTAGGAAAAGATTTTAGCTCACCAAATTCCGCATACACGAGTAACGACTCCCTCTTGATCAAGTCATCACTTCGGTCAAGCAGGCAAGCTACGTACTGTAGATCTAGCTTCAGCTAGGTCTTAAGTTTTTAAGCGAGCTCTTTACTTGTTACTCTGAGTTAAGGGATTTGAAGTTGAAAAACTTCAAAATACGTATTCACCCCCCCCCCCCCCCCTCTACGTATTTTTCCTATTAACAAACCGGGACCAACAAGTGGTATCAGAGCAGCGGTTCTTTCGAGCCTCTTTGCATATCCGAAGTGAGTCCCCACTCACTTCACGTTGTCTCACTGAACCGGATCCTATTTCCTAAGTGCATCAAAACCTCACTCACGCATATTGCATTTACTGCTGATAGTTTGCTATGTCTACATACAGTGCCTCAAACCTTCCATAGTTCTCGATCGAAGGATACGAGACATGGAGTTTCCGAGTCGAGAGTTTCCTCTGCTCCATCCACGACCGGATGTGGGAAGTCATTGAGGACGGACCAATCAAAATTAAGAAAGCCATATCTGTGGAGGTTCCAGCCGCTGAAGGTCGTCCAGCCCACGTTCGTCAACAGTACGTGGAGAAGGATAAAGATGAGTATACTCCAAATGACTTCAAAGTTGCCAACCTCGACAAGATTGCACGCCACACGATGCAGAGCACCGTGTCGGATGCTTATCTACCACGAATAAGGAAATGTGCAACGGCAAAGGAAATGTGGGAAACCCTAGCTCTCATTTCTCAAGGCACTGACAAAATCAAAGAAAACAAACTCGTCGTACAAATGCGGGAGTTTGAAAGCCTGATAATGAAGCCAGGAGAATCCATCGACACCTTCGAACTGAGAGTCACCAACATCACTGCAACTCTCAACTCGCTTGGGAAGGAACTCACAGATAAGGAAGTCAACCTGAAGATTGTCCGAGCCCTCACAAGGAAGTGGCAAACTATGAAGGAGCTGTATCTAGCAACAAAGGATCTATCAAAGCTCACACCAGAGATTCTATTTTCTGAACTCAAAGCTCATGAATTCGATCTGAATCGAATGAACCTCGACGAAGAGGATGAAGCACCCACTACGTCAAAAGGAGTAGCATTCAAAGCTCCCGAAGGGCCAAGCGAGCAGTCGCTAGCCAAAATGACGAGAGAAGAATTGGAAGAACACGTTGCGTTCTTATCCAAGAACTTCAACAAGATGAACTCTCGAGTGGGCAAGTACAAAAGATTCTACAAGCAGTACAAAGGGAGGAGCACTGATGCTCGAGAAGGAAAAGGGAAGAGAGAAGAGACGACAAAGCCGATCCCGAGAGACATGATGGAAGTGGAATGTTACCATTGCCACAAGATGGGCCACTACAAATCCGATTGCCCAAAGCTGAGTGCGAAAGAGCGAGAAGAACTGAAGCAAAGAGGGATGCTCCAAGGCGAGCGCTCGTAGCGAGTGAAGTGCCGGTCGCTACAACTGAAGATCCGCCAAGCGACTCAGATGCATTCACCGATCCAAATTCCAGTGATGGTGAGGATCTTGGATTTATGGCGCTCACCGACGAAGAAACAGGAGAGGTATTCATCTATCCCTCACCTAGTTCAATTACACTCGCACACACACACCAAGAGGAAGCAAATTCCTCTGCATGGAGTGAGTTGCTTGACAAGCACGTTAAACTGTCAAGTGACCACGAAGTGCTGCAACAAGCTTTGTCCCAAAGCGAGAAGGAGAACCGAAAGCTAGCCCGTGAGCTTGACGAAGTCAAACTTAATTTAAGGGCTATGACTAGTAAGTTCGAGGATCTCTTCGCGAGACATCAAAGCTTGGAGGGAAGGTATGAAACCCAATCCACTCTAGTCGCCAACTTAAATAAAGCATCATACGCTAGACAGGCACTAGAGAGTTCTCTTCTACCTTTTGGTAGAAAGGGAGGACTTGGATATGAGGGTGGACCTTCCGAGCCAACTGTCTTTGTTGGTGCTTCAAACACGACACCATCAGTCACTTTGGAAATGCCCACTGCATCCAAAGCGACCACTAACAAAGACAAAGGCAAAATGGCTGAGAGCCCTAAGAAGAAGCCAATGAAGATGTCTATATCTTTAAGGACTGAATCTAAGGGTAAGCAAAATACAACTATCCCTAGCACTCACAATGCTAAAGACTACCAATCCAAAGGTAAAGGGAAACCAGTTGTAGCTTCTAAGCCTCAAGCCATGACACGAGAGACAAAGGATCTCCCTTTCAAGAAAAGGAGTAATGTCTATGTGTCACGTTATCCGGACTGGAGATGGTCCAACCGGACTAACATTGAGGGGGAAGAACTCGAAGGACCAAAGAGGCCGCTTCGAACTTCCAAGGTTACTCAAGCAAGTCGGGGTCAAAACCCTAGTTGGACCGCTTTGAGGAAATCAAGCGAGCCGCTTCAACAGACTAGAAACCCTAAGTCAGTCTCTAAACCCAAAGCTAATCCGAAGCGAGTCGCTTCAGGATATAAGCAAAGTGGGAAGAGCATAGGTAGGACTGAAGCGAGCCGCTACCCCTCTTGCACACACTGTTGCACATGTGAAGCTGCTTTAAGGCAGAAGTCACAGTTTTCGAAGGTCGAGAAACCCAAAGCACAAGCTTTCTTTCAAAAGAAAGTGAAGCAAGTGTGGGTACCTAAGGGAACTAACCTGCAAGGACCCAAACTGATTTGGGTACCAAAATCTGTCTAATTGCAGGTGGGCGCCGTGGATCCCATGCCAAGTGAGGGTCATCAAATCTGGTACTTGGACAGTGGATGTTCGAGACACATGACCGGCATGAAAGCTCTACTTCAAGACTACATTGAGAAGAAGGGTCCACACGTTACTTTTGGTGATAACTCTCGAGGAAGCACCAAAGGGTACGGCGCACTGAAAGTTGGAAAACTCACAATTGAAGAAGTCTCCTACGTGGAAGTACTTAAGCACAACTTGTTATCCATTTCACAATTTTGTGACAAGGGATACAAGGTAGAATTCATTTCCAACAAGTGCATTGTGAAGAGCAAGCTCACATCCCAGATTGTGCTTACTGGAATAAGACAAAGGAACGTCTATATAGCACAATGGGATAGCTGCAAAGTGGAGACGTGCTTAGTAGCAAGGAGTGCTACAGAGATTGGATGGCTTTGGCACAGACGCTTGAACCATCTCAACTTCAAAGCAATCAATCGCTTAGCTCGTAAGGGTTTGGTGCAAGGCATACCGAATGAAGTCTTCATCAAAGACCATCCATGCTCACCATGCCAACGAGGGAAGCAGACAAAGACGCACTTCGCCAGTCTTGAAGAAGCCTCTTCCAAGCGAGTGCTCGAGCTGCTTCACATGGATCTGTTTGGTCCAGTTACTCCAGTTAGTATAAATGGTAGGAAGTACACTCTAGTTGTAGTCGACGACTTTTCTCGCTACACTTGGGTCGTATTTCTCTACAGCAAGAAGGAGACTCTGACCAAGCTACCACAACTGCTCAAGCGATTGGCTGTGGAGAAGAATCAAGCTATCGTGACCATCCGCTCCGATAAAGGCACAGAGTTCTTGAACTCTACCATTCAAGCTTACTGCACGGAGCATGGCATAGCACATCAGACTTCCTCAGCATGCACACCACAGCAGAATGGAGTTGCTGAAAGAAGAAATCGAATCATCAAGGAAGCTGTTCGAACAATGATTGCAGACTCAAAACTTCCAATGAAGTATTGGGCTGAAGCTGCCAATACAGCATGCTACACGCAGAATCGAACACTTCTCTGCAAACGACACGACAAAACACCATATGAAATATGGACAGGGAGAATTCCTAACATATCTTATTTCCATATTTTTGGTTGTAGGGTCTTCATCCATGACAATGGGAAGTCACAGTTGAAAGCCTTTGAAAGCAAAGCTGATGAAGGAATATTCTTAGGATATTCTACATCAAGCAAAGCTTACAGGGTATTCAACTGTAAAACCCTAATCGTGGAAGAATCACCCCATGTCGTATTTGATGAATCTTCTTTAAGTCATCCACAGGAACAGGATCAATCTAAAGACGGAAAGTCAAGTGAGGAACCCATCAACACTCTTACTTGGGACATACTTGAGGATGAAGAAGAAATCAAAGGCTCAAGCGAGCAGAAGGTCCAAGGAAAAGATGAAGCTGCCCCCAAGACTCCTGAAGCGAGTACAGGCCAAGCACCCAATCCAGTCGCTTCAGACGGTGAAGCGAGTGACAAGGAAGACGATGAAGATGAAGCTGGCGGATCCAAGCGCGCGTGGCTCAAGGATCACTCACCAAGTCAAATTATCGGAGATCCATCCAAGGGTGTAGTGACCAGAAGTCAAGTGTTTGGAGAAAGTGCCATGTTCAGTTGCTTTCTCTCAAACATTGAGCCGACAAGCGTAGAAGAAGCCTTAGCCGATTCAAATTGGGTGATCGCCATGCAAGAAGAGCTGAACCAGTTCACCAGAAACGACGTATGGTACCTCGTGGATCGTCCCAAATTTCAGCACGTCATTGGCACCAAATGGGTGTTCAAGAACAAGACGGACGAGGACCACAACGTAGTAAGGAACAAGGCGCGTCTCGTTGCCAAAGGCTACTGCCAAGAGGAAGGAATCGACTTTGACGAGACTTTCGCTCCAGTGGCACGACTTGAAGCTATCAGATTGTTTCTAGCCTATGCAGCAACCAAGAAGTTTAAGGTCTATCAAATGGATGTGAAGAGCGCGTTCCTGAACGGTGAATTGAAGGAAGAAGTGTATGTGGAGCAGCCACCGGGTTTCGAGCAAGGAGACAAAGTGTATCGCTTGAAGAAAGCTCTATATGGGTTGAAGCAAGCCCCCAGAGCTTGGTACGATACACTTTCTCAATTCCTAGTGGAAAATGGATTTCACAAAGGAAAGATAGATCGAACCCTATTCACCATCAACCATGGAGAAGACATGCTATGGGTTCAGATCTACGTAGATGACATCATATTTGGGTCACCAAACCAGTCGCTTAGCGAGAAGTTTGGAGAGCTAATGAAGACCAAATATGAGATGTCAATGATTGGCTTGATGAGCTGCTTTCTAGGTCTTCAAGTGATGCAGCAGGATGATGGTATCTTCATCAATCAAGCGAAGTATACTAGAGATATGCTTGCCAAGTTTGGTATCCAGCATGCTAAAGCTGTGAAGATCCCAATGAATACCAACTGGAAGATGGAGCCAGACGAAGAAGGAAAATCTGTGAATCCTACAGATTATCGTGCCCTAATTGGGTCACTTCTCTATCTCACTGCAAGTAGGCCAGATATTGCTTTTGCAGTTGGAGTCTGTGCTCGCTTCCAAAGCAACCCCAAGCACAGCCATCTTGAAGCTGCCAAAAGAATTCTTTGATATTTGAAGGGCACTATCAATATGGGGCTGTGGTATCCAACGGAGGACAATCTGGGGCTCACTGGATACTCAGACGCCGACTATGGAGGGTGCCGAATTGATAGGAAATCAACTTCGGGCACGTGTCAGTTCTTGGGAAGCAAGCTGATCTCATGGTTCTCAAAGAAGCAGACGAGTGTAGCCACTTCAACGACTGAAGCCGAATATATGGCCGCAGGAAGCTGCTGTTCTCAAATTCTATGGCTTCGTCAGCAGTTGAAGGACTACAATGTTGAAGCGAATGAAATTCCGATCTTCTGCGACAACAACAGTGCTATATGCATCTCGCAGAATCCAGTGCTACACACCAGATGCAAGCACGTGGAAATCCGACATCACTTCATTCGTGATCATGTCGAGAAGAAGGATATCAAGCTCGAGAAAATTCATACCGATCTCCAGCGAGCAGATATCCTCACCAAGCCTCTAGCTGAGTCTCGTTTCAATCAGCTATGCATGGAATTAGGGTTGTTAGACCCTGGTGAAGAATGCTAGATCCAGGATGCACGAAGGAGTGGTCGCTAGTTTTTCGTAGCGTCACTCGCTTCGGATCTTCACCAACTCAAGCGAGCCACTTCAAAATCTCACTCGCTTGAAGAAGGAGAAATAAGGTGGAGCAAGGTGGAGTGTTGGAAGACGTTCCCTACCCGCTTACAGGAATTGTTAAGCCATTGGTTAAGGGGGAACTATTGTTTGCTCTCGGAGCAAGCTACTTCCAAAGCGAGCAAGGAAAGCTGCTACCTAGCCTAGGATTCCTAGCGAGTGGGTATAAACACTCGCAAGTGCCGTTTCTAGTAACGGTTGTGGGGTCTTGTATCGGGCCTTCCCACGTAAAAATGGTGAAAGCTTAGGCAGGGCTGGCACCTAGACCTTGTGTCCTCTTCCCATCTCTCCGTCGAAGAGGAGCAAGTCTTCTCATCTCCTTCATCGTGGATAAATGTCCATTTCTTACTCACTCTTCACTGAGTTGAGCTGCCGGATGTCTATCCATTCCCCTCTCACCTTGAACTTTGCATCGCTTCAATTTGCCCAATCATGGGTCAAAGCGAGTCGACTGCAAGTTCATTCTGTAGCATGTAGGAGGATGCTTGAAGGTTTACCTTTTTATACAAAAGGTTGCAGGGCTGGTGACATGCTTCTGCGTAAAATACGAGATTGTCTTGTCAGAGCATTCTCATTGTCATCCTGTCCATTTCTGCTCTGAGATAAGGACTTGTACTCATCCCCCATTCGTCGTGAATAAGTACACTTACGTGATACTCCCTTCGGGTTGTAGTAAGCTTGTGTACTTTATTCATTTTCTCCCCCATTCACTTCGATGGAGGACTCTCTAATTCGTAGAGGAAGAGGAATGCCATGAAGATGAATGCCATGAAGATCTAACTCAACGTATAGCATTCAACATGTGGTATCTAATTCAAGTGAAGTCTTCAATTTGTGGTATCAATCTCCTACGAAGTGAGATTGACTGGTAAGTGTTTCAATTTTAAGTACACTAAGTGAGCCGAAGCGTGCTAGAAACCTTCACTCACTACGTGGAAAATATAAAGTGAATCTGACACAAATACAAAGAGGAAAACATTCTTGTTTATCCTCGAAGTATGTAAGTCAGAAACATTTTAAATTAAGCAAAGAAATTCAATTTCTTATTCCAGTCGCTTCAGATGGCCAAGCGAGTGCTTCGTCACTCAAAGCTAGCCATCGCAAGCGAGTGCGGAACAGTCACTCAAGCGAATGCCTCTCAAGCGAGTCAAGGCCAAGCGGCCCAACTCGAAGCGAGCGGGCATGAAGCGAGTATGAGCTGTCTGCACTCGAGTGCCTATTTCACTTTCTGCCAAGCATTTAATGCAGTGGCGCGTAGAGGAAGAAACGACAGGCGCGTGGACGTCAAAGCCGAGGAAAGCGGGAAAAATCGCACTCAATCCAGCCGTCGAATCTGAACCATCTCGAAATCTCAACCGCTGGATTGACTACTGTTGGGAGAAACGAATCATCAACAGCCACGTGGCCACGTCAAGCGAAATTGGCGGTTCACTTTTCCAGTGATGACGCCGGACACGTCAGTTCCATCACCGGAGGTAGCCGCCCACGCACAAAACCCTAGGAGTGATTTTACCAGAATACCCCTGCCACGTCAGCCAGGACCTAACTCTATATATTTGGGACGAGGCAGAACTGCAAACCTTTCACAGCCTTCAAAAATTTCCATTCTCGTGCTTAGATCTGCAATTTCTGCAACTCACGAGTCTCAACCTCTTTCTATTTCATCGTAAAAATTCTCTTCAAATTTCTTTCAAATTCACCATGGGCAAGAAGAAGAGTACAGAAACGATGGAGAAGTTCATGACGAAAGTTGGCGATCACATCAACGTCGAGCCCCACCTCGACCCTATCGTCATAGAGAAGAATGGTTTCTTCCGTAGAGCCGTGACCACGGCCGGTCTATGGAAGTTTGTAACTTTGATACCGACGAAGATTCTGGCGAAAGCCATTGGAGAGATTCTGTTGAATCTGAAGAAGGAACAAAATACATCTTCCTTCACTGACCCACGGACCAGGAAGCCGGTGGAGGTTGATATGAGTAAACTCATCGAGGTGTTCGATCTACCAAGAGAAGGAGGAGATTCTCTGCTAGATCTAGGTCTTTCGGCCGAAGTGCAGTATGTTCGATTTGCAACCACCAGAGCAGATCCGAACTTCAAGGAGGCCAACATTCGCAAAAGTCTGAAGGAACCGTTCAATCTCATCTGCGAACTCTTTACGAAGAGCATTGCATGCTATGTCGGTTCCCTCGACACGCTGTCAGAGACGAAGCTGATCGGCACCACCATGATCATCGACAGCCTCACTGGAACGAAATTCAACTGGCACGGGTGGCTTCTCAAGCAAATCCACGAAGCTGCTGACGATTTCGCGTTTGTTCCAGGAACTGCAAACGAGATCCTTCGGAAAGGAAAAATAAAATTCTTTTCAAGACTGTCTGTTGCACTGGAAATGATGTTCCCAGAAATAATGTGGCCGGATTCCGACACGACCATATACAACAAGCAAACCATCTTCTACGACACGTGGAGGAAAACCAAGATCTTGATGGATCTGGGACTTCTGGAAGTTGAAGTGCCCATTGCAAGACCAGTTGCCGAAAGGCAAGCTGAGAAAGGCCAAGAGAGACTGGTCGCTTCACCTGTGAAGCGAGCCAGGTCCAAGCGAGGCAAGAAGAAGATGAAGCTAGTCACTTCGCTTGTCCAAGATAGCGAGGCGGTGGAGAAGCCGCTTGAGGACATCGAAGTGACCCAACCTCAGCCGTCACCAACCAAAGCCCAATCCCCTCAACTCCAAATCACCCAAAATCCAGAACCCCAATCTTCATCAACCCAACAACCACCAAAACAGATAACCCCCCTCTCTCCCCATGAAGAAGAGTCAGCTTCTTCTTTCCACATTCCCACTGTTCCATTCCTCAGCACTGATGAAGCTCCTGCCTACACTACATTCACCCAACTTCAATCCCAGCCAATACAACCACCCCCCACTGAAGCCATCCAGATTTCCGACACCCAAGAAACCTCATCACCTACCCAATCCATCTCGACATCGGCAGCTACAGCCGATACCGCCCAAACCATAGGAGAACTTCCTATTATTCCTCAATTCAAAACCCCTGCCCTCACCGAACACAAGCGGGCTCTCGAACGCTATGTTCGAGACAGAGAGCAAGCCGCGGAGACAATCAACCTTCGCTACGATCTTCGCTCCGCAAGTGTTGAATGGAGCGACATATTTTACACCAATGTAGTAGACTTTCTGACGTACATCACGTACCGAGGAACGGAATACTACAAGATCTTCAGGCTCCTCAAAGCCTTCACAGAGGAGGAGTTGATCCAGATGGAAGTCAATCTGCTCAATTTTATCGGCGAAAATGGCTTCCATACCTTCCTTGAAGGGACTAGCTTCTGGGAGAAGCTGGATGCCAAGGTGAAGGAATCATATCCACTCGCCACAGTTCCGAAGCGAGTGCCCTCATCCCATGAGAGGAAGCTCATCCGGGAGTATAAGGAGGAGATGGAGATGAAGGATGCTGAGATTGCTAGTCTCCAAAGCGAGATTACCAAGAAGAGCGATGAATTGGAGAGGAAGGCGGGGGAGGTCATTGGTCTTAGAGAAGACTTTGACAAGAAGAAGAAGGAGTTGGAGGGAAAGGTGGAGGAGAAGGAGAGGCTTCTTGAAGAGAAAGAGAAGGCGCTGGAGGCGCAAGTGAAGCTGGTGGATGACAACACCAAATCTATCACAGAACTCAAGGGCTTGCTTGATGCAGAAAGAAGCCGCTTGAGGGAGGTTAATACTAAATTGACCTCTCTTGTCAAGGATAAGGAGGTGTTGGAGAAGGAAGTGAAGAAGGTGAAGGAGAAGTATGAGAAGAGAGAGGAGGAACTGATAAGGATGGGAAGCGAGCTGCTGAGCACTAAAAAGACACTCGATTCACTCAAGACTGAAATGAAGCAACTGAAGCAAAAGAGAGAGATTGATAAGAAAGAACTAGAGAGTCGGAGGAAGAGTGCACAAGATCTTGACTTAGAGAAAGCAGAACTTTCTATTCTACTGCAGAAAGTCAAGAGACTGAAAGAAACTCTCACTGTAAGAATCACTGCAGATGCCGAATTTCACAATTCTCTCAATCGAAGGGAAAGGAGGCTTGCAGTGATGAAGGCAGAACTTGAAGCGTCCAAGGAACACTTGGAACTCACGCTTCAAGAAGAAACCAAGAAGATCACCAAGGCTGTAGAAGCGGAGCTGGAGGCTCGCTTCAGAGAGGTGGAGCCATTGGAGAGTATGATGGCGTCCGTTGTTGAGAGAGAGAGGCAGTGCGAATATCTGCTTGAAGAGATATCTATCAAGACTGCTGAGATAGTAGCGCCATCCATGGACAAAACCCAGCAGATGCTTCAGACTGTCCTCAACACAGTCAATTCACTACAACAATCCCTCTCTGGAAAATCTATAATCCTAACCCCTGGCAGTGATGATGCCAAAAAGGGGGAAGGCCAAGTAGAGCAAGGCGATGCTGGAGGTTCAGGAGGAAGGAGAGTCGGTGTGGAGTTGATGTTGGAGGGAGGAAGTGGTGCAGGTGAGAAGGAGGATGAAGCGTGGTCTCTGGGCAAGACAAAACTCACGGAGGAGGAGTTATTAAAACAGCTTGAAGAGCCCAGTAGACCACTTCAAGAAAAAGTGCTAAGTGCATCGATTGCACGACATCCTCCGGTGACAGTATTAACGAAGGAGGAAAAGAGGAAGCAGGTGGAGAAGGATGCTGCCTTGGCATGGGAGATGGAGCAACTAACCACATACTTTGTTAATGCAGGTGCTTCGTCCAGTTCCCAAGCGGCCGCTTTACCCAAAGTGGACGCACCAGCTTCATCCGCCGCACTAGCTTCAACAGCTGCACTCATCTCATCTACAGCTGTCCCCTCTAGTGAAGCTACGAAGAAAGACATGCCGCCTCCACCACCAAAGATGCCAATGAAGCGAACTGCACCAGAGATGAAAAGTAATGACCCCGCGGCTAAGCGCCAAAAGGTCAAGCAAGCAGTTGCTTCAAAAGCAGGAAAGGAGGAGAGAAAAAGGAAAGAAAGAGAGGAGGGAAGGAGCGAAGAGGAGAGAAAGAAGAGGAGTCACGCCAGGCGTCTCCAAGTGATTGACGCACGGATCGAGGAGCACTTCAGTGAAGTATTGCTCATTCAGTCCTCGTTGGTCCGAAGCGCGTTCATTCCCGTCATGCCAGATGAGTCCGAAGCATGTGAAGCTCAAGCCATATTTGATGCATGCGACGTGACTACAAAGGAGATGGTGGAGTCGGGTCGATATCCTCGCAATGATGAACAAGATTACATTCGCAAACGACTCAATGCGAAGCGTCCATCGTGGAACAGCGAGTCGGGAGCAAAATTCAAGAAGGTCATGGCTCAACTGTCAAGCAGGACAGAAGAGGAGTTGGCCAAGCGAAGGATTGATCACCCAGATGCCAGGGAGATTGAGGAGTTCATTCCGAGGGATCTGCGCGATTTGTGGCTAGACTACAAGAATCTGTTTATCAAAGCTTACTACTTTTGGGAGGTAGTGCCACTTCAGGATCGTTGCTCTCGAATGAGTGCTCTCAGCAACTTCCTGTGCACATATGACGAGAAGATGCGGAGAAAGATCTTCACCACCGCTGAACTGACTCAGCCCAAGCCTCTGATTGTCAAGATTCCTTCCATAAAGCAATTCCCCATGCCTTATCATCCAGGAACTGATATTCCAGACAGAGGAATTATTGATGATGAAGTGACTGAAGCCTTCAGGCTGGAGAGCGCTTGGAGAAATCCCAGTATCCACACAGTAGACTCTATGGAATCGAGAGTTCTATCAGCTTACGTGGATACTGCTGCTGAAGAAGAGGAGAAGAAGGAGGAAGAAGGAAAGGAGAAGGAGAAGGAGGATGAAGCTGCAGGAAACCTTTGAGTTTCAAGCTTCTAAAACATATCTTTTTGTGAACTGCCTTGTTCATCTATCTCACCTTTATTTCTGTCTCTTCTCGTGTCATTTACTCGCTTTGTGAATGACTTTACCTTTTTACTACAAACTCAAATAATTTAACCGAAAAAAAAAGGGAAAGGAACTTAAAAGAAAAATTACAAACGAAACTGCAAAGGAAGCAGTCGCTTGGAGTTCCCTTCACGGTTAGATAGGCTGGAATTTTCTAAATCTCAACCTTTGGGTTTTGGCATCATCAAAAAGGGGGAAATTGTTGGGAATTGTTAAGGACTATTTTGTTAAGGGGGAACTTCATGGGACATTTGATAAATGAAGTCATTTGTTTTGATTAGATCCCAAAACCCCAAGTGTCCTATTCCCAAGCGACCCATTTTGATGTAGTTAATAGGTTAGAATTTTTCTAAGCCTACTCTGTTAGGATGGCTCCTTTATTTTGCTTAGCTTTAGACTGCAGGAATTCAAGTGAAGGCCACTCGCTTGAGTGTGTTCTTCCAAAGCGAAGCGAGTCTAGCAAATCGAAGTGAAGCGTGCCGAAACCAGCGAAGCGAAGCGATCGCTACAGTGGAGTCAAAGTAAAGCCACCAAAGCGAAGCAAAGCGAACGCTACAAAGAAAAGCAGAAGCGAGTCAACGCGGGTCAACACTTATTAAAGCGGTCACTACGAAACTTTGTTTCGAAAGCGACCCGCTACAGTATGATCCTGAAGCGACTCACTTCAGAGCGGACGCTACAACTTCAAAGCAAAGCAAGCCACTACCTACCAGAAAGCGACAGCACAACTCCCGCCCATATTTTGAACTCCAGTCAACAGGAGATCGTAGCATTAATTACGAGATCTACACGTGTCGAAAGCGGAGTGGAGCGGAAGAGTTGACTGCCAGGCCGACAAAGGCGCCGCAACAGTACTGGCTCGCTCCAGTTACTGTTAAGTTTGTAACTTAGCCATTTTCGGCAAAGAGACAAACTGGGCACCTGCAAAAGCTACTGCCTGCGCAAGTACTGTCGAGAGGAGGAGGGACAAGGCCACCAACCAAACAACGGATCTCAGCCATCCCTCCGCCTATAAATAGTGAAGGATGAAGACGAAGAAAAGATAGAACACTACCTACGCATACGAGCCTACTGCAAACAAACACTCCCCAGCTTTCATAGCAATCTTCGAGTCTTTGTTTTCCAGTGTTCTCCGAGTTTCCAGTTCATCGGAACTCGTCTTCACAACCTTCACACATAGATTCTAAGCCCACTTCAAATATCCAAGCTTAGAAGAAGAACTCTAGCCAATCTTTGCATCTACTGTAAAGAGTTCTTCATAGTGTGTCGTCAACCAAAACCCTATACTTCGTCTGTTAGGTTTTGAGTGTTGTCGTTAGGTTGTCCAGATCCAAGGCCCTTCTTTCATCGATTGAAGAAGCCTCGATCGTAGAGTTGAGATCCAAGCTTACACTTACACCGTTTGTGTAAAGCTCGATCGAAGCTAGGCTGTAAGGAGAGCCCGAAATCTCCCTGTTGTTCGGACAGAAACGAGTGAAGTTTCGTGTCCAGTTTAGGTCTTAGTAGTGAACCCGTAATCACTGCATTGTTTGTCAGATCCAGGCGAGTGAAGCCCGATCTCGACCAGGTTTTTGAAGGACCCGTAACCTTCAAGTTCTTGAGTGAAAAGAACGGTTGCCGTCGTGCAACAAAGTGGACGTAGGAGCGTTATCTCCGAACCACTATAAATCTTCGTGTCGTATCTCTCTAACCCTAAACTCTTTACTTTGTTTATCCATTGCACTTGCATCTAAACAACTTAATCTGGATATTTTAATTACTTAGGAAAAGATTTTAGCTCACCAAATTCCGCATACACGAGTAAGGACTCCCTCTTGATCAAGTCATCACTTCGGTCAAGCAGGCAAGCTACGTACTGTAGATCTAGCTTCAGCTAGGTCTTAAGTTTTTAAGCGAGCTCTTTACTTGTTACTCTGAGTTAAGGGATTTGAAGTTGAAAAACTTCAAAATACGTATTCACCCCCCCCCCCCTCTACGTATTTTTCCTATTAACAAACCGGGACCA
Source organism: Thymus quinquecostatus (assembly GCA_024222315.1). Lineage (NCBI taxonomy): Eukaryota > Viridiplantae > Streptophyta > Magnoliopsida > Lamiales > Lamiaceae > Thymus > Thymus quinquecostatus. The sequence continues at coordinate 16,050,926 of CM044175.1, read as the reverse complement.
ACACTCTCTTACTCGTTTTCCCAAAACTTTTATGAAGAATGATGATGTGAGTGAGTTGAATGATGGTATCATGAACGATGTATCATTTCCTCTTGAGTTTGGATATGAGAATCATGCCGAGTTTGGGGGTGAGAAGAGAGATGATCTTGTAGAGAGTACTCCTCATGAAGAAGTTGTAGAGATGAGCATTGGTAGGTTGGAAGAGTTCAAGAAGTTGGATGTCAATTCTTCTTTGGTTGAGTTGTTGAGAACTATGCCAAATCATGAGAAGTTCTTGGGGGATGTAGACAAGAGAAAGGTTAAAATGGATGATGATATGACCATTGAGTTATCAGAGGGATGTAGTGCTAGACTACAAAGAAAATTTCCCAACAAGGAAAGCGATCTTGGAGATTTCACAATTCCTTGTGAAATTGGTGATCAAGTGCTAGAGAAGGTCTTGTGTGACATGGGTTCAAGAGTGAATGTGATGCCTCTTCCTATCTTTGAACGTTTGAAGATTGGAACCCTTATGCCCACCATGACGATACTTAAATTGGTGGATCGCTCTATCATAATTCCATGGGGAAAGATCGACAATGTGCTTATCAAGGTTGGAAAGTTCATCTTTCCGGTGGACTTCTTCATTCTTGACATTGATGAGGAGCATAACTTTCCTTTGATACTTGATATGCCTTTCTTGTCCACAAGCCGAGCTATATTGGATGTTTGTGATGGAAGTCTCACTTTCCGTGTTGATGAAGAAGAGATGACATTCTATGAACCGGAAGTTGAGAATAGATTGAAAATTCCAACCAAGGATGAGGGCCTTGAGCTTGAAGACTTACCTCATTCAATGTTTGTTGATGCATTCCCATATCGAGGAGGAGGTTTCAAAAACCTAGGAGGCGTGAAGTTCCAAGAAAAGATTGCCGATCCTTCACGTGAGAGGTTTACAAGTTTTGGAGGTCAACAGAGGACCTCGTTTGATGTCCCATGAGTCGAAATTTGAGGTATCGTCGAGCTAACGACGTTAAACAAGCGCTCATTGGGAGGCACCCCAACACGTATCCTTTATTTTCTCGTTTTCTATAAGTTTAGTCGTTTTAGTCGAATAAGAGTGAGAGTGGGTTAATTTGTTATGGAAAGGAATTTTTAAATGTTGGATGCTTTCTTATGCCTTAGAAAATTTTTGAGATTTTTCATGTTGGCCATTTCATGCCTTAGAAAAATTTTGAGAATTTTCAAGTTTTGTTTTCCAACACTTAGAAAAATTTTGAGGGTCTAAGTTTTCCTTTTGCGCAGTTCGGCGGTAAAATCGAAAAAAAATAGCAAAACTTGTCGGAATTCGATTCCGTCGGTTGCGTTGAATTCCTAAGACTCGGGAGTAGGGGGAGGACCAACTTTCGTCCCGGACCGGCCCGGAAATGCCCGGGCCAAGCCCGGGGACCAGACTCATTTGCGACCGAGCCGTGGGTCGCTGCCCAGATCGCAATCCACGTCCTCGTTTGCGACCCAGCTCCAGCTCGCAATCTAGGATGCCTCCGAAGGCATCTCGTTTGCGGTCAACGCCCGTTGACCGCTGCTCCTCCTACCCTATGCGCAATCTCGCCGTTTCGCCTCGTTCTCCCTCATACGAACTCCGAATTGCAATCCGTTTTTTGCTATGGATTCCTCTTTCAACCCTCTACAACATAGGATTGTTTTGAGTAATTTTGTTTTTTGTTTTTTTTGGTGTCAATAAGTGGGCAAAGAGGAGCAAAGCATGAAGAAGGAAAGGATTCAACTCAATCGAGCAAGTACCGGAATGAGCAACAATGAACGTGATATGCATCGCAAGCTTGGACCTTTGTGAGTGTAGTTTAAATTCCTTATTATTTTCCCCTCCAAACTCATTTTAGACTTTGCTTCTAAAATAAGTTTGGGGGAGGGGGGTAGGATAAGGTCCTTTTCTCTCTTCGGTTTTTCATTAAAGTTGCGATTTTTAAGCTTGTATTTGCTTGATGAAGTTGATTGTGCTTAATTTGTTGCTTGTTGATGGGATGAAAGTGTGTGGAATGGATTGTATGTGGTGGAGTTTTTGAGGAGAAGAAAATTTTGGAATTTGAAAGGGTTTGTGCAAATAATTCAAGTGATATTTTCATGCTTTATATGGGTGCTTAATTGCGTAGGTGCAAAATTTTTCAAGTTTCATTTCAAAAGCATCACTTGAGTTATAGTGTTTTTTGTTCACATGGTTAGATATTGTGGTTATCACTCCTTTGCTTTCAAAAGAGATGCCAATGATGATTTGAGCGGAAAATGCATCATATTTTTGGGATTTCCCATGTGTGTATTGAGCATGAAATGGTTGCATAGCATGATTAGCTAGGAATGATTGATCTTAGGCACATGAACTCTAAACAAAAGCTTGTGAGATTTGAGCCAAAACGTTGCATTAATAACGTTACTTTTTCTTTCTTGTGAGTTTGCCATGTAGTGCATTTTTATCTTCTAGAACTTGCCTTCAATCTCGATCGAGGTTGCTATATGTGCCACGAGAACTTAGAAATGATTTTAGGCCCTCACTTGTTAGCACTATAAGAAATTCGCTCATAGATAACTCAAATTTTGAGTTATCTATGCACCAGAAAAAGCGTTATAGAACTCAGTGTAATGTATAGTCACGCTCATACATTATGGTTTTTTAGCGTAATCTATGTGACTTATTCATAACGTTTTTATTGTTCATAGATAACAGTAGATAATCGTAATATATAGTGATGATACATTACAGTTGTCCACCGTTATCTATAATATTCTATACGTTATAATTTGTCTTCATAGATTTCTGTTTTCAATGGTTTTTATTACAGTTTCTTATCGTAATCTTTTTATTAGTTTACATTACGATTTGTAACCATTATGAATAGCATATATGCATAATGTTATGAAATACCGAAAACTAAGTTTAGTTTTTCATTCAGGATAAACACAAAATGATATCATCCAAACATATTTGTTCATCAGTCAAACAAATCTACTACCAAATCCTATAAATCAAATGACCAAAAATCTCATAATTCTTGTTCCGATTTCACCAATAAACAAAAGTAAATTTGTCTTCCTCGCCAACTTTATGATGCAGCTGGTAGAAAACCGAAGCCACTTTATATTTCCCAAGACTAGCAGCCAACTTTTCCGAGGAGCAGAACTTCGCTGTCAACGTAATAAAGAAACAAATTTTAAAATTTAAAACACTGAAAGAAAGCAGCAAAGCAGCATTCAATAAAATTGTAGTGATCAGTCACTAGTTAACGAAGAAGTAAAGCAATTAACGATACCTTTTCTAAAAGAAGGGATTGAATTGGAGGAAATGACATCCACAAGAAACTGCAAAACTATTGGCTTTGTAACCCAAAATGTTACATAAAAGAGAGTTAAGGAAAGCGGAAACAATAAATATTCATTAGAACATCAATCAAGTATCAAGCTAAATTTCCATCCTTAAGAAATCAAGAATCATGTTTCCACATACAAATCAGTTGATAAACTAAGCCAATACTAATCCATCCATCCCTTCTAATTGAATTAATCACAGCTAACATATTATCACATGAGAGAGAGAGAGAGGGTACCAGAGAGAGAGAGAGAGAGAGAGAGAGAGGGTACCTGCAGTTTCTGGTTCCTCTGCAGCAGGCTATTATATTCTAGCATGTCCTGAGCACATGCCTCAGTAATTTTTAGAACTCGCTCTACCATAAACTACCTTCTGTATCTGAAAATTTTCTGAGCATTCAAGAATTAACAGTGGCAATATATTGAGAGGGGTCAAAGCTCGTAATGAAACATAATCATTTCTTAAGTCATAACCACTTCAAGCGTTTAGTACAGGCTATTTATGTCTTAAAAGAGTTCAAAAAGGTTTTGTTGAGCAAATTATTGGTATGATGCACTAAAGACGAAACACAAAGAAAAATCCAAAAGTAAATTGCTCCTTCTCCTTATACTTTTACTACTTCACAAAACCCATACTAATAAACTAAAATTGGGCCCAAGAAACAGATTACCATGTGTAAGAAGTAAGGATATCAGCTCAAATTAAGCAGAATCAGAATGAATCTTCCATTACCATTCAAATATAAGCCAAATAATTCCCAGAAACCAAATAGAGAAAGCTAAAGCAGTAATAAGCATTCCAAAATTCACTCAGCTCCAACCGAACAATTCTGAACCAAAACAGCAACACAAAACTAATGTTACCGTTCACAATATCACGACTCCCGCTCTCAATTCTGTCTAACCCAATCCTCCCAGATGCGATGCTGCTTTCAAAATCTCCAAAGCCTCATTTTCCGGCGATGGCAAGGGTGCGTCAACTAGGACGGTGGGAGCAGAACCCTAAATCTGGAATAAGGTTAGAAATCGAGGGAGAAAGAGAAGTAGAGATAGATAGAGTGGCGTTACCGAGTTTGGGAATAGTTTGGCAACGAAAACTGATATTCGGATCTCAACTACTACGTCTATCAGTATCTAAATTTCAGGCTATACTAATGTTTTCTCAAAGAAGGCTATTATGACAGTTCAACTTTGAGTAAATAAGACAAAGAAAACCTGCATACATGATAAGCTTCTAATAAGATATTCTGCACTATTTATCTCAGATTATCAGAACAAATGAGTGAAAGAACGGTGAACTTAAAACTAGGTGCACTAGAGTGAACCTTCAGATATCTAACTTGAACACCAACACTTTGTACATAAACTTATGTAGCTATATTCACAGGATACCGATAGCTTCTCCAGACTGTCTAGCGGGATTCAACTAACATCTATATGTCTCAGATATTGCATTTGCAAGCCTGTACATATGGGGACTCCAATCAATAAACCATCAACTAACAGACTCCAATCTCTCCAACCTAAATGCACCAAATTCCAAAACTGAACCTCTTTTATTCTCGTACAAATAAAAACAAACGAAAGCAACGAGTATTAATTCCGTAACAGAGAATGCATGCCTGAGTTGAACTTCCGGTTTATTGTGCCTTTCCACTTCTTGACAGGGAAAATTCTACAAAAAATTACATGAAAGATTCGAATAAACAAATAAGAAACTCAAAATTAGTAACTTATCAAAATTAAGGCTCAGATAGGTGCTTTATGTGCTCAAGGAGGTGCCAACGAAGGCTCTAGCTTCTCATACAAGAGGTGTCAGAAATAATAAGCAACATTCATCATAGGTAGAAAATTAATCAACAAAATTGGAGATGAAATGAATTGAAATTGAAAGAAATAGGCCTCATAGAGAAGATTAGATTGTCAACATATGGTGATTCGGACATATGCTTGTCTATAAAAGTTCAAATCATAAGCCAAAAACTGAAGAAATCAAAAACTTTTCAAAATAAGAAGTCATCAAATAGGAGCGAAAGACTAAAAAGTTGTTCAATTATGAACAATTCATTTGAAATATGCTTGTAATCATCACATGGCTCCTATCACAAACGAAAAAATTCTGGAAAATTTAATCACGAATCCGACAAAAGGCAAAACACAGATCTGAAAAAAATTGAAATCAAAAGAGCCTCAGAAGGAAGGCAGTAGTGTGGTCGTAATCAACGAATACTCATTCACAATTATCCACTAAAATCATCATCGGCAGCTGCAGAATTCAACAAACAAAGAAAATAAATCCCAAAGCAAAAAAGAGAGGAAAAAAAGGAGATGCAACATCGAAGCAGGCAAAGTTATACAACTAATCTGACTTCCAAACCGACGCATTAAACAAATCAAGCTCACGGATCCACGGCGTACTGGAAAAACCGAAATCATACACAAAAATCTCAATTAATCGGAAGAATTTGAGAGAGAGCAGGGTAGAGTGACATAACAGTATTTCGGAGCTAGGAGACGGAAATTCCGGCGCCGGCGATCTCCCTCGCGACGAAGATATCACAATTCCTTTAGCTAAACCCTAAACCCTAAATCCTCAATTAAGGTTTGGAATTGAGGGTTAGAAAAACTGGACAGACCTCAAAGAGATAGAGAGAGAGGGAGAGTACCGTGTTTGGGAGCTAGGGCACGAAAATTCCCTGCGACGGCAAGCTCCCTCGCGGCGGCGATGAGTCAAGAGAGAAACCCGCAGCTCTCTTGCTTTCTTTGTCGATCGATTTCGCGATTCTAACCACAGAAATTTTTCTAAGTGTATAACCTGCAGCTCCCGCAGCTCTTTTATTTTCAATTTTGATTTTATGATTATTATTATTATTATTTTAATAGAATAGATAACACTAATTTAATTACGGTTTTTTCTTATCGTAATTAAAAAGTAAAAGTGTTACTTCATACATTACGTTTCTTTCAAATACGTTAAGAAAAATAATAGAATATATTACAGTTTATAAGTGACCGTTATCTTTGGTAAAAGCAGCACGCATATAGATTACGGTTTCGTAAAAAAACGCTCATACATTACGGTTTTTAGTAAAAACCGTAATGTATGAACCGTTACATTTGACAAAATTTCATGTAGTGTAGCCTCATTATTCCCTAAACACTAACCAAATGAAACGTTAACTTTGTGGTCCCCCTTGAGCCTTTGAAGCCTTTGTTGCTAAACCGGATGAAAGGGGGTGAAGGTTGGTTAAGGGAATCCATTGAGAGGTTGTGAGTAGTGAGATGACGAGGTTTGAGAAGTTTGATTGAAGAGATCGTTTTTGAGATGAATATACTCCTATGAGCTCTAGTGAAAAAAAAAAAAGAAAAAAAAAATGAAAGAGATGGGAATGGAGTTCTCAATTAAAAAAAAAGAAGTGAAAAAAAGTGATGAGAAAAAAAAAAAGAAAGAAAAGAGTTGAAAAGAGAGAAAAGTTTGAATAAAGTTAGTTGTGAATGAGAGCATAAAGGAGTTATTCATGAATGTTTGAGAAGCTTCAATCAAGTTTATGTACTTAATGTAGAGGGTGAATCTACAATTGAGTTGGATCCGACTGGTTCGACCCACTGATCAGATCCGACTGAAGAAGGGGCACTAGCAACCTGTCAAACAGAACAACGTAAGAGCCCTTCGATGGACACGGGTGGGGGTGTCAGCCGAAGGACCTCCGACGCTCAAGTCAGTGATCGGTGTAAACAGTCGGAAAACAGTAATTAAATAATGTAAAACGAATAAGTAAAGAATTGTATAAATTCCGATGGAGATGATGGTGGTGAAAATGAGCAATGTGGAGATGATAGGAGGCGCCGTCTGACTGAAGTTCAGTAGACGCCGACTGACGGAGCTTGGAGGGTTTCAGAGGAGGAGTCAGTTGGTAAATGGATTGCGTGATTGCTTGAGTGTGAGAGTGCGTGAGATCGTGTGCCCTTGACCTAGCAGTCAGGGTGTTTATATAGGACGACTGCCCGACTAGGGTTCTTTGTTCAAAACCCTAACCGCACGTAGTCGTTGAGAACGTGGGGAGGCTTCTCCCGGCTGACTCGCTCCGTCCGTTCGGTCAGTTGAGATTGATCTAGATCCTTCGGCTGGCTGAGTGGACCCCTAGGTGGTTCGTGGGTTCAGTCGGCCCAATAGAAACAAGGCCTTTGAATAGTTAACTGGGCCAAACAAATTGTTCCGCCTGACCGATGGGCTGATTATGCTCAAGTGCTTGGAGTTGGGCTGATCAAGTATGAGCAAATGGGTTGGGCCAGTCAGGCGGATTTTTCCCACTACATTTTTTCCCCCACTCTCTAGTTGGAATTTCCAACTGGAGAGTAGTCGGATTTTTCTAGATAAAAATAATTAGTTCGCGTTATTTGGAACAATGAATAATTTCAGTCGGTCGGTAAAATGAGATTTTCGTTCAGTTGGCCCCGTGAGCTTATCAGTGCTCATCTTTATGTGCATAATTTAATAAGTTGATTTTTCCGACTGAATGGAAATCGAATTTTTCTGATTAGGCCGTTAACAATTTCAAGTTGTTTGGATAATGAATAATATCAGTCGGTCGGTACTAAGGGACCTTTACTCAGTCGGCCGCATGGGCTTATAAGTATTCCCTTTTATATGATAAATTATCATTACCGACTGAGTGAATACTTTGCGGAATTTCTCTAAGTATAGAGTAGTCAGATTTTTCTAGCAGGGAATGAACAATTTTTCGTTCCGTCTGACCAGCTGACTTACTTTTATTCTCTAGGCATTTCGTTTAAGCCGACTGACTGAATGATTGATGAAATTAAGATGGCGAATTTTTTCTTGAATGTGAGTCATGTGGCCGACTGAAGCTTTATTTCCCATTTGAAAGGATCGTGTAGAAATTTGTCCGACCGACTGAAGCAAGGCAATCGTTCTATGATTCAGTTTGTCTGTTAATGCAACTTCTTGGGTTGTGAAATTCCCCCATATTAAATAATGATTAAGTTGTTGGATCCAACTTACGAAAGCTTTGCCACGTTAGCCCATTGATTAATGTAGTTGATTTCTCTCGTTTAATGTCATTTAATGCTTCAAGAGTATACGGAGCATTGCTTCCCTTTTCTTTTTTCTTCAACTTGAAGTGGTCATTTTTATTATATTTCATCAGGCAAGCAGACAGCCAGCTTCGTGCCTTGAACAAGGATAAATTGAGCATATTTAACCGAATGAATGATTGAGCTTTTAGGGGCTGAGTTATTTCTTTTGGTTTCCACCATTTCAATGAGTAATCTCAGTCAGTCAGTCAATAGATAAATTCACAATATCTTTTGATCAATTTCCATCGGTAGCCGACTGACCGATGTAGTGTATTGGTGCTGACTGACTGAAATATTTTGCCAGTCGGCATGGATCTTCGGTCAGCATGGGTCTTCAGGAGTAGTTGATTATTTTGTTGTTTCCGACTAGAAAGTAGGCGGAATTTTCCAACTGGGTCTAATTGAATTTTAAGTCATCGACATAGGATCTTTCGCAGAGCTGGAATGTCACATCTATTCAGTCGGACCCATGACCAATTGGATTTTTAGTGCCTTAGCGAGTTGAATAAATTACGTTCTGACTGACTGGCTGATTCACCGCATAATTGTCACTTACCAGCTGAATATTTGCCTATCTCATTTGCTCCCAACTTAATTTCCATCCGACTGACTAATAGAGAAAGGTGTGGGTGGATGGTTGGAATTTCCAGCCGACTGACTAAAAGAAAAACAATTGTTTTTCTGTTGAAGTCAAATTGTCTAGGTGGGATTTTGAATTCCCATATTTAATTATTCACCAACCACATTTATTTCTTTCCAGCTTTGTCGTGTCTTGCTTCATTCAACACAACAAGACAACCTATTTCTTTTTTAGCATTGTCATGCCTTAAATTCAAATCTTCTCTTCTCTGCTGCCATACTCGATTTCTCCATTTTTATTCTTTCAGATCTGGCATTTTCGTTCCTTCCTAGAAATTGTTGAGTTCTTTTTGCGTGGGGACTGTAATTCGACTTGGTTGGCGTTCGATAGCTCCGGTTTCGCGATTTGTTGAAGGTTTCCCAGGTTTCAATCGGAGTTAACGGCATGACAGCATAGGTAAGCTTCCTCCATTCTTCCAATTTAGTTCACGAAGGGGTCTTGCTTCATTGTTCTACCCCCATTTATTGGTGATTTTGGCAATTTTTTCTGGGCTTTGGGTGATATTTGGGAACTGATTCTTTCATTCATCGACGATTGTCGATTTTATTTTCCCTTCTGCAGTTGCGCGCTCGGGTGAGCATATTTTGTTGATGTCTTGAATGCCGACGACCTGAGCTACTGTTGCTTCTCCGTTTCGAAGGTGTCCTTCACACCGAAAAATTTCTTATCTTCTTTTTCCGTTGACTGCGCAGCAGCTGTTCGAGAAAAGGCCACGACTGCTGTTTCCATTTGAAGGACTCCAGCTACGTTTGTTATCTGATAGGTAAGTGTCGTATGTGAGCGTTCGGAGTCAGGGCTCAACGATCTGTGTTCACAATTCGCTGTCGAGGCTCAAACTCTAGATCTACAATTTTACGTAGTGGAGGGAAGGTGAGCCCGCGAGTTACGACACTTCATTCCTTCATCTGTGCTGCTATATGATGTGGACGAGGCTTAGGTAATATATATTTGGTGTGTGCATCGAAACTGAATGAGAATATGGATTTGTGGGGATGTTTGACTGGAGGGGTTCCACTTTGCTGGAATTTTATCATGTTGGAGTGTGTTTGTGATATATATATATTACATTATGTTGGAGTAGATGATATGGACTTTTCATGCGTCCAAGCATTCGTCTAGCTAGCTATATAAGAAGATTTATATTTGTTTTATTTTATAATGGCAGTAGCCAAGTAGTAGAGATATTTGTTTTATTTTATAATGGCAGTAGCCAAGTAGTAGAGGCGGTAGCCAAATAAGAATTTATCATCTACCATAGTAATGATAATAACCCAATGAAGACTTTCTCATCTTCTTCGTATAGTGTCTGTATCATGTTTATGTTGAGTTCTTATCTTTCTCCTGCATTCAAACCCTTTATATAGCAATATAAGGAGTGATTTGTTCATCATCATTTGTTACTTGTAGATTTTTGAAGACTTTGGAGACAATTTTGAGCTCGACGGAAAGGGGTAACTAGGAGGTGAAGGAGGAAGTCCATAGAAAGGTGAACATCATTTGTGTTTCTTATTTCTTCGTCTTGTTCTTCGTTGGAATAAGAATAACATGTTTCGAGTAGCCTCGTTTCTAGTAGAACTTTATGTACTAAACTGAAATATTATGCTCTTTGATGTTATTTAAGCATGATAGACGGTCTCTAGCTGTTTTTAGCTGTATTTACTTTTGAGTCTGACTACTCTTCATCCGACTGGCTGAGATTTTGTTTATTTGACAATTGGTAGTCGATGTCCAATTGAATGATGATTTGTTTCATAGTTGATATTCGCATGCCATGTTTGATTCTTTCGTATTAGATTCAATTCTTCTTGACGAGTATTCATGCAGTCTTAGCCGTTTCCTTAGCTATAAATTTGACTTGTAGTTAGTCAGTCCGACTGACTGATCTCAAGGCCATGTATATGTTTGTGTAATCTGTATGCTATGCTTAGCAATTTTGTATTTTTTTTTTTGTCTTGTCTGTCTGAACGAAGTGATGATCTTTTATATGGTTTTCATGTCGATATTTGGTCGAGTCCAACTGGTTGGTTCTCTTTTTCTTAGGTGCCAGCTGTTTGATATGTCTCGTTCTAGTCGGTCAAGTTCTAGTGAGTCAGCTAGCTGGAGGATGACTTTGTATGAGAGTGATAATGATGACAACGATAGTTGTGTTGATACATCAACTAGCAACCAGCTGGATGCCTTAGGGGTTAGTCAGGTTGATGATATTAGATCTTGTTCCATATTTGCTCCATCGAATCCCCCATCAGCATTCTCTTTAGAGGTTTTGGAAACTATGCGAGCTGCCCATGATATACCTGAAACCATTCCTTTGGTCATTCCTACCGAGCTTCAACGACCCGACTCGGTTTACTCGGGTTGGACAGTTATGTATTATATCTTCCTCAAGCAGGGAGCTAGATTTCCCCTTCCCAGACTAGTGTTAGAAGCTTGTGAATATCATGGTCTAGCCCCGAGTCAGCTGATGCCGAATGTATGGCGTATCTTGATGGCGATTCAAGTTCTTTCCGAGAAACGAGGAGTTCACTTTTCCTATAGTGATGTTATGATTGCGTATCGGCTACACAGACCTAAAAGCAATGAGAATAGATACATATTTGTTAACCAGCTGGCTGAACCCTTGATCCAAGGGGTAGGGGATAGTTATAAACAATGGGCACGTGACTATTTTTTAGTTCCTTTCGTTGAACTGGGAGCGTCGGCCTATTGTAATATTCCACACTCATGGTCCGAACTTCGTGAGTTTTTTCTTCTAGACGGTTATAATTTAGTTTTTTAACACTTGCCTTCTCTTCTTTTTCTCTTGAATTTGAGGTTGATATCCGACTGACTGATTCTTGTTTGTTTTGAATATAGGGAGATCAACTCCAACTAACATTGTTCCTACCGCTCCGACTGTTGCAAAAATCAAGTGGTTTTTCAATATTCCGAGTGAGGAGCGATTTGCCGACTCAATATTGACTGAGGACAATATTTGCTCTAGTTCCTTACGTGGTAACGTGCCCACGGGTATTGAAACTATGATGTTTCTTTTGAGTTTTGAAGTAGGTATTGTCCGACTGACTGAATTTGATATGTTTTCATTTTTCTTCCTTTTGTAGAGGCTACTATGTCGAACCGACCCATCTTGCCGCTTTTAGGGGACAAGGCCATGGAGATGGCTCTCCAGCTCAAGAAGAAGGGCAAAAAGTCAGCCGGTCCGAGTGGTGAAGGAACCAAGGAGGTTGTTGAAGCTTCTACTCCATCGGCACCGAAAGTCCAAAGAAAAAAGAAGAGGAGTACCGATGCGGATCCGGCTGATGCCTCAGACCGATTGGTTTTGGATGTGTCTCCTTCGGGTTGTGCCCGCTCTGACTTCAATCAAATGTCCGAGGAGTTCAAGAAGCTGGTCCTTGATGGGGATCGTACCGAGTTGAAGAAGATGGGAGCTAAGTCTCTAGCTCGCTCTCATTTTCGGAAATGCTTTGAGGTGAGTTTATCACATTTTTTTAGTTAAAGATCTTATTGTAGTCATTTGACTAACTCCTTCAGTCGGATTTTTCCGTTTGTAGGGCATGCAGGAGGCGGCCATCTTTGAGGAGGAGATCATGGAGTTTGAGAGGAGGGAGTCGGCACACAAGGCCGAGAAGAAGAAATGGCTTAGTGAGAAAGAAAGCCTTACCTCTCAGTTCAGTCGGGAGAAGGCTGATTGGGAGGCCACGGTCCAAGCTAAGGATCGGGCTGCCCAAAAGATGAAGGAAGAACATGACACAGCCGTTGCGCTTTTTGAGGATCGGCTCATGGAGGTCCGTGTCGATGCGGAGGTCAGGACCATGGGCCGTGCTGCTCAGCTATATGAAGAGGCCTATCTCGGACCGTGGGACGTCAGCCAGTACAAGGCCCAGCTGGCTCAATGGGAGAGGCTGAATGCCGGGGTGGATTCTCCTACTGAGAATGGCAACGATGCAGACGACTCGACTCCTCCATGTGACGGTTGATTTCTCCGACTGTCTGGCTGATGATTAACTCTATCTTTCTTTATATTCCTGAAGTTGTAGGATTTATACATTTGAAATGTCTAACTATTTGATTAACTATTTGTGAGAACAACTGATTATTCGTAGTCGAAGGACTAAGAACTTATTATGTAGTATGCTCGCATCCTTTTTCCCCCCAGTTCGAGTTCTAGTCTTTGACTTGAATTCGAACTATTTTTTGCGATGCGTTGTTTTAGTAGTACTTGTTATATCTTCTTTTTCTTAGCTTTTTCTTTATATAACTTTGTTTCTGATTGTCCGACTGGTTGAGTTCTTTACACAACTCATCTTCGTTTCAGTCAGACCAAGCTTTTTGGTTGGGGATGGGGGGCTGCGCTCCGTAGAGCTGCCTACATACCCTCGTGAGGGATCAAGCCCGATGTAGTTCTGACCTGTTCCATAAAACGGTCAGAATCAGCCGGGAAAAAATAAATAAAGTGTTCGGCTGGACTCCGTAGAGCTGCCTACATACCCTCGTGAGGGATCAAGCCCGATGTAGTTCCGACTTAGCCTGCACGAATGTGTTAGCAATAGTGTGGAATGAAAAGTATTGGTCCCGTAAGACCGAAAACTTATAAAAATTTAAACGGAGGTAAGGTTAGGCATGATACTGTTTTAGATGTGTCGCGTTCCAACTGTTGGATATGTCGCGACCATCTTGGGTCTGCAGCTTGTATGCTCCTTTTTCGACCACCTTAGTGATCAAATAGGGTCCTTCCCAAGTTGGGGCCAGCTTGCCGGCTCCTGCCTCCTTTGTGTTTTGGAAGACCCGCCTGAGTACCCAATCTCCCAGCTTGAAAGTTCGCGTACGAATATTCTTGTTGTAATATTTTGCCACACTCTGCTGGTATGAGTCCAGTCGGATCGAGGCTTTGTCTCTCTTTTCGTCTAGTGTGTCCAACTCATGACACATATTCTCCCAATTATGTTCGTCTGATGCCAGTTCAAATCTAGCAGTCGGAACTTCGCTTTCAGTCGGGATGACTGCTTCCATTCCAAATGCCAAAGAGAATGGTGTTTCTCCCGTCGATGTTCTAGCCGTCGTCCGGTAGGACCAAAGTACTCCTGGCAATTCGTCCGCCCACTTTCCCTTGGCCTTTTCAAGTCTTTTCTTCAACGTATTGATGATGGTTTTGTTGCTGGATTCCGCCTGGCCGTTTGCTTGCGGGTATCTTGGCGTGGAAAAGCTCAGCTTGATGTTCCAGAACCGACAGAAATTTTGGAAGTCGATACTTATGAATTGAGAGCCATTGTCTGTGACAATTTCCTTTGGTATTCCGAACCTACAAATCACATTTTTCCAGATGAAGCCTTTGACCTCTTGATCTCTAACTTGGTGGAAAGCCTCTGCTTCTATCCACTTGCTGAAGTAGTCGGTTACGGCTAGCATGAACACTCTCTGCCCAGGTGCAGTCGGCAGCTTGCCAACGATATCCATGCCCCACTTCATGAATGGCCAAGGTGACGTGATTGCAGTCATTGGCTCAGGTGGTTGATGAGGCACTTGGGAGAACCGTTGGCACTTGTCGCATTTCCTTACGAAGTCTGTTGAGTCTGACCGCATTGTAGGCCAATAGTATCCGCTGGTTAGTGCCCTATGCGCCAAACTCCTCCCGCCTGAGTGGTTGCCGCATTCTCCTTCGTGTAGTTCGGCCAGGATGTATTTTGCTTCTGCAAGGTTAACACATCTCAAGTATGGACCTGAAAAAGAACGTTTATATAATTTACCTCGAATAAGAGTGAAGCGGGCGGCCTGACACTTGACTTTCCGTGCTTCATTCTTATTCTCAGGCAGAATGTCTTGCTCCAGATATTGCACGATCTGAGTCATCCATGTCTGGTCGCTTGAAATTTCGACTACTTGCTCTTCTCCATCTTTCCAAATTGCTGGCCACTTGAGATAGACAATCGGAATGGATTTAGGCCCTTCCATCTGAATTGAAGAGCCAAGGTTGGCGAGTGCGTCTGCCTGACTGTTTTCTCCTCGTGGGACTTGACTGATTGTGAACTCCTCAAATTGAGCTTGTAGTTCTTTGGTTCGGTTCAGGTAGTTAGTCATCTTGGTGTCTCGAGCTTGATAGTTTCCTTGCATCTGGTTGACGACCAGCTGGGAGTCGCTGAAGACATTGATCCGCTTGACACCCATCTCCTTAGCTAGTCTGAGGCCGGCTATCATGGCTTCGTATTCCGCTTCATTGTTCGTAGCCTTGAATCCGCATCGGATTGATTGCTCGACTACGTCCCCTTGGGGCGACATGAGGACTAGACCAAGGCCGCTTCCTCTTGTGTTGCTGGAGCCATCTACATGCAGCTTCCATACTCCGGCTGGTTGTCCCTCAGTCAGACAGCATAATTCTTTTTCGGCCTGCACATGGATGTTAGGAGTAAAATACGCAATAAAATCAGCCAATACTTGAGATTTTAATGAAGTTCTAGGTTTGTAGGTGATATCGTATTCGCTAAGTTCTACTGCCCATTTGGTCAGCCTTCCCGACAACTCCGGCTTGTGAAGGATGGTCTTCAATGGGAACGTTGTAAGAACTGCAATCGGATGGCATTGGAAGTAAGGGCGGAGCTTCCTTGCTGCATGGATTAAGGCTAGTGCAAGCTTCTCCAGCTGGCTGTATCTGGTCTCCGCATCAAGTAGCGACTTGCTCACATAGTAGATTGGAGATTGTTTTCCCTCATCTTCTCGGACTAGTACCGCGCTGATTGCCGTCTCTGAGACGGCCAAGTAGATGAACAAGGTTTCATTATCTTTGGGCTTCGAAAGGAGTGGTGGACTGGATAAGTAATCCTTCAGTTGTTGTAGCGCTTCCTCGCATTCGGTCGTCCACTCGAAAGTCTTGGATTTTCTTAGAATGTTGAAAAATGGTTGGCATCGCTCCGAAGACCTTGAAATGAACCGACTGAGTGCTGCCAATCGTCCAGTCAGTTTCTGCACGTCCTTCACGCAGGTGGGATAGGGGATTCTCTGGATTGACTCAATTTGAGTCGGGTTCGCCTCAATTCCCCTTTGCGTCACCATGTAACCTAAAAATTTTCCTGCGACAACACCAAATGAACATTTAGTAGGATTTAATTTCATATTGTACTCCCTTAGGATGTTGAACGCCTGTCTGAGATGGTCGACATGGTCGACTGCTTGAAGAGACTTCACGAGCATGTCATCGATGTAGACTTCCATCGTCTTCCCAAGCAGCTCTGAGAACATTTTGTTGACTAGACGTTGGTAGGTGGCTCCTGCGTTTTTCAGACCGAATGGCATCGCCTTGTAGCAAAAGAGGCCTATGTTGGTCATGAAGGCCGTCCTCTCCTGATCGTCTGGATGCATGAGAATCTGGTTGTAGCCCGAGTAGGCGTCCATGAAGCTCAGCAGTTCGTGGCCGGCCGTGGCATCCACCAGCATGTCAATGTGAGGTAGAGGGAATGAATCTTTCGGGCACGCCTTGTTTAGGTCGGTGAAGTCTATGCACACCCTCCACTTGCCGTTCTTTTTCTTCACGACGACCACGTTAGCCAGCCATTCGGGATACTGGACCTCTCGCACCAAACCGCTATCTAGCAACTTTTGGACCTCTTCATTAATTACTCGGTTTCTCTCTGGAGCAAATTTCCTTCTTTTTTGTTTCTTAGGCGGATGATTCGGATCAACCTGCAACCTGTGTACGATAATATTAGGATCAATTCCAGTCATATCCGCATGAGACCATGCAAAACAATCATAATTAGAGGAAAGGAAATCGATAAGCTTCTCTCTGATGTCGGGAGCCAGGTGTGCGCCGATTCGAACTTTGTTGTCTGGAAAATCTGCATGAATTTGGACTTCATCCAACTCCACCACGTCCGGCTGATCTGATTGACTTGAATTGGACGGTTGATGTCGGTTATGTGAGGAGTCGGATTGTCCTTGCTGTAATTGCTATAAGTCCAGCTGCTTGGCCTTCATAGTGGTTTGGTAGCATGCCCTGGAATCTTTCTGGTCTCCCCTTATCTCCTTTACCCCCCATTTAGTCGGGAACCGGAGAACTTGGTGGTAGGTGGACGGGACTGCCTCCATTTCGTGCAACCACGGTCGGCCTAGGATGACGTTGTAGGCGGACGGGGAGTCTATCACCAGGAACTTGGTAAACAAGTTGACTCCTTCGGCATACACGGGCAACTCAATATCTCCGATTGTGCTCTTGTGTTCTCCACTGAAGCCAATTAGGACCGTAGTCTTCCTAACGATCTTGGACTCATCTAGTCCCATCTCCCTGAAAGCAGACAGAAAGAGGACATTGGCAGAGCTGCCGTTGTCTATCAGTACACGTTTGGTTAGACAATTTGCAATAAAAAGTGAAATAACAAGAGCATCATGATGAGGGTTTAGAAGCCTGGTTGATTCCGAGGCGGTAAAGCTTATCGTTTGGGCCAGTTGGCCAGCTGTGATGTTCTCCGGTCTGCTTAAGTCGGCTGGGTTCCGGCTGGCTTGTCTGGTGTGTCTTTTGGCGGCTGAATGGCTAACTCCGCTTACTTCCGAACCTCCAGTGATAACATTAACGGTTCGTTCATGGACTGGCAGCCTCGGAGGGGTGACTTCTCCATTGTGATTCTGCTTGTCACGTCCTTGTTGGTACGTCTGCTTGCCTTTATCCGTCAACAGATCAGTCAGGTGGCCTTGCTTTAGTAGGTGTGACACCTCCAATTTTAAGGCGATGCAGTCGTCCGTCCGATGGCCGTGATCAGCGTGGAACTCGCACCATTTCGATCTGTCTCTTTGGTCACCCGGAGTTCTCATCTTCTCGGGCCACTTGACTCTGTTTCCGAGTCCCTTGAGAGCGGCTACAGCTTCAGCCGGTGAGATGGACAGATTGTATTCAGGCACCTTTGCTTTCTCTCTCGGTCGGGTGTCTGAAAATGGGCCATTGTCTCTCCTCCGAGTCTCTTGCCTCCGAGAAGTTGGATACGGCTCAGGTCGTCTGTCAGTTGCACTTCTGTCTACTCGGGTATCCTTTCTTGTGCTCGTAGGCGGAGAATATCGACGGCTGTTGTATTGGTCTTCTTACCACATGATCTGTGCCCATGCTTTGGCAAGAACGTCCTCCATGGTTTTGCAAGGATATTTGGTAAGATCTTTGTAAAGGTCTGAGTCGGGGAGGAGACCCTTTCTGAAAGCGGTGACAGCCGTCTGAGTGTTGCAGTTGGTTATGGACACCTTTTCCCTATTGAAGCGTCCGATGTAGTCACGTAGGGATTCCCCACGTTGTTGGACAATGGCGTACAAATCTTCGGAGATTTTTTCCAACTTCCTGCTACTAGCATATTGCTGCACAAAAGTATCCGTTAATTGAGCAAAAGAGGAAATTGAATTATTAGGAAGATTGGTATACCACTGGAGGGCCGGTCCTATCAGACTAAAACCGAACCCCTTACACATGCAGGCCTCCCTCAACTCGCGAGGGATGGCCACGGTGAACATCCTCTGTCGGTATTGGGCGATGTGGTCGTCTGGATCGGAGGTGCCATCAAACGGCTTCATGTTTGGGAAGCTGAATTTGCTGGGCATCTCCACTAGTGCGATGTCATCGACGAAAGGTGAATCGGCATAGCAGCTGGCCGCACTCTTCTTGATGGGGGCCGGTACACCCGGAATCCTCTGGATCATTGCTTCCATCTCCGCCAACTTGTAGGCCAGATCCGCGTCAAGGTTCATGAAGGGTCCGGCTGCAGCCGTCCGGATAGGTTCAGCAGTGATGAATTGTTCATGATGGGCGTACCCAAGGCCTTGGTCAGTCTGCACGGGTCCGTCAGTTGGAATCATCGTAGCATTGGTAGCAAGAACCGGCTGGCGGACGTTCGCTTGTACCGCTTGGGGAATGCTCCCACTTGCTTGGCTAGTCCCCGCACCCGGTGTTGCGTAAGTTGGCTCAAAGGCTACATTCTGTGTTCCAGCAGACTGAGTGGTTGGTCCGGCTCCAAGGGCACCTGTCGGGGCAGTCGGCCCGGTTCCAACAGATCTCATAGCATGTGTTATTGTTCTTTGGGGCTCAAGATCCAAAGAGACCCGATTACCTGTAAGAAAAGAGACACGAGTGCGATCAGCGCTAGTTTGATGAGTATTCCGATTGCTTACCAAACCGGACGAATTTCTAAGGTTGAAATCATTGAGGTCATCGTCGTCGGTGAAGTGATCCTCAAGGGATTGCATGGGGTTGACTGGAGACTTGAACTGAGATGCCTGAGTCACCTGAACTTGTGCTATAGTTGCTTCGAGGCGGGCAGTCAGATCGGCATTCTCCTTTTCAAGCTTTTCCCGGCTCGCTCGCTCTTGATTCATCTGCTCAGTCAGGGCGGCTATCTGAGCGGCAAGGTCGACCTCGAGGGAGGTTTTTGAGGCGTTGCTATCGTCGGCCATGTCCGTCTGCGAGAAGGATCCTACGTTTTGATCGTATCGACTCGCTTGATTGCTAGGGCCCCACGGTGGGCGCCAAATTGTAGGGGTGAATCTACAATTGAGTTGGATCCGACTGGTTCGACCCACTGATCAGATCCGACTAAAGAAGGGGCACTAGCAACCTGTCAAACAGAACAAACGTAAGAGCCCTTCGATGGACACGGGTGGGGGTGTCAGCCGAAGGACCTCCGACGCTCAAGTCAGTGATCGGTGTAAACAGTCGGAAAACAGTAATTAAATAATGTAAAACGAATAAGTAAAGAATTGTATAAATTCCGATGGAGATGATGGTGGTGAGAATGAGCAATGTGGAGATGATAGGCGGCGCCGTCTGACTGAAGTTCAGTAGACGCCGACTGACGGAGCGTGGAGGGTTTCAGAGGAGGAGTCAGTTGGTAAATGGATTGCGTGATTGCTTGAGTGTGAGAGTGCGTGAGATCGTGTGCCCTTGACCTAGCAGTCAGGGTGTTTATATAGGACGACTGCCCGACTAGGGTTCTTTGTTCAAAACCCTAACCGCACGTAGTCGTTGAGAACGTGGGGAGGCTTCTCCCGGCTGACTCGCTCCGTCCGTTCGGTCAGTTGAGATTGATCTAGATCCTTCGGCTGGCTGAGTGGACCCCTAGGCGGTTCGTGGGTTCAGTCGGCCCAATAGAAACAAGGCCTTTGAATAGTTAACTGGGCCAAACAAATTGTTCCGCCTGACCGATGGGCTGATTATGCTCAAGTGCTTGGAGTTGGGCTGATCAAGTATGAGCAAATGGGTTGGGCCAGTCAGGCGGATTTTTCCCACTACACTTAAGAGTGGAAAGAGGTGATATGGTGAAGGTAGAAGGTGGAGAAATCCATACTTAGAGTGGAAAAGAGAAGGTGAAAGTACTTTAGAAGATTTCTTAGTCATTTAGCCTAAAAATCCCTACCTAAACCAATGTCCCCACATTACAAACCTAAATAAAAGACCTAATTGATCTTAGTTCGAGTGCACAACCAAGCGATGGAGATCTTGAGATTTAGGGCAAGCTTATGGTAAGAGCAATGCATGCATGAGTTCGATGAGTGTAAACATTTCTACCATACACTTGAGAGAAAGAGTGATACACTTGCATCTAGAGAGGTTTGGAGTTTCATTATGCTTGAGTGATTGATTTCTTGGTTGAGAGTGTTGTGTGATTGTGGATTGTTAAATGCACCTTGGGAGTTCTATGTTCGAAAATGCTTTATTGAGTGAGTATTTTGAGGCATCGATGATCTTGATTAGCATACCCATATGTGCTTATGTTCTTTGATTGTTCGTTCCATTGTCGGGACGAGCAATGGCTTAAGTTTGGGGGAGTTTGATAACCACATATTTAGCATGCTTTTGAGTGCGTCTTGATGCGTGTTTTGGTTCGGATTTGTGCTTAAATGATTAGGGAATGATAGGTTTTTACAATTTATACATTTTCTATATGCTTTGCATTTTCTCTCGGTTTCCGTGCTGATTTCAGGTGTTGCGGCAATTTTCTGGGCGAGTTTGACTTATCCTATGTTGAAGAGGATCGAAAGAGGAAGCCGTAGCACTTTGCGGATTAATTTTCCGATGCCGGACGAGAGAGAACGAGCCAAAACCGTGAGAGCGCACGAACTGTCAAATGTGGGCGGAAAGTACACGAGTCAACCGAAAATGAAATAGTCAACCCTTCATTTAACTTTATAGAAATTACAGATTTTACCCCACCTTCTCAACTTAAGTTTCTAGTATTTGCAATTTGACCCCAATTTGTGGGAAAAGTATAAATAGCTAGTTATTTTCCTTATTTGTCATCTAATTTCACTTGTAATTCAATTGAGCACTTTCTCTTAGAACCCTAGCTATTTCCCTCTTTCCTTTTTGGTATTTTCAAATATTGTTGAAGATTATGCTTGGAGATTGAAGATATTGTTGAAGATTTCTTCTCTATTTTCTTCTCTTGTCATTTTCATTATGCTTTTACTTGTTGTTGATGGTTTGATGCTTAGATCCATGCTAGGCTAGATCCATTGAGGCTTCAAATGATGGATGGTGTGAATTAGGCTAGGATTTAATGGCTTTTGATGTGGATCTACCTTTCCTTTGAGTTGCCCTTGGATTTGATTGGATTTAATTGCATGAATGATTGACAACCATGAGTGCATACAAGGTGTTTGATGGAATGCCTAGGAAGCTTCCATTCATAGCACTTGGCATGAATCCTTGCTCATACTATCTAGTATTGATTTGCATTGCTCCTAGAAAGAATTATGTGAATTGATGTTAGATTAGTAGGCATTGTGCTTTTAGGAGTTGGTAATATGTTTAGAGTGGTAAGCATGTTATTCAATCCACTAGTTATCAAGTCTTAGGAGGATGAGATAGCTTGATTTATGTAATAATGCAACTCAAAGGAATTAAAATGGTTTGATACATCACTTGCCTAGTCCTTAGCCTAATCACACCGGAAATCATTTGAATCCTTGTTTGCTTTTATCGAATTTCTATTACTTGCTTCTTTATTTGTTCTTTACATTGCTTGCCTTCATATTTTGCTTGTTATTTCATTCACTCATTACTTGCCTAGTTATAAAACACCAAACTCATGACTATGTGCTTAGATAGTATGATAGAGACTACGTGAACTACTTGATTGTCTATCGATACATTCACTCCTTGTGGTTCGACCCGGACTACTAGCTAGTTCGGTTATTGTATTATTGATAGGCTAGAAATTAGCCGAGTCAGTTAACAATGATGAGATATATATAAACAGATCACAGTCGAGATAGCTTAGGCTGAGCTATCGGTCTAGACTGCAGCTTAATGGTAGTGATGAGTCCCAATCACTAATTAAGCTGGTACGGTGGAACATATTGAGGATCAAGGGAGATAATGCTTTTCTGATACTGACCCTATATCAAAGGTGATATAGGTGAAAAGCTACAAATCTCAGGCTTTAGTAGCTCGATCTTAACCTTGGTAAACTATTAGATGTATATGTATTCTTCGATGTTACATTGATTTACGAAGATATGAACTTCTCGTTAGTTCATCAATCTCTTGTTGTACTTTGGGTAACACGAAGATACATAGTATGTCTAATAAGTGTTATCAATAAGTCGTGTCCTACGTGAGTGTAGGTTGACATTATCCCCTCAGGGAGTTCACAAGGTTTATTATACCAAGTCATGCATGCTGATTAAGTTCAGGTATAATAATAAGGTGTGAACGGGTACTACCTGAGGAATAAGAGATTAATTAATTAGGAGCAATCATGGTAGCTCTAATTAATTAATGGATATGGAAGGTCTTAAACACGGGGGTCGAACTAAACAAAATACCAGCCCCAATCTACATAATTGGGACAGAGCGGTGAATCAGTTATGACACTTTAGTGGAGTGCGTCATAGCTCTAATGAGATACATGTTCAGGGGTGGACATGGAAATATCGAATTAGATAAGGCCCAACTCTGTCTGGTATCCGATCCCTAGGATGGCCCAAACAGACCTCGGGAATCGATCTAAATTTTATTATTGAGTTTGGACTCAATAATTGTACTCAGGCCCAGTATATGATATATATTGGATTTATATCCGGTAAATTGATATTAAATATAATTAATTAATATTTATATCCTATGGGATAAGATTAAATCTAATTAGTTATTATTTAATTATTTAAGGATAAAGATTAAATCTAATAAGATAAGATTTATTTATTTAAATCTTATGGGGATAAATATCATATCTAAATATATTTAATATATATTTATTGATTTATTCTTCTACTGGTATTAGAATTAAATTTTATTTGTTAGAATTAATTCTGGATATACAGTTGCATAACTGAACGAATTAATTCCTAATTAATTTTGTATTAATTAAAGGAATAAGATTTGTAGTTACGGAAAAGAATAAATAAGGGATTGACACAGATATGGTAAAGAGATACATAAGGAATCATATCTTCTTATTTATGCACCATATAAATACTCTAAGTCTCTCATCTAAAACCCTAGTAGCAGCACACACTAGAGTTGTCAGAGAGTTTCACGCGAAACCCTAGGTGACGAGAGAGAGAGTTGGCCACCGGGTTTGAGAGAAGGAGATCGAGGTTCCAGTGATCTCGAGACGCCCACCAAGTCTCAGATCTAGAGGTGTGGGATCACATTCTAGAAGATCAGAACCGTAGATCGTTCAGACTCGACTCAGAATTCTTCGTCCACATCTAATCATAAGGTATGTACTCGAGCCCTTGCATGAACTATCTGCACGATCGAATCACCGCATCCAATCTAAGATCTGGGATTCGGGCGGCTTTCAAGCAGTCGTTCCAACAATTGGTATCAGAGCCAGGTTTTGGATTGGCTCTGTGTTGATTCGAATTTAACGTTCATGCATTCGAGTCATTATGATTATGTGTGCATGCTGCTGTCTGGGATTTACGTGCGTTAATTTATTCATTTTTCGTTTTATCGTTGTTCGTTTTTATTAAATCGGCGAGATAATAAGGTGCCGATTAGATTAGGATTCATTTTTTGTATTTTTTCGATTTTTGTACTATTGTTGGAAATCGAAGAATTGCTGGAGGAACGAGATCTAAGGGACGAGCACGGAGACGAAGGCGACGATGGCCACAGGCGGCGGCGCGTCGGCCAACGCACGGCGGTGGGCGGCGTAGTCTGCCGCGTCTTCGCGCGGCTGCCCCTTCGTCGTTCACGGCGGCTGAACCCCTAGGGTTCATCCTAGGGTTCAGGCGACGCCGGAACGAAGGCCGGCGGCGGCGGAAACGGCGTCGAACGGCGGGAAGCGCTGGTGCAGCGCGGCGGCGAGAAACCCTAGGTAGGTTTCTCAAGCCTGCCGGCGCTGCTGTAGGCCTGAACCGCGGCTGCCACGCAGGTCCGGTGCCCGGCTCGACGTCGGAGACGGAGCGGAGCGACGGCGGACAGCGCGGCGACGGCGGGAAACGGCCGCAGCGGTCGAAACCCTAAGGGTTTTGGCACGCGGGCTGTTCTGCGCACCGCGGGCCCGTCGTGGTCTGCCGTGGCTGGTTCGATGGCGAGGGCGGCTCGGACGGAGGCGGACAGGAGGTCCGGTGGTCCCCTGACCACCAGCGGCGGTGGCTGTGGCGTGATCGAACAGCGGCAACGGCGGCTAGGTTTTTTCCCTTGCGCGCTCGCTGCTGCCGGAACATGCCATGGCTGCTCGGGCTCGAACCTAGCACCTTCGGTGGTGCTGGGACGCCGGCGACCGGTGGTGTTGCAGCCACTAGCGGCGGCTCGCGGCGGCGGCGCTGCTTCATGCAGCGAAAAAGCGGCGACGGCGACGAGCAGTGGCTCGGGCTGGGCTGCAACGGATGCACCCAGCCCAGACCCAGCCACGTCAGGCTCGTCGCGAGCCGAGACGGCAGCCCCGGTGCGAGTCGCGGCGGCGCGTGCGTTGCACGCGTGGCTCAGCGGCGGCGCGTGGCTGGTTATTTCGAACGACGAGTTGTTCGTCTTTTAACGTTCAACTCATGATGTTAACGACGGCTAGGGTTTTCCGAAACTTTGGCATGATCGTCAACGGCTAGGGCTTCGTGCCCTAGTTCGTTCAAATTAAAATCGCTTTCAGTTTTTGGTAATTAGGGTTTTCCGCACCCTAGTTATTTCGGGCAGTTGCTATTTTTGGAAGGTGGACTTGAAGACCGGGGTTGACTTCCAAATTGAAGATTGAAGACCGGAGCTTGTTCCAGAATTTTTTTTAATTAAATGTAATAGACAGGGCTATCTATTCCCGGTCGGCAGCCTATTTATTTATTTTAATTATTTGCATGCTATCGATGGTTTAAATTACGCAATGAGATGATTAGCATGTTTTGCATGTTATTGTTGCTTTCATTATTTGCGTAATAGAAATAACATGCATAGGGGTCATAGCATGCCCGTTTTATGATTTCAATGCGAGCACGTTTTATTACTTGCGCTTAGAAATCATGTGATAGGACTTAATTGTCTATGTGCTACGTTGTCACACAAACCCTTAAAAAGACTAAGCGGTATAGTTAATCGATTATTTGTTAATTGATTTAGAGGACCTTCGTATTTGGTTTTAAAATTAAATAATTAGCATTCGTGCTGACTTTGAGTCTTCCTCCCTATAGGAGATGCTAGTTATGGATTTCATTGGTTTAGACTTCAAAAGGATAATTTGATTTAAAATGAAATAATTAGTATTCGCGCTGACCACGGGTTTTCCTCCCTATAGGAGATACTAATTATAGAGTTCATTGGTTAAAATCAAAATTGATAATATGGGAAAAATGATTTTATAAAGGTAATTCCTTCTATAGGGTTACTCTTAATAGAATTAATTTTTCGGTATATTAAAATATGGTTGTAGCTTAGCTGGTTATTGATGAATCCTCCTATAGAGGTCACTTCTCGATTTAGTAGGGTCCTGAGGCACGGGTTATTATTTCTTTGTTTCACAAAGGTCCATGTGATGGGATAGAAATAAAATTGACTGAGGTCATGGTCGATAATTTTATGGATAGCATCCACCTATAGTGGACTATTTGTAAATAGTATCAGGCTACTCGTTTGTTGGTTCAATGTTATTTTAGGGTTTTAACATTGATAACATAAATTATTTTTGCTTACGAGTTGTTTATTTACTTGTTATTTGTTTCAGATATGTCTATTGTTTCTATTCGCACGAAGATTTGTCGTTTAGCTTATTCCGATGATGTTCCGGACTCCTTTCGATTCCGACTACTTAGCTTCCTAGCCCGGAAAGAGATGGATTTTATGGACTTTGATGATTTCCCTAACACGAGGGCATATCTCAAGAGGTTCAAAAATGTCTTTACTCAGTATGAGATGTATGGTGGATACATGACGGAAAGGGGAAAGTGCGAGATTATTCTTGCTTCTCTACCGGGATGGTACCAAGCATTCAGAAATGAGGTTGTCAAGAACCAAGTAGACCATGAGCATGTTTCTACTCTTGTAGACGAGTTACTCGAGGTTGAAAAAGGTTAGGGATAACATGATCTGGCATGCTCGCCAATGGCAGAAAGAGCTAGATTTTGATCGACTCGTTCATAAAGTCAAAAAGGCTGCAAGGGCTAAAAGTAAGAATAGACTTCCAATTGTGAAAGTCTATTAGAGGAGGAACAAGAAGTTGATGGTAGATTGTTGGGAATTGTTAAGGACTAATTTGTTAAGGGGGAACTTCATGGGACATTTGATAAATGAAGTCATTTGTTTTGATTAGATCCCAAAACCCCAAGTGTCCTATTCCCAAGCGACCCATTTTGATGTAGTTAATAGGTTAGAATATTTCTAAGCCTACTCTGTTAGGATGGCTCTTTTATTTTGCTTAGATTAGGCTTCAAAAGTTCAAGTGAGGGCCACTCGCTTGAGTGTGTTTTTCAAAGCGAAGCAAGTCAAGCAAACTGAAGTGAAGCGTGCCGAAGAATAGCGAAGCGAAGCGATCGCTACAGTAGATTCAAAGTGAGTCTGCCAAAGCGAAGCGAAGCGAGCGCTACAGTTCAAAGCGAAGCGAAGCGAAGCGAGCGCTACAGTAGAATCAAGTGAACCCACTAAAGCGAAGCGAAGCGTGCGCTACAAAGAAAAGCCGAAGCGAGTTAACGTGAGTCAACACTTAATTAAGTAGCGTCACGGGAAATTTATTTCTCAAGTGACTCACTACAAATATGACCGTGAAGCGACTCACTTCAGAGCGGCCGCTACAACTTCAAAGCAAAGCGAGCCACTACCTACCAGAATGCGACAGCACAAATTCCCGCTCCGAATTTGAACTCCAGTCAACTGGAGATCTTCGCATTTATAACGAGATCTCCACGTGTTGAACGCGGAGAGGAGCAGAGGAGTTGACTGCCAGGCCGACAAGGCGCCGTAACAGTACTGGGTCGCTCCAGTTACTGTTGAAATTGGAATTTAGCCATTTCCGGCAAAAATCCAAAACTGCGCATCTGAAAAGTAGCCAGCCTGTGCAAGTACTGTCGAGAGGAGGAGGGACAAGGCCACCAACCAAGCAACGGATCTCAGCCAACCCTCCGCCTATAAATAGTGAAGGATCACAACGTGAAGAAGTAGAACACTACTTGAGCATTCGAGCGCATACAGCAAACAAACACTCCCAAGCCTTCGTGCAAATCTTCGAGTCTTTGTTTTCCAGTGTTCTCCGAGTTTCCAGTTCATCGGAACTCGTCTTCACAACCTTCACACTTAGAGTCTAAGCCCATTCCATATCCAAGCTTAGAAGAAGAGCTCTAGCCATCTTTGCACTTATTGTAAAGAGCTCTTCATAGTGTGTTTCGTCAACCAAAAACCCTAAACTCTGTCTGTTAGGTTTTTGAGTGTCGTCGTTAGGTTGTCTCGATCCAAGGCTCTTCTTTCATCGATTGGAGAAGCCTCGATCATAGAGTCTAGATCCAAGCTTGCACCTACATCGTTTGTGTAAAGCTCGATCGAAGCTAGGCTGTAAGGAGAGCCCGTAATCTCCCTGTCTGTTCGAGTGAAGCTTACAGTCGTAGTTAGGTTTGTGTAGTGAACCCGCAATCGCTACGTCAGTCGTTTGATCCAGGCAAGTGAAGCCCGATCTCGACCAGGTTTTTGAAGGACCCGTAACCTTCAAGTTCTTGAGTGAAGAGAACAGTTTCCGTCGTGCAACAAAGTGGACGTAGGAGCGTTATCTCCGAACCACTATAAATCTATGTGTCGTATCTCTCTAACCCTAAACTCTTTACTTTGTTTATCCATTGCACGTGCATCTAAACAACTTAATCTGGATATTTTAATTACTTAGGAAAAGATTTAGCTCACCAAATTCCGCACATACGAGTAAAGACTCCCTCTTGATCAAGTGTTCACTTCGGTCAAGTAGGCTAGCTACGTACTGTAGATCTAGCTTCAGCTAGGTCTTAAGTTTCAAGTGAGCTCTTTACTTGTCACTCTGAGTTAAGGGATTTGAAGTTGAAAAACTTCAAAAATACGTATTCACCCCCCCCCCCCCCTACGTATTTTTCCCATTAACAAACCGGGACCAACAAGTGGTATCAGAGCAGCGGTTCTTTCAAGCCTCTGCTTTGCATACCTGAAGCGAGCCACCACTCGCTTCACGTTGTCTCACTGAACCGGATCCTATTTTCCTAAGTGTATCAAAACCTCACCCACGCATATTGCTTTAACGCCACTCTTTCCGAGTCTCGGACATGAACATGAACGATTTTGTTAGTGAGAAGCTCAGTTCCGCTTTAAGCCCGACAAGCGGGCAAGAGAACTAGGGTTGGTGTGGCTAGCCGGCTTGTTCATTCGTCTTTGTTCTTGGTTTATTTTTACTGCTGATAGTTTGCTATGTCTACATACAGCGCATCAAATCTTCCACAGTTCTCGATCGAAGGATACGAGATATGGAGTTTCCGAGTCGAGAGCTTCCTGTGCTCAATCCACGACCGGATGTGGGAAGTCATTGAGGACGGACCAATCGAGATCAAGAAAGCCATATCTGTGGATGTTCCAGCCGCTGAAGGTCGTCCAGCCCACGTTCGACAACAGTACGTGGAGAAGGATAAAGATGAGTATACTCCAAATGACTTCAAAGTTGCCAACCTCGACAAGATTGCACGCCACACGATGCAGAGCACCGTGTCGGACGCCTATCTACCACGAATAAGGAAATGTGCAACGGCAAAGAAAATGTGGGAAACCCTAGCCCTCATTTCTCAAGGCACAGACAAAATCAAGGAGAACAAGCTCGCCGTTCAGATGCGGGAGTTTGAAAATCTGGTGATGAAGTCAGGAGAGTCCATCGACGCCTTCGAGCTGAGAGTTACCAACATTACTGCAACTCTCAACTCGCTTGGGAAGGAACTCACAGACAAGGAAGTAAACCTGAAAATAGTCCGTGCTCTCACAAGGAAGTGGCAGACTATGAAGGAGCTATATCTAGCTACCAAGGATCTAACGAAGCTCACGCCAGAAGTGCTGTTCTCCGAGCTCAAAGCTCACGAGTTTGATCTGAATCGAATGAGCCTCGACGACGAGGATGAAGCGCCCACTACGTCAAAAGGAGTAGCATTCAAAGCTGCCGAAGGGCCAAGCGAGCAGTCGCTAGCCAAGATGACGAGGGAAGAATTGGAAGAACACATTGCGTTCTTATCTAAGAACTTCAACAAGATGAACTCTTGAGTGGGCAAGTACAAAAGATTCTACAAGCAGTACAAAGGGAGGAGCACTGATGCTCGAGAAGGAAAAGGAAAGAGAGAAGAGACGACCAAGACGATCCCGCGCGACATGATGGAAGTGGAGTGTTACCACTGCCACAAGATGGGCCACTACAAATCCGATTGCCCAAAGCTAAGTGCCAAAGAGCGCGAAGAATTGAAGGCCAAGAGGGATGCTCCAAGGCGAGCACTCGTAGCGAGTGAAGTGCCGGTCGCTACAACTGAAGATCCACCAAGCGACTCAGATGCATTCACCGATCCAAATTCCAGTGATGGTGAGGATCTTGGATTTATGGCGCTCACCGATGAAGAAACAGGAGAGCTATTCTTCTATCCTTCAATCACTTCAATTACACTAGCACACACTGACAATGAGGAAGAACAATCCTCTACATGGAGTGAGTTGTTTGACAAGCACCAAAAATAGTCAAGCAACCACGAAGTGGTAAAACAAGCTCTGTCTCAAAGCGAGAAGGAGAACCGAAAGCTAGCCCGTGAGCTTGACGAAGTCAAACTTAATCTAAGGGCTATGACTAGTAAGTTCGAGGATCTCTTCGCTAGACATCAAAGCTTGGAGGGAAGGTATGAAACCCAGTCCACTCTAGTTGCCAACTTGAACAAAGCATCATATGCTAGGCAGGCACTAGAGGGCTCGCTTCTGCCTTTTGGTAGGAAAGCTGGCCTTGGATATGAGGGTGGACCTCCCAAGCCAATTGTCTTTGTTGGTGCATCACACACGACACCATCAGTCACTTTGGAATTGCCCACTGCATCCAAAGCGACCACCAACAAGGATAAAGGCAAAGTGGCTGAGAACCCTAAAAGGAAGCCAATGAAGATGTCTATATCTTTAAGGGCAGATCCTAAGGGCAAGCAAAGTTCAACAGTCCCTAGCACTCAACATGCTAAGTCTTACCAATCCAAGGGTAAAGGGAGAACTGTTGAAGCTTCTAAGTCTCAAGCCAAGACACGAGAGACAAAGGATCTACCTCCTAAAAAGAGGAGTAATGTCTATGTGTCACGTTATCCGGACTGGAGATGGTCCAACCGGACTAACGTTGAGGGGGAAGAACTTGAAGCACCCAAGAGGCCGCTTCAAACTTCCAAGGTTACTCAAGCGAGTCGGGTTCAAAACCCTAGTTGGACCGCTTCGAGGAAACCAAGCGAGCCGCTTCGACAGACTAGAAAACCTAAGTCAGTCTCTAAACCCAGAGCTAATCCGAAGCGAGTCGCTTCGGAATATAAGCAAAGTGGGAAGAGTATAGGTAGGACTGAAGCGAGCCGCTACCCCTCTTGCACACACTGTTGCACGTGTGAAACTGCTTTAAGGCAGAAGTCACAGTTTTCTAAGGTCGAGAAGCCCAAGACACAAGCTTCATCTCAAAAGAGAGTGAAGCAAGTGTGGGTACCTAAGGGAACTAACCTGCAAGGACCCAAACTGATTTGGGTACCAAAATCTGTCTAATTGCAGGTGAGCGCCGTGGATCCTATGCCAAGTGAGGGTCAACAAGTATGGTACTTGGACAGTGGATGTTCAAGACACATGACCGGCATGAAAGCTCTACTTCACAACTACATAGAGAAGAAGGGTCCACACGTAACCTTTGGTGACAACTCTCGAGGAAGCACCAGGGGATACGGCGCACTGAAAGTAGGAAAGCTCACAATTGAAGAAGTCTCCTACGTGGAAGGACTCAAGCACAACTTGCTATCCATTTCACAATTCTGTGACAAGGGATACAAGGTGGAATTCATTTCCAACAAGTGCATTGTGAAGAGCAAGCTCACATCCCAGATTGTGCTCACTGGAGTTAGACAAAGGAATGTCTACATCGCACAATGGGACAGCTGCAAAGAGGAAACATGCTTAGTAGCAAGGAGTGCTACAGAAATCGGATGGCTATGGCACAGACACTTGAACCATCTCAACTTTAAAGCAATCAATCGCTTAGCTCGAAAGGGTTTGGTGCAAGGCATACCAAATGAAGTCTTCATCAAAGACCATCCATGCTCACCATGCCAACGAGGGAAGCAGACGAAGAAGCACTTCGCCAGTCTCGAAGAAGCTTCATCAAAGCGAGTGCTCGAGCTGCTTCACATGGATCTGTTTGGTCCAGTTACTCCAGTTAGCGTAAATGGAAGGAAGTACACTCTAGTTGTAGTTGACGACTTCTCTCGCTACACTTGGGTTGTATTCCTGTTCAGCAAGAAGGAGACACTGACCAAACTGCCACAACTACTCAAGCGATTGGCGGTGGAAAAGAATCAAGCTATCGTGACCATTCGCTCCGACAGAGGCACAGAGTTCTTGAACTCTACAATTGAAGCGTACTGCACGGAGCATGGCATAGCACATCAAACTTTTTCAGCACGCACTCCTCAGCAGAATGGAGTTGCTGAAAGAAGAAATCGAATCATCAAAGAAGCCGTTCGCACCATGATTGCTGACTCGAAGCTTCCGATGAAGTATTGGGCTGAAGCTGCCAACACGGCGTGCTATACACAAAATCGGACGCTTCTCAACAAATGGCACGACAAAACACCATATGAAATATGGACAGGGAGAATTCCTAACATATCTTATTTCCATATTTTTGGTTGTAGGGTCTTCATTCACAACAATGGGAAGTCGCAGTTGAAAGCCTTTGAAAGCAAAGCTGATGAAGGAGTATTCTTAGGATACTCTACATCTAGCAAAGCCTACAGAGTGTTCAACTGTAAAACCACCCTAATTGTGGAGGAATCACCCCATGTCGTATTTGATGAATCTTCTTTAAGTCTTCCACAGGAACAGGCTCGAGCGAATGAAAAGGATCAAAGCAAGGAACCCTCAAATCGACTCACTTCGGACGTGCTTGATGAAGATGATGAGATCAAGGACTCAAGCGAGCAAAATCCCAAAGGAGGAGGCGAAGCTGCCCCCAAGATTCCTGAAGCTACTGCAGGCCAAGCACCCAATCCAGTCGCTTCAGATGGTGAAGCGAGCGACAAGGAAGCAGATGAAGATGAAGCTGGCGGATCCAAGCGTGCATGGCTCAAAGATCACTCACCAAACCAAATCATTGGAGATCCATCCAAGGGTGTAGTGACCAGAAGTCAAGTGTTTGGAGAAAGTGCCATGTTCAGTTGCTTTCTCTCAAACATTGAGCCATCAAGCGTGGAGGAAGCCCTAGCCGACTCTAACTAGGTGATTGCCATGCAAGAGGAGCTGAACCAGTTCACCAAGAACGACGTATGGTACCTCGTGGATCGTCCCAAGTTTCAGCATGTTATTGGCACCAAGTGGGTGTTCAAGAACAAGACGGACGAGGACCACAACGTAGTGAGGAACAAGTCGCGTCTAGTCGCTAAAGGCTACTGCCAAGAGGAAGGAATCGATTTCGATGAGACCTTCGCTCCAGTGGCACGGCTTGAAGCGATCCGACTATTTCTAGCCTATGCAGCGGCCAAGAAATTCAAAGTGTATCAAATGGATGTGAAGAGCGCGTTCCTCAACGGTGAATTGAAGGAAGAAGTGTATGTGGAGCAGCCACCGGGTTTCGAGCAGGGAGATAAAGTGTATCGCTTGAAGAAAGCCCTGTATGGGTTGAAGCAAGCTCCCAGAGCTTGGTATGATACACTATCTCAATTCCTAGTGGAGAATGGCTTCCACAAAGGGAAAATAGATCGAACTCTATTCACTATCAATCATGGAGACGATATGCTATGGGTTCAGATCTATGTGGACGACATCATATTTGGGTCACCAAACCAGTCGCTTAGCGAGAAGTTTGGAGAGCTGATGAAGACCAAGTATGAGATGTCGATGATTGGCTTGATGAGCTGCTTTCTAGGTCTTCAAGTGAAGCAGCAGGATAATGGAATTTTCATCAACCAAGCAAAGTATACTAGAGATATGCTTGCCAAGTTTGGTGTTCAACATGCTAAAGCTGTGAAGATTCCTATGAACACCAACTGGAAGATGGAGCCAGACGAAGGAGGAAAATCTGTAGATCCTACAGATTATCGTGCCCTAATCGGGTCACTACTCTATCTCACTGCAAGCAGGCCAGATATTGCTTTTGCAGTCGGAGTCTGCGCTCGCTTCCAAAGCAACCCCAAGCACAGCCATCTTGAAGCTGCCAAAAGGATTCTTCGATATTTGAAGGGTACTGTCAACATGGGTCTGTGGTATCCAACGGAGGACAATTTGGAGCTCACTGGATATTCCGATGCTGACTATGGTGGGTGCCGAGTCGATAGGAAGTCAACTTCGGGCACATGTCAGTTCTTGGGAAGCAAGCTAATCTCGTGGTTCTCAAAGAAGCAAACAAGCGTAGCCACTTCAACAACTGAAGCTGAATATATGGCCGCAGGAAGCTGCTGTTCTCAAATCCTATGGCTTCGTCAACAGTTGAAGGACTACAAAGTTGAAGCGAATGAAATTCCGATCTTCTGCGACAACAACAGTGCCATATGTATCTCGCAGAATCCAGTGCTTCATACCAGGTGCAAGCATGTGGAAATTCGACATCATTTCATTCGTGATCATGTCGAGAAGAAGGATATCAAGCTCGAGAAAATCCATACCGATCTCCAGCGAGCAGATATCCTCACCAAGCCTCTAGCTGAGTCTCGATTCAATCAGCTATGCATGGAATTAGGGTTATTAGACCCTGGTGAAGAATGCTAGTTCCAGGATGCACGAAGGAGTGTTCGCTTGTTCTCTTGTGCGTCACTCGCTTCAGATCTTCACCAACTCAAGCGAGCCACTTCAAATCTCACTCGCTTGAAGAATATGAAGTAAGGTGGAGTAAGGTGGAGAATTGGAAGAAGTTCCCTACCAACTTATTGGAATTGTTAAGTATATGGTTAAGGGGGAACTAATGCTTACTCTAGGAGCAAGCTACTTCCAAAGCGAGCAAAGAATGCTGCTATCTTGAATTCTGCATCGCTTCAATTTGCCCTAGCTTGGGTCAAAGCGAGCCGACTGCAGATTCATTCTCTAGAATGTAGGAAAGCTTGAAGGTTTACCTTTTTATACAAAAGGTTGCAGGGCTGGTGACATGCTTCTGCGTAAAATACGAGATTGTCTTGTCAGAGCATTCTCATTGTCATCCTGTCCATTTCTGCTCTGAGATAAGGACTTGTACTCATCCCCCATTCGTCGTGAATAAGTACACTTACGTGATGCTCCATTCGGGTTGTAGTAAGCTTGTGTACTTTATTCATTTTCTCCCTCATTCACTTCGATGGAGGACTCTCTAATTCGTAGAGGAAGATGAATGCCATGAAGATCTAATTCAACGTGTAGCATTCAACAAGTAGTATCTAATTCAACATGAAGTCTTCAATACGTGGTATCAATCTCCTACGAAGTGAGATTGACTGGTAAGTGTTTCAATTTTTAAGTACACTAAGTGAGCCGAAGCGTGCTAGAAACCTTCACTCACTACGTGGAAAATATGAAATGAATCTGACACAAATACAAAGAGGAAAACACTCTTGTTTATCCTCGAAGTATGTAATTCAGAAACATTTTAAATTAAGCAAAGAAATTCAATTTCTTATTCCAGTCGCTTCAGATGGCCAAGCGAGTGCTACGTCACTCAAAGCTAGCCATCGCAAGCGAGTGCGGAACAGTCACTCAAAGCGAATGCTTCTCAAAGCGAGTCACGGCTTAGCGGCCCAACTCGAAGCGAGCGAGCACGAAGCGAGTATGAGCTGTCTGCACTCGAGTGCCTATTTCACTTTTTGCCAAGTATTTAATGCAGAATCAGGAACGGCGGAAATAACGAGCGCGTGGCTCTCACTTCAAATTTGAAGCGGGAAAAGGCGGAGAAGATCCAGCCGTCGAATCTCAACAGCCCCCAATCTGGAGCCGTTCGATTAACGCCGTATACGACAAGCCAACCATAGAAGGCCACGTGGCGACGCCGAGCAAGTGGCGGTTCACTTATACTGTGATGACGCCGGACACGTCAGATCCATCACCGCACGTCCGCCGCCTACCTACAGGATTTTCGGCGTTATTACCGTCCTACCCCTGCCACGTCAGCCAAAACCTAACTCTATATATATGGGACGAGGCAGAACTGCAGAACCTTTCACAGCCTTCTAAAATTGCCATTCTCGTGCTTAGATCTGCTATTTCTGCAACTCACGAGTCTCAACCCTTTCTTTTTAAACTCTGCTCAAATTTCTCTAAAATCACCATGGGAAAGAAGAAGAACACCGAGACGATGGAGGAGTTTCTCGCGGAGGTCGACAAACACATCAATGTCGAGCCTCATCTCGATCCAGCCATCATAGAGAGAAATGGTTTTCTCCGTAGGGCCGTGACCAAGGCCGGACTATGGAAGTTTGTGACGGCGGTCCCGTCAAAGATTCTGGCCAAAGCCGTCGGCGAGCTCCTGCTAAATTTGAGGAAGGAGCAAAACATATCCTCTTTTACCGATCCACAGACGAGGAGGCCAGTGGAGGTGGACATGAATGAGCTTATCGGCACGTTCAACTTGCCGAGAGAAGGAGGAGACTCATTACTGGATTTGGGTCTCTCGGCCGGAGTTCAGTACGGTCGTTTTGCAACCGCCGAAGCCGATCCAAATTTTAAGGAGGCAAGTATCCGTTCGAGTTTGAAGGCCCCCTTCAACCACATTTGCGAGCTCTTCTCGAAGAGTGTCGCGTGCTACGTCGGAACCTTGGATACTCTTTCCGAGCCAAAGCTGATCGCCACAGCAGTCATCGTCGACAGCCTCACCGGAACCAGCTTCAACTGGCATGACTGGTTCCTCAATCAAATTCACGAAGCTACTGCCGACTTTGCGTTCGTGAAGGGGAGCGCCGATCAAATTCTCCGCAAGGGGAAACTGAAGTTCTTCTCAAGGCTTTCCTATGCTTTGGAGAAGAAGTTTCCGGGCAAAGCATGGCCTGAAGATGACGTCACCATCTACAACAAACAGTCCATCTACCATGATAAGTGGAGGAAGACAAAAACCTTGATGGATCTGGGGCTTCTCGAGGTTGAAGTACCCGTAGCGAGACCGGTTGCCGAAAGGCAAGCCGAAGTGAGCCAAGTGAGGCCGGTCGCTTCACCCGGGAAGCGAGCCGCGCCGAAACGAGGCAAGAAGACAAAGCGAGTCGATTTACTTGTCCAAGAAAGCGAGGCGGTGGAGAAGCCGCTTGAGGACATTGAAGCGACTCAACCCCAGCCTTCACCAATAAAAGCCAAATCACCCCCACTCCAAATCCAAACCCACATCACCCAAATACCAGAACCTCAATCTTCATCAACCCAACAACCACTAAAACAGATAACCCCCCTCTCTCCCCATGAAGAAGAGTAAGCATCTTCTTTTCACATTCCCACTGTTCCATTCCTCAGCACAGATGAAGCTGCTGCCTACACTACATTCACCCCACTTCAATCCCAGCCGATACAACCACCACCCACTGAAGCCATTCAAATCTCAGAAACTCAAGAAACCTCATCACCTACCCAATCCCTCTCGACATCGGCAGCTACAGCCGATACCGCCCAAACTGTAGGAGAACTTCCCATCATTCCTCAATTCCTAACCCCTGCCCTCACCGTACAGAAGCGGGCTCTCGAACGTTATGTCCTAGACAGAGAGCAAGCCGCTGAGACTATCAATCTTCGCTACAATCTTCGCTCCGCGAACGTTGCATGGAGCGACGTGTTTTACACCAATGTAGTCGACTTTCTGACGTACATCACGTACCGAGGAACGGAGTACTACAAAATTTTCAGACTCCTCAAAGCCTTCACAGAAGAGGAACTGATTCAAATGGAGGCCAAGATACTCAACTTCATTGGCGAAAATGGCTTCCATGCCTTCCTTGAAGGGACCAGCTTCTGGGAGAAGCTGGATGCTAAGGTGAAAGAATCATATCCACTCGCTACAGTTCCGAAGCGAGTGCCCTCTTCCCATGAAAGGAAGCTCATCAGGGAGTATAAGGAAGAGGTGGAGTTGAAGGATGCGGAGATCGCTAGCCTTCAAAGCGAAATAACGAAGAAGAGTGAGGAAATGGAGAGGAAGGCGGGGGAGGTCATCAGTCAGAGAAGACTTTGACAAGAAGAAGAAGGAATTGAAGGAGAAGGTGGAGGAGAAGGAGAGGCTTCTAGAGGAGAAAGAGAAGGCGCTGGAGGCGCAGGTGAAGCTAGTGGATGACAACACCAAAACCATCACCGAACTCAAGGGCTTGCTTGAGGCAGAAAGAAGCCGCTTGAGGGAGGTTAATGCCAAATTAATCGCTCTAGTCAAAGAGAAGAAGGTGTTAGAAAAGGAAGTGAAGGAGCTGAAGGAGAAGGTGGAGAATAGTGAAGGAGAGTTGGTGATGAAGGGAAGCGAGCTCCTCAATACCATAAAGGCTCTTGACTCACTTCGAACTGAGTTGAAGGAAGTCAAAGAAGACAGTGCCATTGACAAGAGAGAACTTGAGAGTCTAAGGAGAGGTGCGCAGGCACTTGACTTGAAAAACGCTGAATTATCCACTCTACTGCAGAAAGTCAAAAGATTAAAAGAAACTCTCACTGTAAGGATCACTGCAGATGCCGAATTTCACAACTCTCTCAATCGGAGGGAGAGGAGACTTGCCGTGATGAAGGCAGAACTTGAAGCTTCCAAGGAACACTTGGAACTCACACTTCAAGAAGAAACAAAGAAAATCACCAAAGCCGTAGAAGCGGAGCTGGAGGCTCGCTTCAGAGAGGTAGAGCCATTAGAGAGTATGATGGCGTCAGTTGTTGAGAGAGAGAGGCAGTGCGAATATCTGCTTGAAGAAATAAGCATCAAGACTGCTGATCTAGTGGCGCCTTCCATGGATAAAACCCAGCAGATGCTTCAAGCTATCTTCAATACAGTCAACTCTCTTCAACAATCCTTTTCTGGAAAATCTATCATCCTAACCCCTGGCAGTGATGATGCCAAAAAGGGGGAAGGACAAATGAGGGAAGGACAAGTGAAGCTAGGAGGGGAAGGACAGCTTCAGGGAGGAGGAGTTGGAGGTTTAGGGGGAAATAGAGTTGGAGTGGAAAGAATGCTGCAGGGAGGCAGTAGTGATGGAGGTGTTGCTGAGGTGGTAGATGAAGCGAGGGTTCTTGGCGAAGTTAAGGGCAAAACGAAACTCACGGAGGAGGAGTTAATGAAAAAGCCCGAAGAGCCTAGCAGACCGCTTCAAGAGAAAGTGCTAAGTGTTTCTATCGCACGGCATCCTCCAGTGACTGTAATAACGAAGGAGGAAAAGAGGGTGCAGGTGGAGAAGGATGCTGCCTTGGCGTGGGAGATGGAGCAGCTGTTTAAACTAACCAAAAATTCTATTACTGCAGGTGCTTCATCCAGTTCCCAAGCGGCCGCTACACCCAAAGCGCCCGCTTCAACCGCCGAGCCAGCTTCGTCAGCCGCACTCACTTCGGCTACCGCTACGAAAAAGGATATGCCGCCTCCCCCATTACCTAAACTGCCAGTGAAGCGAACTGCTCCGGAGACAAAAGGAGATGACCCCGCGGCCAAGCGCCAAAAGGTCAAGCAAGCAGTGGCTTCAAGGGCAGAGAAAGAGGAGAGAAAGAGGAAAGAAAGAGAAGAGGGAAGGAGCAAAAGCAAGAGAAGAAGAGGAGTAATGAAAGGTGACTCCAAGTAATTGACGCACGGATCGAGGAGCACTTCAGTGAAGTGATACTGATCCAGTCTTCACTAGTGCGCAGTGCCTTTATTCCCTTCATGCCAGATGAGTCCGAAGCATGTGAAGCTCAAGCCATATTTGATGCATGCGACGT
This sequence comes from Thymus quinquecostatus, assembly GCA_024222315.1. Lineage (NCBI taxonomy): Eukaryota > Viridiplantae > Streptophyta > Magnoliopsida > Lamiales > Lamiaceae > Thymus > Thymus quinquecostatus. The sequence continues at coordinate 16,011,384 of CM044175.1, read as the reverse complement.
GACTACAAAGGAGATGGTTGAGTCTGGTCGATATCCTCTCAAGGAGGAGCAAGATTACATTCGCAAACGACTCAATGAGAAGCGTCCATCGTGGAACAGCGAGTCGGGAGCAAAATTCAAACAGACTATGGCTCAACTGTCAAGCAGGTCAGAGGAGGAATTGGCCAAGCGGAGGAATGAACATCCGGACGCCAGAGAAATTGAAGAATTCATCCCGAGAGATCTGTGCGATCTGTGGCTTGACTACAAGAACCTATTCATCAAAGCATACTACTTTTGGGAGGTAGTGCCACTTCAGGATCGTTGCTCTCGGATGAGTGCTCTCATCAATTTTCTCTGCGCGTATGATGAGAAGCTGCGAAGGAAGATCTTCATCACTGCTGAATTGGCTCAGCCCAAACCTCTGGTCATCAAGGTTCCTGCTCTAAAGGAATTCCCCATGCCTTATCATCCAGGCACTGACATTCCAGATAGAGGAGTCATAGATGATGAAGTGACTGAAGCTTTCAAGCTGGAAAGTGCATGGAGAAGACCTAGTATCCACACAGTTGACTCTATGGAATCAAAAGTTTTATCAGCTTATGTGGACACTGCTGCTGAAGAAGAGATGAAGGAGGAGGAAGAAGGAAAGGAGAAGGAGAAGGAGGATGAAGCTGCAGGAAACCTTTGAGTTTCAAGCTTCTTAACATATCTCTTTTTATGAACTGCTTGTTCATCTATCTCATTTTAATTTATGTCTCCTCTGTGTCATTTACTCGCTTTGTGAATGATTTTTCATTTCTGCTACAAACTCATTAATTTAACCGAAAAAAAGGGGGAAAGGAACTTAAAAGAAAATTACAAACGAAACTGCAAAGGAAGCAGTCGCTTGGAGTTCCCTTCATGGTTAGATAGACTAGATTTATTTTTATCTAAGTCGTATGGGTTTTGGCATCATCAAAAAGGGGGAAATTTTTGGGAATTGTTAAGGACTAATTTGTTAAGGGGGAACTTCATGGGACATTTGATAAATGAAGTCATTTGTTTTGATTAGATCCCAAAACCCCAAGTGTCCTATTCCCAAGCGACCCATTTTGATGTAGTTAATAGGTTAGAATTTTTCTAAGCCTACTCTGTTAGGATGGCTCTTTTATTTTGCTTAGATTAGGCTTCAAAAGTTCAAGTGAGGGCCACTCGCTTGAGTGTGTCTTTCAAAGCGAAGCAAGTCAAGCAAACTGAAGTGAAGCGTGCCGAAGAATAGCGAAGCGAAGCGATCGCTACAGTAGATTCAAAGTGAGTCTGCCAAAGCGAAGCGAAGCGAGCGCTACAGTTCAAAGCGAAGCGAAGCGAAGCGAGCGCTACAGTAGAATCAAGTGAACCCACTAAAGCGAAGCGAAGCGTGCGCTACAAAGAAAAGCCGAAGCGAGTTAACGCGAGTCAACACTTAATTAAGTAGCGTCACGGGAAATTTATTTCTCAAGTGACTCACTACAAATATGACCGTGAAGCGACTCACTTCAGAGCGGCCGCTACAACTTCAAAGCAAAGCGAGTCACTACCTACCAGAATGCGACAGCACAAATTCCCGCTCCGAATTTGAACTCCAGTCAACTGGAGATCTTCGCATTTATTACGAGATCTCCACGTGTCGAACGCGGAGAGGAGCAGAGGAGTTGACTGCCAGGCCGACAAGGCGCCGTAACAGTACTGCGTCGCTCCAGTTACTGTTGAAATTGGAATTTAGCCATTTCCGGCAAAAATCCAAAACTGCGCATCTGAAAAGTAGCCAGCCTGTGCAAGTACTGTCGAGAGGAGGAGGGACAAGGCCACCAACCAAGCAACGGATCTCAGCCAACCCTCCGCCTATAAATAGTGAAGGATCACAACGTGAAGAAGTAGAACACTACTTGAGCATTCGAGCGCATACAGCAAACAAACACTCCCAAGCCTTCGTGCAAATCTTCGAGTCTTTGTTTTCCAGTGTTCTCCGAGTTTCCAGTTCATCGGAACTCGTCTTCACAACCTTCACACTTAGAGTCTAAGCCCATTCCATATCCAAGCTTAGAAGAAGAGCTCTAGCCATCTTTGCACTTATTGTAAAGAGCTCTTCATAGTGTGTTTCGTCAACCAAAAACCCTAAACTCTGTCTGTTAGGTTTTTGAGTGTCCTCGTTAGGTTGTCTCGATCCAAGGCTCTTCTTTCATCGATTGGAGAAGCCTTGATCATAGAGTCTAGATCCAAGCTTGCACCTACATCGTTTGTGTAAAGCTCGATCGAAGCTAGGCTGTAAGGAGAGCCCGTAATCTCCCTGTCTGTTCGACTGAAGCGAGTGAAGCTTACAGTCGTAGTTAGGTTTGTGTAGTGAACCCGCAATCACTACGTCAGTCGTTTGATCCAGGCAAGTGAAGCCCGATCTCGACCAGGTTTTTGAAGGACCCGTAACCTTCAAGTTCTTGAGTGAAGAGAACAGTTGCCGTCGTGCAACAAAGTGGACGTAGGAGCGTTATCTCCGAACCACTATAAATCTCTGTGTCGTATCTCTCTAACCCTAAACTCTTTACTTTGTTTATCCATTGCACGTGCATCTAAACAACTTAATCTGGATATTTTAATTACTTAGGAAAAGATTTAGCTCACCAAATTCCGCACATACGAGTAAAGACTCCCTCTTGATCAAGTGTTCACTTCGGTCAAGTAGGCTAGCTACGTACTGTAGATCTAGCTTCAGCTAGGTCTTAAGTTTCAAGTGAGCTCTTTACTTGTCACTCTGAGTTAAGGGATTTGAAGTTGAAAAACTTCAAAAATACGTATTCACCCCCCCCCCCCCCCCCCTCTACGTATTTTTCCCATTAACAAACCGGGACCAACATAGATGGAGGTATGTCAGACTCTTGTAACATGAAAAACCAAATTATACTAGTTCAGTCCTCGCGGACAGATTTAACTGGTGGATATTAATTATGGTTTGTTGCAATCTTTGTAGGTTCAGCTACGAGGAAAGAGTAGGACGACTTCAAGTTCTTGAGCTCGACAAGCATCATTCAGACGATGCAGTTGTCTAGAAGACTTGGAGTTTTTCATCTTACGTTTTATCTTGGGTTTTTGGATATTAGATTCTGGCTTATTACTTTTTCACTACATTAGTTGCCTTATTTTGGCAGATACTTATGTTTTGGATATTCATGGATGATAGATTTCTTACATTTGTATTAGGGATTTATTTCTTTAATACTGGTTGTTTTGATATATCATTCGCAGTTGGAGTAATAGTTTTGAATCTTGAGAGATATTCCAAAATGTGTTATGATAAATGTTGCACTTCTTGTTCGAGATTGTCTTTTAATGAAATGCTACTTCACTATGTCTAAATCTATTTCCTTTCCTTATTTGAAATGAAGTGATCAGCATTCATGTTGATCGTAGATTTCATTGTTATTTACTATGAATTAATTAGCATTCGCGCTGAGCTCGGGTCTTCCTCCCTACGGAGATGCTAATTGTAAATTTCATTGGTTAAATCTGTTCGAAAATAAGGATAATTTGCACACGAAGTGTCGCAAATTTAATATTAGATTTAGTGATTAGTTGGATAAGTAGTTACTTTAAAGAAAAGACGAGTATTTATTCTTGATTAACGTCCAAGAATAAAAGGAATTTATGGATTGGGACATTATAAGGCCGGAAGTAAAAGACAGATAACCACAAGATCTGCACAAAGATTATTTAGGATCCTTGTCACAGTGGGAGTATTTTCGGGTGTGTCTCGAAAATTGTGAATTGTTCATCAAGAAATCTAATTTCTTGGATAATGAACAAACCATGTTGACTATTAAGGATTAGCTAGATGATAAGTGGTTGCATATCATTGATTAGTCTATGAGTTTAACAGTCGGAAGACTTGTAAGTTGTATGCTCATATTCGTTGAGGACATACATGTGGAGACATGGATGTAGTTTGAGAAAAGTAAGATTTTCTCAAAAGTTCTATGTTTCGGGACAAACTGATCGCACTATTTTCTACCACACAAAATAGGTATAGTAAAAGGGAACTACGAGTATCGTATCCACAGGGATTGACAAGTTGAAAACGCACACAATACCTCGACTCAAGAACTAATGTGATGTTTAGGCTTTTGGGAATTTAGGTTTTATGGTATTTATAGACTAGGCAAATAATAAAAAGACTCAATAAATCAAATAAGGAAATAAATAAACAAGGAAAATAACTAGTCAAATAAAACAACTTAGCAAGCAAGCAATTAAACAAATAAGGTAAGTAAACAATTAAGAAAAAGTGTTGATTCTAGGGAAGCCTACCTAATCAAATCTATGCAAGTAGTTAATGCATACAATTAACCAATTTAATCCAATCTAAATGTGATACATGAAAAATAACCTACACCCCGATGAAATCAATGCAAGTCGTCACCTAATATGATCTAATATCCTTTCGGACGCATAGATATCAAATTTAGTGCAAAATAGAACAAGTATCAATGATATAATCAACTAGGTTCAATTATGACACCCATTAATTATATGCAAACATATGATAATTCAAATTCAATTAAGACACATCAAATTATCATACATGTATTCATGAGATCTATTATGCAATATCCTATCAAGGCATAAATACATAATTATGCATACACAATTAGTGATCAATTAATCATGCATGAGAATAAGCACCATGAAAACATGCATCTAGATTGGAAGGCTAATTGTAAACAAAAACACTTACATAAATTCAATTAGGCATTCAATCCCTAAAATCAACTAAGAAATTTAGCTAGACATAATTAAATCAAATATAAACACAAAAGATTGAAAGAACATAATTAAAGAATAAGAAAAACTTGAACACAAACGAAGAACGTTGAATCTTGAATCTTGCATAAACTTGAAAAGCTCCAATGTTGAATACAAGAATAAAACTCCAAAAGTAAAAATATAAAAGTGCTAGAATAATGTAAAGGGTGTTAGGGTTTACAATGCTAGGCTAGGAATATATATAGGGGATATTTACATAAGGAAACCTAAACCAAAAAGGAATCTAATAAAATATGGTAAAAATTCTCGGCTGGAACACCCCTCTCGACAGGCCTCTCGATCGAGAGAGGTATCGAGAGGGGGTGAAATATGCTCTTGATCGATAGTTGCGGCAGAAGGTACCTCTCGATAGACCTTTCGATCGAGAGAGGTATCGAGAGGTCTTCTCTTGAACTCAAAACTTGCACTTCTAGCTACGATCTTCACGCCTTGTCTCGTCTTGGTGTTTTATCATCAAAATATACCTAAAAACATAGAAAAACACCCACAAGCATAATATTGTCCACTATAACAAAAACCATATAAAACATAGACAATACTACTTTTTGGTCATAAAAACAAGGTAAATATCACCTTTATCACAAACACATTGAAATGTGTAGTTCAATGATTTAAAGCATTCATTTGTCAGATAACACATATAAATTCGTTTATAAAATGTGTTAACAAGTGGTATATCTTTCATCTACGAAAGACGTTGAATTAGTTGTCTTGTACATTGTGTGATAATATTACTAGCACTTGGAAACAATGTGAAAGTATTATCTGACACAATAGGTGGTGATTATCCGAACAGTTTAGAATGAAGGTTAGGAGTAATGTTACATATATCCTACGGATAGTATAACATTACTCAAATACTCTTCATAGACTGCTGTTTTGGCAAAATTTGCAATACACCTAGATATTGCATACAGAGCCAAATATATGTTAATGCTCAGTGCATGGTAACGGATATAGTTTATCAATTTTAGATGTTTGAGGACACGGATAATCGAATGGTAGCTAGAAACGACATCATCGACCTTATACTATGGATTCACGTAGTAAGCAGAATTGTCTTGAGGATTCTCATGCAGTGAAATGCTGAGAGGGAGCTAGATCATTCAGGGCTTGGCTTCGTGAATTGGCAGTAATCTCAAATTTGCTAGAATTCTTACACACCCTGGAAGAATTCTAAGTGCAGTAGCAAATTTATGGGATTTAGAAATGCCGGTATCAACATAGTGAGTACTGAATATTAAGGCGATATCGTGGAAAAATAGAAACACTAGAGGAATGTACGATGACGGTTCCTTCACTAAGTGTAACATGTCAGGTATACCGTAGCACGTGGCTGACATTGTCTTAGTGTGCCTCCCACGGCAAGGTAAAATCTTTGAGTATAAGTGGGAGAAAGTGTATGATGGTTGTTAACGATTGTTAACATTGTACATCGATGAAGTCATATGGTTTCCTGTAGACGCGTTGGTATACTAAAAGGTTTTACTTTAGTATAAGTGGGAGATTGTTGGGGTTGTTGTATATCTAAGCAAAACCAGTTGTTTTAGTGGTTACGACACCGGTCCACTGTTAACAATCCCTATCTGGAAGAATATGTATAAGCAAGAATAAAGTCCATTATCTCATGTTTT